>JAAGEH010000042.1:11235988-11317404 GCA_011751065.1 Lasiurus cinereus | reverse complement strand
TTCAGTCATTATTTCTTCAAATAGGTTTTCAGTATCTTGCTCTCTCTCTTCTACTGGCACCCCCATAATTCTGATGTTGGTACACTTGAAGTTGTCCCAGAGGCTCCTTCACATTTTTTTTATTCTTTTTTCTTCTTGCTTTTCCAGTTGAGTATTTTCTGATTCTTTATATTTCAAATTTTTGACTTGATTCTTGCCTTCCTCTAGTTTGCTGTTAGGTCTATGTATAATATGTTTTATTTCAGTCAGTGTATGTTTAATTTCTAGTTGGTCTTTTTTATCTCTAATTGGTCCTTTTTCATCTCCTCTTGGGTTTTGCTAAATTTATCCATCTTTTCTAGGAAATTCTTGAAAAACCTTATAACAGTGATTTTGAACTCTATATCTAGTCGTTTGTTTTCCTCCATTTCTTTAGTTTGTGATCTTTTCCTTTGTCTCCACATTTTCACTATGCCGGGAGTACTTCTGTGTTGGATTCAGCCTTATGATACAAGATTTACAAAACTGCAAAAGTCTCTCTATTGAGCTTGGATCGGGTAATCTCGAGGCTTAATGGACTGCCTTGCCTCCCAGTCGGCCCTGCCCTACATGGCCCCTGGGTCTCACGTGTATCTTGGTAATTGCTGGACCGGTCCCTGTGTGCACATGCAGTGCCTCTAAAAAGCTGCCTTTCTGGCTCCCCTGCTCACCAGGACTGTATGAATCTGGATCCTGGGGGTCTCGCCCAAAACTGGGATTTAGTAGAGTTAGAAGTGGTGCAGTTGGGAGACCCTGTCTCCTGCCCACTAGTGAAAGCCAGCGGCACAATCAGCAGTCCATCTTCTGCATGCAGTGCTGTGCGCACCACCAGACTTCGGCCCTTTCACAGATCCCCTAAATTTCTTTGCTCTTCTCTCTTTTCACAGTCCAAACTCCCACTGTATAAGTTTCGGTCGGACCCGGGGTTCAGTGCCATAGGATAAGGGGTTAGTGTAGTAGGGAGTCTCCCATCTCTCTCCTGCCAGAGGAAGCCAGCCAGGCAATCCGGCAACTACTCTCTCCACACGCCTGTCTCCATACCTCAGCTTTTTGCAGCTCCTCTGGGTCTCTGTAAGCCCCTCTTTTTCCTTCTAGTTGTAGAATTTCCACTCAGCCAGTTTTCCTGTAGTTCTCCATGATGTCTGTTCTGTCTTTTAGTTTTAGTTTTGAAATTGTTGTGCAAGGCAGCAGTTTAGGTGCTCACCTATGCCGCCATCTTGAATTCTCTCCCCAAGTCCCAGTTTCAATGTCAAACAGTTCCTTATGTGTACACCTCAGCAATGGTATCTGGATGGTGGACAAATGATGGCAATGTAGTCTAACCCTCTCTGGTTTGGACCTAGGCATCCTGTAGCGACATAAAGCTACAGATTGCTAGCATGGCAAGATGTTGTCAGCGTCTTCCTGCTCTGGACTGTTTCTCCTCTTGTCTTAGTGGTTGGAACAGACATGTCAATTCCTCACTGTTGCAGAATTCCACTGGTCTTGGAGTTGTTTTCTGAAAGTATATAAACATATTCTCGACCAAAAGTTAATAAAAGAATCGTTTCTATAAAATTGATTTGGGATCCTTTTTATTTTGCCCAAAAGATTTTCCTTTGGCTTATTTTGGCGCCATGTGTGTTTTTCATGGTTGACTTGCTGTAAGGATTGCAAATGAAAATTAATTTTCTAAAATAAAAATTTTCTAGATGTAATTTACTTATCGGATATATTTTGTTACATGATATTATCCTACTACCCCTCCCCCTTTTTTGATTAATGGAGACTTTTGTAAATTTTTAATGCAATCTTGTTAACTTTGAATTTTAAATTTTTGCACAAAAATATGACTACTTTATGTTCATTGCATGTTAAGCAATTTTACCATGAGATGAACTACCAATAGAAATTTTAGTTAATACTTTATAAACAGCTTTTTGTCCAGTATAATTAAATGTTCTTGAATATTCACTTATTTCAATTTGCCAATTTAAATTAATCTGAAAGCTTGATTACTCTTTTACTGTCAAATTTAATACTCTACCAACAATCTTAGATTACCCTGTAAATATTAGTGGAAAGGATTATTTGCATTCTTGAGTAGGCCCTGAGCATTCCTAGTGCTAGAGTGAATTGAGATATTTGGCAGCTGCTGTTGGCCAAGTTTCTATCTGTTACCTGGGTCCCAATCTGTGCTGGGTGGGGGAAGCAAAGCAGCCATGGGGACAGGAGACCTCCCTCAGAAGAGGTGAGGGTTCTGGCCCCTGAAAGGTTCAGGGTGTGAGGGTCTGTGCCCCACTTCTGTTGACCCCCAAGTTCTCTCCTGATGGCCCCTCTAGGACTGTACCTGTCTCAGGTTGTTTCTTCCCTGAGGAATCTTACCTGTTTCTGGCTACCAGTCATCCTCCAGGGCCAAGCAGGATGTTGTGAAGTTCAGTTCTATCTCCTTGATAGCCCATGCCCCCATGGCCTCCATTCCCAGCACCTACTTTGGGGTCCCCTTGCCTGCTGGCAGGGCCCCAGCATTGATCTCAGATCTCAGGGAACTCAGGTTCCTTCTCCAGGGAGGGCCCAGCTCACACCATTGGGCGAGAGACAGATCCGTTATACCAGCCACCTCAAGGCTTCAACCTCAGCATGAATAGAACATGCAATAGCTGAGAGCAATTGGATTATGAGAAGAGGGTCCCTCTTGGCAAAAAAAGTAAGAGGGGCCAGTATAGGATGCTCAAGTACCTTCCCAGTGCCTGAAGTCCATATGAAAGGGATTAAATTCTTTCATGTTCTTTTTAAAATTGTTGCCAAACATTCAAAGAATTAGTTTGTAATGTTGTTTGGTCTAGTTGTACAATATGCTGTTGTGAAATATCAAGAATTGTACTGACATTGTAGAATAATATCATGCAAGTATATTTTTTTCTCTAGGCCAGGGCAATTCAGTTTCAAACTGGTTGTCAATTTCTTTTTGTAACTTTATCTAAACTTTTTCAGGAAAGCAAAAACACAAATTACTTATTTTAGATCAAAAGGCCAAATATATTGACTTTCAATTACAATCCTTATGACATTTGAATGAAACTTCTCTTTATTTCCATCCAAAATAATTTCCAGGCTACAGAGAATTTAATTTAAAAATCTCTGTTGCATGAAACAATTTCTCTTAAGGTTCTGGTGATCACTAGTATGGATTAGATTTAACATTTTATTATTTTTTCCCCTTTTAATTTTTTTTATTTTTATTTTTTACATGTGTCCTTATTCTCCCTTTACCCAGCGCCCTCTACTCATGCCCCATCCCCGTTGTCTGTGTCCATTGATTAGGCTCATAGGCATGTATGCAAATCTCAATGTTGCTCTCTCACTCTTACTCCCACTGACCCCCACCTTCCATGAGGTTTGATGTTCTCATTGACGTTTCTCACTCTGGATCTGTTCTTATTCATCAGTCTATGTCATTCATTATATTCCACAGATGAGTGCGATCATGTGATATTTATCTTTCTCTGCCTGACTTATTTCATTAAGCATAATGCTTTCCATCTCCATCCATGTTGTAAAAGGTAGGAGCTCCTTCTTTTTTACTGAAGCGTAGTATTCCATTGTATAGATGTACCATTTTTAATCCATTCATCTGCTGATGGGCACTTAGGCTGTTTCCAAATCTTAGCTATGGTGAATTGTGCTGCTATGAACATAGGGGTGCATATATACTTTCTGATTGGTGTTTCTAGTTTCTTGGAATATATTCCTAGTAGTGAGATTGGGTCAAATGGGAGTTCCATTTTTAGTTTTTTGAGGAAACTCCTTACTGTTCTCTACAGTGGCTGTACCAGTCTGCATTCCCCCAGCAGTGCACGAGGGTTCCTTTTTCTCCACATCCTCACCAACACTTGTTGTTTGTTGATTTGTTGATGATAACCATTCTGACAGGTGTGAAATGGTACTGCATTGTTGTTTTGATTTGCATCTCTCTGATGATTAGTGACTGAACAGGTTTTCATGTGTCTCTTGGCCTTCCTTCTGTCTTCTTTTGAGAAGTGCCTATTTAGATCAGTCGCCTATATTTTGATTGGGTTGTTTATGTTCTTTTTGTGAAGTTGTATGAGTTCTCTGTAAATGTTGGAGATTAAACCTTTATCGTTGATATCACTGGCAAATATGTTCCATCATGCAGTGAGCTTTCTTGTTGGTTTGTTGATGGTCTCCTTTGCTGTGCAAAAGGTTTTTATTTTGATGTGGTCCCATTTGTTTATTTTTTCTTTAGTTTCCATTGCCCTAGAAGCAGTATCAGTGAAGAAGTTCCTTCAGCATATGTCAATTCCTCTAGTATTTTTATGGTTTCCCGTCTTACCTTTAAGTCCTTTATCCATTTTGAGTTTATTTTTGTGTATGGCGTAAGTTGGTGGTCTAGTTTTATTTTTTTGCATGTATTTGTCCAATTTTCCCAACACCATTTATTGAAGTGACTATCTTGACTCCATTGTATGTTCATGCCTCCTCTCTCAAATATTAATTTATTAATTGGGCCTAGTGGTTTGGGTCGATTTCTGGGTTCTCAATTCTTTTCCTTTGATCTAGATGTCTGTTTTTGTGCCAGTACCAGGCTGTTTTGAGAACAGTGGATTTGTAATACAGCTTGAAATTTGGTATTGAGATCCCACCTACTTTGTTCTTCTCTCTCAGGACTGCTGCAGCTATTTGGGATATTTTTTTATTCCAGATGAATTTTTGGAAAGTTTGTTCTAGAACTGTGAGGTATGCCATGGTATTTTAATGGGGATTGCATTGAATTTATAGATTGCTTTGGGTAGTATGGATATTTTGATAATGTTGATTCTACCAATCCATGAACATGGTATGTTCTTCCATCTGTTTATGTCTTCCTCTATCTCTTTTTTCAGAATTGTGTAATTTTTCCATGTATAGGTCTTTTACCTCCTTACTTAAGCTTATTCCTAGGTATCTTAATTTTTTTGGTGTGACGGTAAATGGGATTGCTTTTATGGTCTCTCTTTCTGTAAGTTCATTATCGGTATATAGAAATGCCATGATTTCTTGGCATTCATTTTGTATCTTGCTATATTGCTGAATTCATTTATCAAGTCTAATATTTTTTTTATGGAGTCCTTAGGGCTTTTCTATGTAAAGTATCATGTCATCTGCAAAATAAGGACAGTTTTGCTTCTTCTTTTCCAATTTGGATGCCTTTTATTTCTTCTTTTTTCTAATTGCAATGGCTAGTACTTCCAGTACTATGTTGAATAGGAGTGGTGAGTGAGCATCCCTTGTCTTGTTCCTGTTTTTAGGGGAAATGGTTTTAGTTTTTGCCCATTGATGGTGGCTGTGGGTTTTTCATATATGGCTTTTATTATGTTGAGGTATGATCCTTCTATTCCCACTTTGTTGAGAATTTTTATCAAGAAAGGCTTTGGATTTTGGCAAATGCTTTTTCTGCATTAATTGATATAACTATGATTTTTATCTCTCAATTTAGTCATGTGATGTATCACGTTTATTGATTTGTGAATATTGTACCATCCTTACATCCCTTGGATAAATCCTACTTGGTCATGGTGTATGATCTTTCTGATGTACTGCTGGATTCAATTTGCTAGAATTTTGTTGAGGATTTGGGTATCTATGTTCATGAAGGATATTGGCCTGTAATTCTCTTTCATTGTTTATCTTTATCTGGTTTTGGTACTAGGGTGATGCTGGCTTCATAGAAGGAGTTTGGAAGTGTTCCTTTCTCTTGAATTTTATGGAATAACCTGAGGAGGATAGGTTTTAGTTCTTCCATGAATGTTAGGCAAAATTTCCCTGTGCAGCCATCTCGCCCTGGGCTTTCGTTTGCTGGAAGCTTTTTGATGATGCCTCAATTTCTTCCATAGTTATCAGCATATTGAGATTTTTAGAATCTTCCTGAATGAGTTTTGGAAGGTTGTGTTTTTCTAGGAATGTGTCCATTTCCTCTAGGTTGTGTAATTTTTTTAGAATAGAGTTGTTCACAATATTTTTCAAAAATCCTTTGTATATCTGTAGGGTCTGCTGTTATTTCGCTTCTCTCATTTCTGATTTTATTTGAGTCCTCTCTCTTTGCTTCTTGGTTATCCTGCTAGAGGTTCATCAATCTTGTTTATTCTTTTGAAGAACCAACTATTGGTTTTGTTGATCTTTTATAATTTTTTTGTGGTCTCTATGTCATTCATTTATGCTCTGATCTTTATTATTTCCTTCTGCTCATTGTGCACTTTTCTTGTTGCTCTCTTTCTAATTCTTTGAGTTGTTGAGTTAGGTGATTCATTACCATTTTTTCTTCTTTTTTGAGGTAGGTCTGTAGAACTATAAACTTCCCTCTCGGCACTGCTTTCATTGTGTCCCATAGATTTTGTGTTGTGTTTTTATTGTCATTAGTCTCCAGGATATTTTTAATTTCTTCTTTTATCTCATTGATAACCCCAATCATTGTTTAATAACATGCTATTCAACTTCCAAGTGTTTGAATTTTTTTGAATGTTTTTATTGTAGTTTATTTTTAATATTATGCCATTGTGGTCTGAGAAAATGCTTGATATGATTTCAATCACTTTGAATTTCGGGAGACTTTGCTTGTGACCAATATGTGACCTATTTTTGAAAATGTCCCATGTGCACTTGAGAACGTATATTCCGTGGTTTTTCTCTGAAGATGTCAATTAGGTCCATCTGATCTAGTGAATTATTTAGAATTGCTGTTTCTTTGCTGATTTTTTTGTCTAGAGCAGTGGTTCTCAACCTTCCTAATGCTACGACCCTTTAATACAGCTCCTCATGTGTTGTTGACCCCCAACCATAAAATTATTTCCGTTGCTACTTCATAACTGTAATTTTGCTACTGTTATGAACTGTAATGTAAATATCTGATATGCAGGATGTATTTTCATTGTTACAAATTGAACATAACTAAAGCATAGTGGTTAATCACAAAAACAATATATAATTATATATTGTGAAATATTTCTAATTACAATTAAATGAAATTTTGTCTTGAATCATGGTATAGCATGGGTAACAGTCTTCATATGACAACAGTAAACTACATTGTTACACTTTGCTACGCCGAGGAGCAGTCTGTTGGTTCCTAAGACCATGGGAAATAGGTGTTTTCCGCTGGTCTTAGGCGACCCTTGTGAAAGGGTCGTTCGACCCCCAAAGAGGTCACGACACACAGGTTGAGAACCACTGGTCTAGAGGATTTATCCAGTAATGTTAATGGTGTATTAAAGTCCCCTGCTATGATTGTATTGTTGTCGATCTCTCCCTTGATATCTTCCTGGAGGTTTTTTTTATGTATTTGGGTACTCCTGTATTGGGTGCATATATGTTTATCAGAGTTATATCTTCTTGTTGAATTGCTCATTTTAGAATTATGTAGTGGCCTTCCTTATCTTTTGTTATGGTCTTTACTTTGAGATTTATTTTATCATATATAAGTATTGTCACCCCAGCTTTTTTCTCTTCTATTTCCTAAAAAGTGTTTTCCCATCCCTTCACTCTCAGTCTGTGTGCATCCTTTGCTCTGAGGTGGGTCTCTTGTAGACAACAAATATATGGGTCATGTTTTCTATCCATTTAGCTACCCTATGTCTTTTGATTGGTACATTTAACCCATGTCTGTTTAATGTTATTATTGACAAGTTCATGTTTGTTGTCATATTTTTCCTTAGTGTTTGTATTTCTTTTTGCCTTTCTCTTTCTTCTTTTTACAGCAGTCCCTTTAGCATTTCTTGCATTGTTGGCTTGGTAGTGATAAACTCTCTTGGCCTTTTTTTTCTGTGAAGCTCCTGATTCCACCTTCCATTTTTGAATGATAGCCTTGGTGGGTATAGTATTCTTGGGTTCAGACCTTGTTTTGCAGCACTTTATATATTTCATTCCATTTCCTTATGGCCTGGTGTGTTTCTGTTGATAAATCAGTTGATATTCTAATAGGAGATCCCTTGTAGGTAACTTTCTGTCTCTCTCTGGCAGCCTTTAAGTTTCTTACTTTGTCATTAGTGTTCGCCAATTTAATTATGATGTGTCTTGGTGTCAGTCTTTTGGGATTCAACTTGTGGGACTCTGTGTACTTCTTGGAATTGCATAGTTTTTTTTTTCTTTCTAATATCAGGGAAGTTTTCCTGTCATTATTTCTTCAAATAGGTTTTCTATTCCTTGCTTCTCTTCCTCTCCTTCTGGTATCCCTATTAAGCAAATGTTGTTTCATTTTGTGTTGTCCCAAAGCTCCCTTAGGCTCTCTTCTTGTGTGTTTTTTTTTAAGTCTTCTTTCCAGTTGCTGCTGTCTTTGTGTTTTTTCCTACCTTGTCTTCTAAATTGCTGATGCAGTCTTCAGCCTCTTCTAGTCAACTATTTAGGCCTTTCATTGTGTTCCTTATTGCAGCTATGCCATTCTTCATCTTCTCTTGGTTTTCATTTTGGTGACATTCTCATTCAGCTCCTTGTAGTTCTCATTGAGTTGTGTGCATTTGTCACTGAGTTGTGTATATTTGTCATCCGTTTAAACTTCCTTAAAACCATTACTCTGAATTCTTTCTCTGATAAGCTGCTGGCCTCAATTTCATTTAATTCCCTTTCTGATGATTCCTCTTTTTCTTTTCTTTGGGTATTTCTTTTTTGTCTTCCCATGTTTTCCTATAAAATTTTAATTGTATATCCAATTGCTTTACTACCCAGGTTCTTTTGGGAATGGTGCTACTGGTGTTTTCTCTTCAGTTTTCCTGTGCTTGTTATTCTATTGTAGTTACCTACTTGAGCTATTTGGGTTCTTTTGATGTAGATCTGCGAGTTTGTGTAGCATAACTGTGGTGTCTAGAAGTTGGCAGCTGTGAAGGGGAGTGTCCCTATTTTTGCTGTTTTGCACCATTAATTTGAGATCATGCATTCCCAGTGGGGCCTCGCTGTGGCACCAAGGGCCCATCTGTCTGGGTGATGTGTTTCAGGGGGCCTACACTCTGGATAAGTGTGACTGTGGTGCCCAGAGTTCTGTAGTTGTAGGGTGGGCAGACTTAGCTTTTGCTGCTGCACCTGTGGTGGATAGGCACTTACTTCCAGTGGTGGCTCACAGCAGCACCTGTGGTAAGTTTGCTAGTGAGGCACACTGAAGCACTCTGAAGGGTCCTGGCAGTGTAGCCATGTAATTGAGGTGTCTGTGGGCAGGTATCCAGGATGAGTGAATTCAAAATTTCTACTGCTGGGGAGGAGTGCACCCCTATTTGTTCAAGGTCACACCCAGGGAGAGCTCACAGTGGCTCCCAAGAGCCCACTGCGGGTAGATGAACTCAGGATGCCTGCCTGTTGGAACTTCATATCTGTGGAGGTTATATTTGCCAGACACAGTGCTCTAAGGCACTCTGCTGGGTCCTGCACTGAGGTTGAGCTGGCACAGTGCTCTGACACATTTTGCGATGTCCTGCACTGAAGTTGAGCCACTGGGGTAGATGTGGATATAGTTATTTAGAAAGAGGGTATTCAGAAATTCTACTGAGGGCCAGGGCGCCCTTGTCTGTGTGGAATCAAACCCAGCAGAGATACAGAGCTGCTTTCAGAGTGCACTGGGGGTAGATGAGCTCAGGTATCCTGTTCCTTTGTGGTGGATCCTTCTCCCCCTCACCCTCCTCTCCACTGCTCCACCCTCTGATGATGCACCCTGAGGGGTCCTGCATTGAGGTTGAGCCGCAGGGGTAAATGTGGGTAGTTATTCAGGAGGAGGGAATCCAGAAATTCTACTGCAGGGCCATGCGCCCTTGTCTGTATAAGATCACACCTGTGGGGGCTTCCCGTGGCTCCCAGGCACTGCCCAGGGAGTGGAGTGCCCTGGCTGCCTGCACACTAGAAAGGCACTAATGTGGGCTCACTGGAAACGCATTAATGTGGACCGGAGTTCTGCTGCTGGGAAGGGGGAGGTTGCACTTACTGCTTTGAAGGTGAAGGTCCCAAGGCCTGTGGGTCTGCAGCTGTGGCAGCAGGGTTTTGGTTGGAGTGGCTGCTGGGTCACAGGGCAGTTCCAAGGCCTGTCTGGTGGGTGGTATTGATGAGTTCCCAAAAAAAGGCCGTTTTTCTCATTTTTATTTTTCTTATGGTACTTTTGATTTCCTTTTTGGCCCATGGTTTAGCAGCATGTTGTTTAGTTTCCACACATTTATGTTCATTTTGAGTTTTCTTTCTGTATTTGATTGCTAGTTGTATGTCACCGTGGTCAAAAAGATGTTTGAAATGAATTCAATCTTGTTGAATTTACTGAGGCTTATTTTGTGGCTTAATATATGGAATATCGTGGAGAATGTCCCTTATGTAGTACTTTTAAAAATACATATTCTGCAGTTTTGGGATAAAGTGTTCAATGAATATCTATTAAGTCAATATGGTCTAATGTGACATTTTAAAGGGCATTTCCTTACTTAATTTTTGGTCTGGATGATGTCTCCATTGAAGTAAATGGGATATTAAGATCCCCACACTATTATTGTATCACTGTGTGTTTTCTGCCTTTATGTCCCTTAATACTTGCTTTCTATATTTAGGGGTTCTTATGTTGGGTATGTAAATATTTACAATTGTTATAGCCTCTTCACTATTGAAATTCGATGTTTATGTAATGTCCCTTTTTGCACTCTTTTGTATTTTGTCTGTTTTACTATGCCAGCTTTCTTTTTGTTTCTATTTTCATGCAATATCCATTCCTTTCCCTTTACTTTCAATTTGTATGAGTCTTTATGTAAAATGAGTGTTTTGTAAGCAGCATATAGATGGGTCGTGTTTTTAAATCAATTCAGCCACCCTATACCTCTTTCTTTCTTTTTATTTTTTTTAATATATTTTATTGACAGAGAAGAAGGGAGAGTGATAGAAAGTCAGAAACATCGATGAGAGAGACATCGATCAGCCGCCTCCTGCACGCCCCACACTAGAGACGTGCCCGCAAGCAAGGTACATGCCCCCAACTGGAATCGAACCTGGGACCTTTCAGTCCGCAGGCCAATGCTCTATCCACTGAGCCAAACTGGTCCCAGCCTATACCTCTTAAGAGTATTTAATCCACTTATATTTAAAGTTAATAAGTGTGTCCTAATTGTCACTGTTTTTTGTTGTTGTTGATGTTTTTGTAGTTCTCTGTTTTGTTTTTTTCTTCTTTTGATTCCTATCCTTGGGGTTGCTGGTTTTCTTTATTGTTTTACTTGGGTTAATTTCTCTTTATTCTTCATGTTGTCTTTATAGGTTTTGGTTTGTGGCTATCATGAGGTTCATGTACTAGTATGTCACTATTTCCAACCTTTTCATCTCATGGCACACAAGCTAATAACTAAAATTCTGCAGCATATCAAAAAATATATATTTTTGCTGGCCTGACAAAAAAATGGGATATAATTTTGATTTATTCACACCAGGTGGCAACTGTTCTATTGGCTATTGTCATTTCTTTATTTAACAATCTAAGGGAAAAGACGTCAGTGCCCCTGACTAAATAGTCAGGTATTACAAGTTTAAAAAAAATTATTGTGTCATACTGGTTGAAAATTGCTGATCTATATATAGCAAACCATTAAAAATGGATAGGCATTTATATTTTAATATAATCTAAAAATACTACACCTTTACTCCCATACCTATGCTTTATGTTTTTGATGTCATATTTTAGATCCTTCCATTTTGTGTATCTCCTAACTACTCTTTAAAATTTGAGTTGAATTTGGTACTTTAGCTTTTTAACTGTTAGAACTTTTTAAAAGTCTGATTTGCTATATTAGTTAAATATTTGTCATTACCTATGGTTTTTTTTCCTTTATCATATTTTCTTATTCTGGTTATGGCCTTTCCTTCCCTTAACATTTCTTATAAAGCTGCTTTAATGATAATGAACTCCTTTAGTGTTTGCTTGTTCAGGAAGCTCTTTATCTTTCAATTCTGAATGATATCCTTGGCAGTTAAATCATTTTAGGTTGTAGGGTCCATAAAGACCCATGATTCTCTGCAGAACTTAAACTTCAAGCCCCACAAATTTTTCTTACAGTCTTCATAGCTAAAGCAATTCTGCTTAGATTAGTCTTGTTTGAATGACATTAAAAGCAGCTGAAAAATTCTTAGCAAGAAATGCAATTCTGACAGCACACTAATGTAGACACATATTTTAAAAAGGCAGCATACAATATAGAGTGCAAACAAAAGCTTCACAAAAGTATGTCAAGAGTGAGAAGATCTGTCCAGCTGGTGTTGCTCAGTGGTTGAGCATCGAACCATGAACCAGGAGGTCATAGTTCTATTCAGGGTTAGGGCACATGCCTGGGTTTCAGACTCATTCTCCAGTGTGGGACAAGCAGGAGGCAGCCAGTTGGTGATTCTCTCTTATCACTGATGTTTCTAAATCTCTCTTCCTCTCACTTCCTCTCTGTGAAGTCAATAAAAACTTATTTTTTTAAAAAGAGAAGCACCAATATGTTCAAGAAATACGTTTAATTTACTCTCTTTGGCTGATGTGAAGATATCTGTACACACCGATGCCAGCTACAACGCCAAGAACTACAAGAAACCAGAAAACAAGTGACATGTAACCCTAAAAACAGATACCAAGTTCCAATTCAGCAGGAATGAATGTTGCTTACATTTCAGTGGGCAAAAATATTATTTTATTAAATGCATATACATTCATATTCTATATGGACTCTTCACTGTCTAAACACAATTCTCTGGAATCACTGAGAGTCCGCAATAAGCCAGACAAGAGTTCTTGCTTAATTTAGAATATTACTCAAAGCATATTTGGGATGATAACTCATATGACTAGTCATATTTTTTTAAAAAGATGTGCTATGTAGGGGTGTTATTAAATGAAAATATGGAATATAGAAAAATATACAATCACCAGAATAAAGTAGTATACCATATAGACTGGTTTTCATAATGTGAAGCTATAAAAACTATAGAAACTGGGAAATCATTTTTAAAAATGCACTTTTCCACAGTGATATTTTAAGTGGTATCCAGGTTTGAGATACTTACTTGCTGAAGAACCATCAGAGCAATGAGTCCTCCACCTGAGGAATAAATGAGACCAGTGTGAAAGTAATTGAGCACCTGTGCGTCTCCAGATAGTTGCTACACTTAAATTTCGGTCAGACCATCTACAAACTACAGCAGAGGCAATGTTCATACAGTGACCGCTGATGCATCCAGCTCATTTTGATCACAGAGCCCTTCTAATTTGACCCCAGGTTTAGGGCCCAACACTGTTTTATGCCATAGTTACCACACTAGGTTATTTAGTAAAAGTTATTATGTTAGAGAAAATTTGTTTTAAAGACATGTCATCTCATTCTAGTTGGTTTAGTTCTATAGTTAGTATACTATTTCTTATATTATTAGGGATTGAATTTTTTTTCCACCAAAAACTGATCTGTGGTATAAATCATAATGAAGCTATCTAATTCTGTCATACAGATGTTATCTGCAGTCTTCACAAACAATACTTTATCTTATCACTAACTCATCCTTATATCTTTCTCCAAAGGAACAGTAAGATACAGTAATAATTATTAAGAAGATTCTAAGAATATAAATGAAACATCAGGGCATGTGGATAAAAATTTTGCTTAGAAACTTAAACATACATTTTTTACTATCCAGAGAGCAATAAATAATACTATCATATCTTAATTCTTGGTAATGTTAGTAGTATCTCTGCTTCTAAGCTGCCAGAGTTTTTATTAAATTTCTGTAAGTCAAAGCATACAATATTATGTTGTTTTTTTACTCTTTTCATTTTTATAAAAAATTATCAACTGCTTAACATCTTAAGAGGGCAATGGATTTACTGATACAATGACAGTTGGACCACAGTGTTCAGGGGAGAATCTAACAAGCTTACAGTGCATTTCATGGAAAGGTTAACCTGACTAAACACATCTAATGTAAATAAAAGAAATATTCTTTTCATTTTACTCATCTAGAAATATTTACATTTCGTTAATGGTACAACTATACTTTATCAGAAACTTTAACACATGTTGTGTGAACCTTGTGAGCCTACATAAAATATGATGTACCAGCCGGTTGAGAAAAAAACAAACCCAACTTAGGCTTGGTTATACAGGTCTGAAGAAAGAAATTAATCTATAAATTTCCATCACAAAAAAACACGATCACATAAAAAGCAAGTTATGTTCTATAAGTTTTAACCTACATATAAACATAGCAATTGAAAAAGTGACCTCACCCTATTAGGAATCCTAATTTGAGGAATCTTTTAAAAATGGTGTTAACTACATGTGTCTACATTCTACTGCTTATATTTGTCATAGTATCTGCAACATTGAAATAAGTACTAATGGCAATTATCACTCATTTGAGACAAGATTGTTCCTTTTTCAACTATAGACCCATGGTTGGCAAACTGTGGCTCACGAGCCACATGCGACTCTTCGGCCCCTTAAGTGTGTCTCTTCCACAAAATACCACAGCCTGAGCAAGTCTATTTTGAAGAAGTGGCCTTAGAAGAAATTTTAAAAATCTGGCTCTCAAAAGAAATTTCAATCATGGTACTGTTGATATTTGGCTCTGTTGACTAAAGAGTTTGCCGACCACTGCTATAGACAACTGAAATATGATATTTTCACGTAGGACTCTAAGGCCACATAATGCAGAGTCATCAAAATAATACCGTATTCCTTATTGTCTTTAGATGGTGGTGTACTACTTGGAGTGGAATGCTCTAGAAAAAAAAAAAAAGAGAAGTTAAAAAAGTAAAGACAATAAAACCTTTGTTAAAAAAAAAAACCTCTTACAATTTTATTTTTATTTTTTAAGTTACCTTAATTTTTTTCTCATTAAAAGTAGTATAAAGTATTATAAATTTATATCCAACATCATCAGAATTCTTTTTCCTATCCATTAATATTTCCTATAGCAATATTCTTGAAAGAGCAAGCAAATGTATCATTAGTATATTGTTAAAAATAGCCGGTGACAGGGTTCTGCCCTGTGGCTCCCCACTGTCAGGCCAGGTGCTGGTGTTTCAGACAAAGAAACAGAACCGCAGAGCCCTGCTGCCATTTGGACTCCCTAAACTCGCCTCCTATTACCCTTGGAGTTGGGTCCAGGAGCATATTATCTGTAAACCAAGAGCTGTTGCAGTAGAATCCCTGTATCCCTCTGTGACTAAGAGGATTGCTTGGGATGGGTCCTCAAAGAGGTCAGGGGCTGCCACTGTGGTGATGGCAAAACAAACCCCACCCCCAAACAGCACAGCTGTACTATCTTATAGGAGCCAAGAAGGTTCAAGACTGGGAGATCACAGAGATAAAAATCTTGCAATTCTGTTTTTGTTCATCAGTTTATGTTGTTCATTATATTCTATAAATGAGTGAGATCATGTGATATTTATCTTTCTCTGACAGATTTATTTCACTTAGCATAATGCTCTCCAGTTGAACAAAAACAGATCCAGAGACAGAGAAACATCCATCAGAACATCAAACCTCAGAGGGAAGGTAGGGGAGCAGGGGAAGGGGGAGAGATCAACCAAAAGACTTGTATGCATGCATATAAGCCTAACCAATGGACACTGACACCAGGAGGGTGAGGATATGGGGAGGGGGGGAGTAATGGGGGAATAAGGATACATATGTAATACCTTCATCAATAAAGAAATTTAAAAATAAATAAACCAACAACAACAACATGCAGAATAGATTTTTTATAGCAAGCTATTGCCCAGCTGCCAGATACATCAAATATATCACTGGTAGGCAGCGATTCAGCAATGGACCAAGTATAAATCTTACAAATAAAGGTAGCAAAAAGTCAAAAAAATATTTTAAAAAATCTTGCGATTCAGCCTGGGAGGAGAAGAGGGTCCCAGTATAAGCTGACAAGAGAAGATCTGACTTTGGGTGATGAGTGCACAGTGCAATATACAGATCTTGTATAGAAACCCACACATGAAACCTATATGTCTATGCTGATCAATAAAAAAATAAAATTAGTCTGTGGATTCAATGTGACCCTACTTAAAATTAAAACATAGGAAGACTTAATCAATGATTTAGAATCTCATCTGCAATTAAAGGAAACTGCAACATAATAAAAACCATTTACAGAAAATTCTCATATACTAAGTGAAATCAGCCAGAAGTGGTTCCACTTCAATGAGGTACCTAGAATAGTCAAATTCATAGACAGAATATTAAACAATGCTTATCAGGGCTGGAGGAGGATGAATAGAAGGTTATTGCTTAATGGGTATAATGTTTCTGTTTGAGATGATGAAAAAGTTTTGGAGATGGAGTAGTAATGGTTGCACGACAATGTGAATGTACTTAATACCATTAAAATGTACCTGTAAATGGTTAAAATGGTAAAAAAAAAATAAAGTAAAATAAAAGTTGCTCTACAAAAATGAACATAGAGTCCAAACATTTCTGAAACTGTTCTAATAGATATTTTAACACATAGTACTACAGTGAGAAAACTTTATTTGATACTGGCAAAGGCATGAGCAGAATTCAAGGGAACAGAGACAACTAGAACACTTATGAATTCAATGTATGATAAAACTGGCACTTCAAACAGTAGGAGAGCAGACACAAAATGAGAGTGAGTGGAGTGTAAAGGAACCCTATCAATTCATATACCATAATGAACTTCAGATGTGCCAACAATTTAATGCAAAGAATCCAATCAGACCTTATCTCACTTATTTAGAAATAATAAAGAACATTATAACCTGATGAACAAAAAGATAAATACAGAGGCAGAAAAGCATTGAACAGACTGTCAAATTATAGCGGGAAGGCTGGGGCAGGGAGAGGGAGGTAAGAATCAACTGAAGGACTTATATGCATGCATATAAGCATAACCAATGGACACAAGACACTGAGGGGGGTGAGGGCATGTATAAGAGTGGGGTCGGGAACAATGGGAGATATGGACACATGTAATACCTTAATAAAAAAATTAAAAAAAGGAAAAAAAAGAATGCAATCAGAACACATGGTTGAAGTGTTTGTAATTTGAGCGTGTGGAAGACCTACAGATTTTATAATAAAAACACCAAGACTCACAGCCCTTGGAGGAGAAAAAGTCAATAAATCCAACTTAATGTAAAGCCTCTGCATATATAAATGGCCTCTGATAGGAAAATAGTTAAATAAAATTTGGCATATATCAAAGTAATCACCCAAAGGATAGGAATAAATCTAAACACACCCCCAATCTAAGACAGTATGTGTAAAATGTGCGAGTTTTAGAAAAATATAAACAGCATGATGCCATTTCTGGAAAAAAAATACCAAAACATGTATAATTGCACATATAAGGATATTGGTGTATAAAAACAGATGAAAAGATACCTAAACTATTATGTGATTAACTCAGATAATGAACTAGACAAAGAGGAAACTTTCTTTTACTCTGTATACTTTTGTAATATTTGAAATTCTCTAAATTAAGCTGTATGCTACTTATGCAATGAAAATATACAAAAATGCAATGTATATCAAATTGTATAAAATCTTTTTAAAAATGGCTATTAACAACCAAAGGACTTGTATGCATGCATAGTAGCATAACCAATGGATACAGACACTAGGGCAGTGGGGGCTTGCCTGGGGTGGGAATGGCTGGGGGGGGGTGTCAATTGGGGACAAAGGAGACATGTAAAAATTTAGATAATAAAAAAATTAAAAATAAAAATAAAAAGTGGCTATTAAAAATAAGGCAATGAAAAGAAACCTAGAAAATAATGTTCACTTCACATCAAAAAGACTTTAATTTATGAGTTCTGATAAATAAACAAAAAATATAGATCAAAAAAAGTTTTGTTTTACTGATTAACTAAAGAAATGCAAATTGATACATGACATAATTTTTTTTTTTACCCATCACCTTATGAATTTCTTAAGAAAATAAGTAAGATAAAGAGTTACCGAACCTGAAACATTCGTCTCTGTAGGTGTGGCTGAATAAGCAGGATTGACATCTGGAAAGATAAATTTGATTCTATTCACCAGATTTATCAGTATAAAATTAATCATTTAATTTTATTTTTTATTATTTTAAAAGATTATTTCTCAAAATGAAAAATTTACTTACTTTCTAAATTTTGGAATTCTACCTCTGGGAAGTCACCTAAATACATAAAAATGTTTGCATAAGAATGTTTACTGTAGCTTTGTATTTTATAACATAAATCTTAGAAGTTTAATAATAAATCATAAAAATGACATCTTCAGAGTAAGCCTGTATATCTTTTTTAAAAATTAACATCCAAGTAATACCATAATACATAATTTTTAACTTTCCTTTTTTTCCACTTAGTATTTCATGGACATTTTTTCATATTTGCACAATTACATCTACCTTATCACATTGTATGTTGCTAGTGTTCCTTTTTTTGTAATCTTTCTGTAACTGATGATAAAAATAATTGAGAGCTTTTGATATTTAAGAAAATATTTCTGCTGTTTATCTTCTTCATAAACTTTCTTCATATTTAATTATCTCCTATTGTATTACTGTTTTGAAATCCTTTATAAATTTTTATGGTCAACTCCATCAAAAGTGCATATCTGCAAACTTGGTATCTCACTGTGCATATATGCAGTAGGACTCTGTGAGTAAACTCAATGGGTTGATGAATATAAACTTCACATGCAATTTTAATGTAACAGTCCCCCAAAAAAACCACCTCTTTCTCCCTGAAACCTCACAACCCTCAACTAAGGTTCTCAAGGAGGCTACCAGTTACCAGATATACAGGAGTTATAAAAAGGTGTTCTAATTACCATATTGGCATGCATAATTTCCCTGAATCCTTTAAAATATTAAGAAAACAGGAAATACAGAAACAAATTAGAAGCCAATACAATCTATTAGAATTTGAGTTCAACACCCTCATTAAATGACAGGAAACTAAAACCCATAGAAATAAGGTAATTGAGTAATCATGGCCAAACTAGGACTCTGAGCGAGATCAGCCCAAGCTAATACTCTTCCCACTACGGTAGTTTCCCCATATCTATGGGGGATATGTCCCAAGGGTCAATACTATCAAACCATATTTACATATATTATATTGGCCCCTATGCATACATAACTATAATAAAGTGTAATTTATAAATTAGTTACAGTAAGAGATTAACAATAACTAATAGCAAAATAAAACAAATATAACAATATCTTATAATAAAAGTTACGTGAATGTGGTCTCTCATCCTCAAAATATATCATTGTACTATACTCTCCCTTCTGCCTAGTGATGAGATGAAGTGAGTTGGATACAGTGGACCAAGGAATGATTCACATCCCAGATGGGACAGAGTGGGCTAGCATGAAATTTCATCATGCTACTCAGAATGGCGAGTATTTTAAAATGAATGAATTGTTTATTCTGGGAATTTTCCATTTAATATTTTGTACCACAGTTGCAGGTAACTTAAAATAGCTGAAAGCAAAACCACAGATAAATGGTGACTATTGCATTCCTCTTGTTTCTACTGCAACCAATAGGTAGCCAGAGATAGGCGCACTGAAATCAGGAAAATAATTCCGTCCAAGGTATGAAAATAATCTCGCAAGTATTAAGCAAAACAGCTACTGAGTAGTCTATGCAAGAAGTCCTCCATTTCATTCTGCCTTTCAGTTATGAAATGTATTTTTGTTGTCAAATTAAAAATTCCCAGTAAGGAGAAAAACAGTAATTGTATGAGGCGAGGAGAGGTGGGAGCAATAGGAACATGGGTCTTGTTCTGGAGACAGCAGAAATTTTGAAATTTTCCAGATAAGTGAGAAAATGAAATGGTTGCAGTTCGGGAGATAAACAGTCCCGTATTAGTAAGATACCCTGTACAGGTGTCACCAGATCACTTTTTAAGTGAATTAAATAGCAAAGTTGATGACACATAAAAAATAAACTTTAAATTTTAAAAAAACATTAAAAAAGCAGAAACCACAGACTTTCCAATTCCTGTGATGCTGTAAAACTATGAGTTTCCTTTAAGAGCTTCCTAAATGACAGGTGCTGTGCTAAGTGCTTTGAATACATCTCATTTTACTGTCCTATCACCCAGTAAAAAAGGCATTAATATGAGTAAGTACATTTAAACTTTATACAACTTGCCAAATTCACATAACTGTGTATGTGCTGACTATGGCACTAAGTATAACAACTAAAATAGCTGTAAGTATGTACTTCTTCCTTCATTACTAAAAATGACAAGTGTAAAATCAAAATAAATATAAAATGTTTTTGAAAAATCACCAATATTTAAAGAATTTTGAAAAGATAAGCAGGAAATTACTAAACCTGAGAAATTGTAGATTTTGTACTAGAAGGAATCAACACTGGATAAAGAAATAATGTAGGTTGGATCAAATGTTTGGACATTATTGCTTTATTTTCATTTGTATAATATTATGCTTTTTGTTCTTGACTTAGGTATAAATTCCAATCATTCAATTTATTCTGAAAAATAGTTGCTATATATTTTATATTTTAATAGGCCAGTCAACAGAAATTATACACCTGTGTGATATACAGATTGTGCTAAGACCCTATGAAACTTATTCTGAAAAATAGTTAGTTATTTATATATATGAATATATATTTACATATTATATATATGAATGTATAGGGTGTGCTAGGAACCTATGAAATTTACTGAAAATATATTGCTATATATTTTTACACATAAACATACCAAACAACAGAAACTTAACATCTGTGTGATTTATAGAATGTGCTAAGACACTATGAAAACATATAAAATAACAACAGCAGAATTCTTTGTACACTGGATGTCATACTTCTGTCATGAAAATGAATATAAGACAGATTTAATTACTAAAATGGCTTCTTTCCCATTATTCTGTATCACTGATTTTTAATGTTAAAGAAATAAAATATTTAAAAACAAACAAAAAGGAAAAAGATACCCTTTGTACCTTTAATACATTTTGGCATCTTAGGCTCCCAATTATTGTTAGATCCACAGAAAACTGTACTGCTACCTTCAAGGTCAAAACCTTCCAGGCATTCCAACACAACCTTTGCTTTATAGTGATATATTTTTTCATGTCCTGACACCAGTCTTCCATTCTCGAGTACTGGATAATCACATTTAACCACTGAGAAGTGAAGAAATTTCAGAAATGAAAAGCTGCTTTAACATAGGAATGAAAAACTAGTGCAAAGTCATAATTACCATTGTGAACAAAAAGACAAGGAATGAAAGGCAGGATGTTAATTTTTTACAGGAAATATTTGATTTGTGCATTTTAATTTCAGTAAACAGATTGAGAGAAATGTAACAATTTTTTGTCAGCTAAAACAAACTGTCATTGTTATTAATTTCTAACATTTTTTTTTCTACTGCAAGTTTTGAGAAAGGTCTGACTACCAGATGTAAGTTCTGGGTCAGTTCAAACACACTTTTGATACTAATCATCTTTGGGGACTGCGGGAGTATGTGTGTGTGTGTGTGTGTGTGTGTGTGTGTGTAGGATAAACAGCAGGATTTTTTTCAATTACAGTTGACATTCAATATTATGTTAGTTTTTTAGGTAGTCAGTATACTGATTAGACATTTATATAGCCATGCACCATACACAAGTATTATAATACTAGAGGCCTGGTGCATGAAATTTGGGGGGGGGGGCATGTCCTTCAGCCCAGCCTGCTCCCTTCCCAATCTGGAACCCCTAGAGGAATGTCTGACTGCCCGTTTAGGCCCAATCCAGATAGGGTTGGGCCTAAACGGGCAGTCGGACATCCTTCTCACAATCCAGGACTGCTGGCTCCCAATTGCTCACTTGCCTGCCTTCCTGATTGCCCCTAACTGTTTCTGTCTGCCAGTCTGATCATCTCCTAACCACTCGCCTGCCAGCCCGATTGGCCCTAATTGTCCTCCTCTGTGGGCCTGGTCATCCCTAACTACCCTTCCCTGCAGGCCTGGGTCCCTCCTAACTGCTCTCCCTTGTAGGTCTGGTCCCTCCCAACTGCCCTCCTCTGTTGACCTGATCACTCACAACTGCCCTTCCTTGCAGGCCTGGTCCTGGATAAGGGTGGGTGTTCTCTTGGTGTGTGGGATGGCCTGGGTGAGGGATTTGTGGTGGTTTGCAGGCTGGCCACACCCCCCAGCAACCCAAGCAGAGGCCCTGGTATCTGGGATTTATTTATCTTCTACAATTGAAAATTTGTAGCCTGGAGCAGAGCCAAGACTTCTGCTCCACAGCCATTGAAACTTTGTTGCCTTAAGCACCAGCCAGGATGTGGGAAAGCTTCATTTCCTCCATCTCCAGGGGCAACTCAAGCCTCCCTCCTGCTCTCTGTGTAGCTGTAGCCATCTTGGTTGGATTAATTTGCATACTCACTCTGATTAGTTAGTGTGCATGGCTTGTGGATGTAGCAGAGGTACAGTCGATTTGTGTATTACTCTTTTATTAGATAGGATTCTTGACTATATTTCCTGTGTGTACTTCACACACCTAGGACTATTTTGTAACTACCAATTTGTACTTCTTAATTCCTTTGCCTTTTTCATCCAGCCTCCTATCTAACCCCTAACCCATCTGGCAACCTTCAGTTTTTCTTTGTATTTATAAGTTTATTTTGATTGTTTATTTCATATATTTAAAGTCCATGTATAAGTGAAATCCTATGTATTTGTCTTTCTCTTATTTCACTTAGGATAATGCCGTCCAGCTCCACCCATGTTGTTGAAAATTGTTAGAATTCACTCATTTTATGGCTAAATAATATTCCATTGTATATAGGGTGTTCCCCAAAAAATATATACACAATTTAGCAGCTGATAGCGCAATTTTGAAAATGAAATGTACTTTAGTAAACACTGCCTTTATGATTATGTAAACTGTGTGTATACATTTTTGGGGACATCCTATATAAGTACTACATCTTCTTTATCCAAATGTCTATTGACAGACACTTAGGTTGTTTCCTTATCTTGGCTCTGATATATGAAATGGCCTTCTTTGTCTCTTGTTATAGCCTTGGTTTTAAAATCTATGTCATCTGATATAAGTATTGCTTTTCCCCAGGTGTTTTTTAAATTTCCAATTGCCTTAAATATCTTTTAGTCAGAGTGTAACTTTTGAAGCTTTCAAGCAAAAAAAATTAAAATTTTAATTCATGCATACACAAAGTAATTCACAATGTATACAGTGAAATATCAAGAACATGTGGGTGAAGGGTGTGAAACTCTAAAACTAGAACTATTTTTTATTCTGTTTGACCTATATTGAATTAAATTAGGAACCGATGTAACAGGAGGAACAAGCACATATGTCTTTTGTTTGTTTTTTGGTAAATATAATTTGAAAGTATTTACGTATGATTTAAACAGAGAGAAAGAAGTAAATGGAAATATTTTTACATTTACACTGAGGAGAGTCACTACTCCATATTTTATATACAGAAGCCTACTCCCTCCAATAAGTGAATATTCATCTGGTCCATTCAAAGGATTAGGACTATAAATTACTACTTCATTATATTCAAATGTATCTTTGAGAGTCTTGGTGCATTTTCCATTTGATATTTTTCTAGGTGATTGGCACAAAATCTCTTAAAAAGAGAGAAAAAGGAAGACATGGAAGGCAAAAGAAAAGGTAAAGGATGAAGACAGTATTTGTAATGTCCTGTGAACTGTCTTCAGTCATTAATATATGATATCTACAATCTAGTTGTGAATCCAATATCCATCTAGAAGAAAGATTCTACAAGAAAAATATATTATCCCAAATCAAAATACTAATGTGCAATGAACTTTTATATATATATATATATATTGATTTCTGAGAGGAAGGGAAAGGGAGAGAGATAGATCAATGATGAGAGAGAAACATTGATTGGCTGCCTCCTGCATGCCCCCTATTGGGGATTGAGCCTGTAACCCAGGAGTGTGCCCTTTACCACAATTGAACTGAGTACCCTTCAGCCTGCAGGCCAATGCTCTATCCACTGAGCCAAACTGGCTAAGGAGTAACGTGCAATGAACTTTTAGAATAAAAGTAATTTTCTTTAAAAAAAAAAAAAGTTATGTAAGTTACCTATTTTTTCCAAAAGGCCATGATTAGTTTTGTTCTCATAATTAGAGAACTGGTAACTTAGTGAGAAAATATACTTATGATTAAACTAAAACTCAGGGTGAGTTGAAAAATGCTTTATACTTTATAAAAATATCTATTCCTAAATCAATGGGTTATAGTAGTACTTAGTAATATTTAGTAATACCAAGATATTATTGTTTTTTTCCCCCAGTTTCATCCTTAAGGGTATATAGTGAAAGTTTCTGGTGTTTTCAGAGTGTTTAAAAAGGCAATAGAATGCATTTTCAGGCTTTTAAGCCACATATAAAAATTTTTTTTAAAAAAATATATAAAATGATGGTACTATCTTCACTCTTTGCTTTGACAATGTTTTATTTTGTTAAAAAATGTTGCATTTGTTCATATATATTGAGCTTATTTACTATTTTTAAAAATGAATATGTAATTATTTTTAAAATGTCTATTTAAATTTCAATAATAATGAATATCAATAGACAACACATCTGCAGAAAATCTCTATGGGGTATTTGTAAATTTAACAGCATAAAGGGGTCACCAGGCCAAAAATTAGAGAACTACTTCTTTAAATTCGAAAGAGAGAATATACTTACTTTCACACTGTGGGGGGCTATCACTCCATTCCACATTATTTCCAGAAAGATTACAATATATAATGTTTACTCCAATTAAGTAATAACTAAATGAGAAAAGAAAAGATCACTGTCTTCTTTATCAGTTAACAAGAATACATAACAATGCAAACACGTTTTGTATATTTTGTTTTTTTTACTATACAGTACCATAGTAGTTTCAGGGAAAACATCCTAAGTGGCATGTACTGAATGTGCTAACCAAATTTGCAGTGTAATGAAAGAGAGAATCTCTGAGCATGAACATGTATTGGTTGGCAAACTCATTAGTCAACAGAGCCAAATATCAACAGTACAATGATTGAAATTTCTTTTGAGAGACAAATTTTTTTAAATGTTAACTTTTTCTAATGCCACTTCCTCAAAATAGACTCGCCCAGGCCATGGTATTTTGTGGAAGAGCCACACTCAAGGGGCTAAAGAGCCACATGTGGCTCGCAAACCGCAGTTTGCCAACCATGGGCCTGGAGCAAAATGTCTAAATAAATTTATCATTGCTGTCAGCCTGGCCTCTTTGTTATATCTGGCAAAGTACACCAACATTCACTTCTCTGCTCTTCTGCTCAGTCAGGACAAGAATGAACAGAGAGATCTGTCCCTTTGACTGGATTTGAATCCCAGCTTCACAACCGAATTGTTATTTATGTTGGGCAAGTCCCATAATGTTTCTCTTTCTTAATTTCTGCATTTAGATAAAGAAGAATAGTGTATGTTCTGTAAGGTTGTTTCAAGTAGTAGATGAGTTTGCATCTGGAACACAGTGAATGCAGTAGGTAAGTTTTGGTGTTATGAATACTTTTCAGATTGAAATACCTTCCTAGGAATAGCTCAGAAATACTCCTACTTGATGAAATCTCTGATGACTTAAAGTCACAGAGTACTACCTCCCTCTTCTGGACTCTCTTTAGAATAATCATGAATAAGTATATTTCTTTGGTACTTGCATTTACTATTTCTCTTTGATATCTGTCTGTATATAATGGGCTTCTCAGTAAAGCTACAACTTCTTTGAGAAGAGTCTACATCTTAATCTTTGGTACTCCTCAAAGTATCTAGCAGGCTCTCTCTAATTATTGACTAGATATTTTCACTTGATCAAATTACAAAATAGATATTGGAACTGCTTGTAACTGCTTCCAGGTGACTGTCCCCAAGACTCACTATCGACCCTATATTATAATGTATTAAGAGACAATTTGGGGATGATGGCACAGTAGGAAGCACTGCTACTCTGGCTCCCCAACTAGAGAGCAATTTCACTGCTAGAATCTGTCCAATGCCACTGTTTTTGGAATTCTGGAGGTTTGCAACTTCCAGGAAATATAGAAAAATAAAATGCATGAATATTGGTCCATTTCAGCTCTTAGCACAGTGGACATTACCCATCCCATTCCCACAGCAGGTAGAGGTGAAAGAAAGTATAAGAGGGATAAATAGTCACACACACACACACACACACACACACACACACACACACACACAATAATAATAATAAATGCAAAAAAAATTTACTAGAAAAATCAAAGGTCATTTTGAGCAGGCAAAAGAAAGAATCCTCAAATGAGAAGATATGACTATGGAAATTACTGAGTTTGAGTATGGGTGCGAACAGACCTAAGGGAGCTTTGGGATCTGTGGGACATCAATAAGCAGATCAATATATACACACAATAGGACTCTTAGAAGGAGAAGACAAAGAGAGGGGGGCAGAAAGGATCTTGGAAGAAATGATGGCTGAAGCTTCCCAAAGCTGATGAAAGACAGGTATATAAATACTCCTGAAGTTCAACACACTCCAAATAATATAAAAAAGACCCACACTAAGACCCATAATAATTAAACTTTCAAAAGCAAAAGGAGCAACTGGAGATGCAAAAGATCCAACTGGAGATGATGGATAAATTTAGCAAGTCCCAAGAGGAGATGAAAAAGGTCCAACTAGAGATACTGACTGAAATAAAAAATATTATACAGAGTCCTAACAGCAGACTAGAGGAAGGCAAGAATCAAGTCAAAAATTTGAAATATAAAGAAGCAGAAAACACTCAACTGGAAAAGCAAGAAGAGAAAAGAATCCAAAAATGTGAAGATAATGTAAGGAGCCTCTGGGACAGCTTCAAGCTTACCAACATCAGAATTGTGGGGGTGCCAGAAGAAGAGAGACAGCAAGATACTGAAAACTTATTTCAAGAAATAATGGGGATGTCTGCAGCGGTCTGAAGCCTGCGGCTGGGGCACCCATCGAGCAGCCGGGGACCCAGGGACCCAGAACTCCGCTCTCCAATCGGCACAGACACGCGTCGGAATCAGAGATCCACAGAGCACACGGAAAGGTCAGATTTTGCCTGGGATAAGAGGGAGGTGGATGTCTGCGGAGGTCTGAAAGCTGCGGCTGGCGAAGGCACCCACCAAACAGCCAGGGACCCAGAGCATGGCTCTCCAAACAGCGCAGACACGAGGGTAGTGGATTCAGAGATCCACACAGCACACGGAAAGTGCCTTGTGTGCTGTACCTGGTCATGTTGTAGTTTGTGCCTTTCAATCAATGTAGGAGAGAGAACTACATAACCAGACATCTAGAGAAGAAAGACCATGGGCAGAAAAAGAAACAGCCCACATAAGACAGAAAGGCAGGTTTCACCAGAAAGGAAGTAAACGAAATAGAAGCAGAAATAAGCCTGCCAGAGAAAGAATTCAGAGAAATGATCATAAGGTGGATGAAAAGAATGGAAGACAAAATCAGCAATCTGACTAAGAGCCAAGAGGAAATGAAGAAGAGCCAAGAGGAGATGAAGAAGCAGCAAGAAGAAATGCAGAAGAACCTAGAGGAGGTGCAGAATAATCAAGAAGAAATGAAAAATGACATCACTGCTATAAAGAACTCAATAGAAAGCATCAAAAGTAGACTAGAAGAAACAGAGGATTGCATCAGTGACCTAGAAGACACGGTAGGAAAAAATACCCAAGTACAGCAGCTTCTAGAAAAAAAAAGTTAAAAAGCAAGAGGAGAGCCTAAGGGAACTTTGGGATAACATGAAACAAACCAACATCCACATAATTGGGGTTCCAGAAAGAGTGGAAACTGAACAAGGATTAGAGAACGTGTTTGAAGAAATAATGACAGAAAATTTCCCCAATATGGGAAAGAAAAAACCCACACAAATCCAAGAAGCTCACAGAGTCCCAAAAAAAAATGAACCCCAAAAAACCAACACCAAGGCACATTATAATTAAATTGGCAAACACCAATGACAAAGTAAAAATCTTAAAAGCGGCCAGAGAGAAACAGAAAGTTACCTACAAAGGAACCCCCATAAGACTAGCTACTGACTTTTCAACAAAAACTCATCAGGCCATAAGGAAATGGAATGAAATATACAAAGTCATGCAAAGGAAGGGTCTGAATCCAAGAATACTGTACCCTGCAAGACTCTCAATCAAAATTGAAGGTGAAATCAAAAGCTTCACAGACAAAAAAAAACTAAGGGAATATATTACCACTAAACCAGCAATGCAAGAAATGTTAAAGGGTCTGCTGTAATAAAAAGAAAGAGGAAGCGAAGAAGCAACTTGGGGATAAGTACTAAAAATGGCAACAGATAAGTACCTATCAATAATAACTTTAAATGTAAACGGATTAAATGCTCCAATCAAAAGACATAGGGTAACCGATTGGATAAGAAAACATGATCCATATATCTACTGTCTGCAAGAAACCCACCTCAGGAAAAGAGATGCACACAGATTGAGGGTGAAGGGATTGAACATGGTATTTCAGGCAAATGGAAATGAAAAAAAAGCTGGGGTTGCAATACTTATATCTGACAAATTAGATGTCAAAGTGAAGGACATAATAAGAGATAAAGAAGGCCACTTCATAATACTAAAGGGAACAATCCAACAAGAACAAATAACTCTGGTAAACATATATGCCCCGAATATAGGAGCACCTAAATACATTAAAAAAAAACCTCTTGGAGGATATTAAGGGAGAGATTGACAGCAATACAATCATAGTAGGAGACTTTAATACCCCACTGTCACCATTGGACAAGTACTCTAAACAAAAAATCAGCAAAGAAACATCAATCCTAAATGACTCACTAGAACAGATGGAATTAATTGACATCTTCAGAACATTTCACCCCAAACCCACAGAATATACATTCTTCTCCAGTGCACATGGGTCATTTTCAAAGACAGATCATACGTTGGGTCATAAGAAAAGTCTCTTCAAATTCAAGAAGATAGAAATCATATCAAACATTTTCTCAGACCACAGTGGCATAAAACTGGAAATCAACTATAATAAAAACAATAAAAAGAAATCAAACACGTGGAGACTAAACAGCATGCTATTAAACAACGACTGGGTAACCAGAGAGATCAAGGAAGAAATAAAAAACATCATGGCAACAAATGACAATGGCAACACAACAATCCAAAATTTATGGGACACAGTGAAAGCAGTTTTGAGAGGGAAGTTCATAGCCCTACAAGCCTACTGCAAAAAAAAACAGGAAACAATGGTAATAAATTACCTAAACCTACAACTCAAAGAGCTAGAATGAGAGCAACAAGAAAAGCCCAGTATACTCAGAAGGAAGAAAATTGTGAAGATCAGAGCAGAGATAAACAACTTGGAGACCAAAGAAACAATTCAAAAGATCAACAAAACAAAGAGCTGGTTCTTTGAAAGGATAAACAAGATTGATAGACCCCTAGCCAGGTTCACCAAGAAGCAAAGAGAGAAGACCCAAATAAACAAAATGAGAAATGAAAGAGGAGAAATAACAACAGACGCTGTAGAAATACAAAGGATTGTTAAAAAAAATACTATGAACAACTCTATTCCAACAAATTGGACAACCTGCAAGAAATGGGCATTTTGCTAGAAAAATATAACCTTCCAAAACTCAATGAGGAGGAAGCCAAACATCTCAATAGTCCAATAACTGTGGAAGAAATTGAAGCAGTCATCAAAAAGCTTCCAGCAAATAAAAGCCCGGGACCAGATGGCTACACAGGAGAGTTTTACCAAACATTCAAGGAAGAATTAAAACCTATCCTCCTCAGACTATTCAAAAACATTCAAGAAGAAGGAACACTTCCAAACACCTTCTATGAAGCCAGCATCACCCTAATACCAAAACCAGATAAAGACAACACAATGAAAGAGAATTATAGGCCAATATCTCTCATGAACATAGATGCCAAAATCCTCAACAAAATTCTAGCAAATCGGATCCAGCAGTACATCAGAAAGATCATACACCATGACCAAGCAGGATTCATCCCAGGAATACAGGGATGGTACAATATCTGCAAATCAATAAATGTGATACATCACATAAACAAATTGAGAGATAAAAATCACATAGTCATATCAATGGATGCAGAAAAGCATTTGACAAAATCCAACATCCTTTCTTGGTAAAAACTCTCAGCAAAGTGGGAATAGAAGGAGCATACCTCACCATCCCAAAAGCCATATATGATAAACCCACAGCTAACATCATACTCAATGGGCAAAAAGTAAAACCATTTCCCCTAAGAACAGGAACAAGACAGGGGTGCCCACTCTCACCTCTCCTGTTCGACATAGTACTGGAAGTATTAGCCATTGCAATTAGACAAGAAGAAGAAATAAAAGGCATCCAAATTGGAAAAGAAGAAGTAAAGCTGTCCTATTTGCAGATGACATGATATTGTGCATAAAAAACCCAAAGGACTCCATTCCAAAACTAATTGACTTAATTAATGAATTCGGCAATGTAGCAGGATACAAAATTAATGCTAAGAAGTCTGTGGCATTTCTATACACTAATAGTGAAATTACAGAAAGAGAACCTAAAAAAGCAATGCCATTTACCATCGCACCAAAAAAATTAAGATACCTAGGAATAAACCTAACTAAAGAGGTAAAAGACCTTTATGCAGAAAACTACAGGACACTGAAAAAAGAGATAGAGGAAGATGTTAACAGATGGAAGAGCATACCAGGCTCATGGATTGGGAGAATCAACATCATTAAAATGTCCATACTACCCAAAGCAATCTACAGATTCAATGTACTACCCATTAAAATACCAACGACATATTTCACAGACCTAGAAAGAATTCTTCATAGATTCATCTGGAACAAAAAAAGACCACGAATAGCTACAGCAATTCTGAGAAAGAAGAATAAAGTAGGTGGGTTCTCAATACCAGTTTTCAAGCTATACTACAAAGCAACTGTTCTCAAAACAGCCTGGTACTGGCACAAGAACAGACATATAGACCAATGGAATAGAATAGAAAACCCAGATATCCACCCAAACCACTATGCTCAACTAATATTTGACAAAGGAGGCATGAACATTCAATGGAGCCAAGATAGCCTCTTCAATAAATGGTGTTGGGAAAATTGGACAGATACATGCAAAAAAATGAAACTGGACCACCAACTTACACCAATACAAAAACAAACTCAAATGGATATAGGACTTAAACATTAGAAGGGAAACCATAAAAATACTAGAGGAATGCACAGGCAGCACAATCTCAGATATATACCGAAAGAACTTCTTCACTGATACTGTTCCAAAGGCAATGGAAGCTAAAGAAAAAATAAACAAATGGGACTACATCAAAATAAAAAGCTTTTGCACAGCAAAAGAAACCATCAACAAAACAACAAGATCACTGTATGGGAGAACATATTTGCAAATGTTATCACTGATAAAGGTTTAATCTCCAAAATCTACAGCCAACTTATACAACTTTATAAAAGGACGATAAACGATCCAATAAAAAATGGACAACGGACCTAAATAGAACTTTTTCGAAAGACGACAGAAGGAAGGCCAAGAGACACATGAAAACATGTTCAAAGTCACTAATCATCCAAGAGATGCAAATCATAACGACAATGCGATACCATCTTACACTGGTCAGAATGGCAATCATCAACAAATCAACAAATGACAAGTGTTGGCGAGGATGCGGAGAAAAAGGAACCCTTGTGCACTGTTGGTGGGAATGCAGACTGGTGCAGCCACTGTGGAGAGCAGTATGGAGTTTCCTCAAAAAACTAAAAATAGATCTCCCATTTGACCCTGTAATCCCCCTCTTAAGAATTTATCCTAAGAAATTACAGACACCAATCCGAAAGGATTTATGCACCCCTATGTTCATAGCAGCACAATTTACAATAGCTATAATTTGGAAACAGCCAAATGCCCGTCAGCAGATGAGTCGATCAGAAAACTGTGGTACATCTACACAATGGAATTCTATGCTGCCATTAAAAAGAAGGCATTCTTACCATTTGCAGCAACCTGGTTGGAACTGAAGAGCCTTATGCTTAGTGAAATAAGCCAGTCAATGAAGGAGAAGCATCACATGATCTCACTCATTTGTGGATAATAAAGAACATTATAAACTGATGAACAAAAGGATAGATATAGAGACAGTAAAGCTTCAAACAGACTGTGAAATTACAGCAGGGAGATTAAAGTTAGGTGAGGTAGATAAGAGATCAATCAAAGGACTTGTATGCATGCATATAAGCATAACCGATGAACCTAGACACTGGAGGGTTGGGGTATGCCTGGGTGGGAGGGGGGCAATGGGGAGATATGTATAAAAAATTAATAAAAATAAAAAATATATAAAAAAATAAAAAGTAAATAAAAAATTAAAAAAAGAAATAATGACTGAAAACTTCCCACATCTGGTAAAAGAAATAGACTTACAAGTCCAGGAAGCACACAGAACCCCATATAAGAGGAATCCAAAGAGGACTACACCAAGACACATCATCATTAAAATACCAAGAGCAAAAGACAAAGAGAGAATATTAAAAGCAGCAAGAGAAAAACAGTTCATTACCTACAAGGGAACATCCATACGACTGTCAGCTGATTGCTCAACAGAAACGATGTAGGCCAGACAGGAATGGCAAGAAATATTCAACGTGATGAATAGCAAGAACCTACAACCAAGAATAATCTATCCAGCAAAGTTAACATTCAGAATTGAAGGGCAGATAAAGAGCTTCACAGAGAAGAAAAAGCTAAAGGAGTTCATCAACTCCAAACCAGTATTATATGAAATGCTGAAAGGTACTCTTTTAGAAGAGGAAGAAGAAAAAGGTAAAAGCCAAAAAATTATGAACAACAAATACATATCTATCAACAAGTGAATCTAAAAATTAAGTGAATTAAAAATTTGATCAACAGAATAAACTGGTGAATATAATTGAATCAGGAGCACAGAAAGGGAGTGGACTGATAATTCTCAGGGGGGAAGGGGTGAGGGGTATAAAGGGAGAGACTGGACAAAAATCATAGGCCTATGGATGAGATCAATGGGAGGGAGGTAAGGGTGGGAGCTGGGTGGAGGGGTGCTATGGAGGGGAAAAAAGAGAAACAAATGTAATAATCTGAATAATAAATATTTAATTTAAAAAAATAAATAAATAAGGTTTTTCACCTAACAAACTGGCTACCCAGGTCAATTTTTTCTGGAAACACCTGGCAGAGTTACCTGAAGGTTAGATTACTTTTGCTTGGCAATTCTACCTTCCATTTCTACAAACCCTCTTTCATTTATTTTATTTTATATTTTATTTATTTTTTTTTCAGAGAGGAAGGGTGAGGGATAGAGAGTTAGAAATATTGATGAGAGAGGAACATCGATCAGCTGCCTCCTACACACCCACTACTGGGGATGTGCCCGCAACCAAGGTACAAGCCCTTGACCGAAATCAAACCTGGGATCTTCAGTCCGCAGGTTGACGTTCTAGCCACTGAGCCAAATCAGTTAGGGCCCTACAAATCCTCTTTCAACTCTCAGGGTGGGCCATTTTAAACAGGATACACTTTGTTGTTAGGGATAAAGTCACCATGATTACTATATTTTTAATGCTAACAATAGCATTATTATATAGAGTGTTATACTATTTTGTTTTCTTTTAATTTAAATGTTTTTCTTTTCATTACATATCTTTTGTCTCCATAAAAAGCCAAAGAGTACATTAGCTATCAGTGTAACTTATCACATAGAAAGCCAGAAGAGGTCATCATTATAGGAATGCTTAAGAAAACACCCCAAAATAAGATTAGTAACATTTATATTAGTCCTGTAATGGAGCACCTTACTTACCCCTCATTGCAAACATAATGAGCCTGTGAACCAAACTGAAAAGTTCCATGTGTGTAAAATATTTGGGCATTTTGAACATCTACTAGCGGTGGACATAATTTTTCTGAAAGAAAAATGTCAAATGTGTTGTTTTATTTTTATACCAATTGCAATACAGATTTGAATCAAAATTGGACACTGCTCTTTGAATTCATGGAAATATTTTATTTCCTTAACTATCAAAAGCCCAAATTTAAAATTTACATATCCCCTCACAACCAATTGCCACAGAAGGGATTCTTGGGAAATTTTCAAAAACAGTGCTACCTAAAATATATTTTCCTATGAGCTAACCATCCTTACAGTAGTGACATACAGAACCTACAATCTGTGAAAATGTCTAAGGAATAAAAAAAAGTTTTGTGAACTCACTTGTACAAGCCTCCTGAAGAGGTGTCCATGTGTTATCAGGCTGACAAACAGCAGAGGTGGGAAGAACAGGAACAAGAGGCTTGTATCCTGGGAGACACTCATATTCTACTGTGTCCCCAGGAATATAATGGGGTGCAGGATTACCCTTTAGTTTCATAGATGTAAATGTCGGTAGGTCATCACAGGCACCTAGGCATGAGATAAGAACATGAGAGTAAATTATTTTAACTTTTTCATCGGCCAGAGACTGTGGTCTGGATGTAGCTTCATGGTAAATGGTAAACAAATGCAAAGGTTTTGAAAGATTTTAAGTAATTGTTTCAACCTTTTACCCAATTGATGGTGATAGTGATATGCCATGCTTGCATTAAATAATATCTGATGAGCTTTTGATGTTGGAGAATAAGGTGAAAATTCATTTAACAGTAAATTGAAGAGACAGCGGCAATGTTTTTTTATTTTAAAATATATCCATAGATATGGGTCCTTCCCCATTTTTTTTCTGAATTCATCATCTCACACTCACAACTCCCCTAAAAAAAAACATCTGTAGTCTGCCGGGTCAGATTACTCTTTCACAGTTTGAAACACAATCTCATAAAACCTTAGTGTTCTCTAAGGAGTTAAATTCCTAGAGGTCTTAAATCAAATGTCTTCTTTTTCTACTACATTCTGCATGAAGTTGTTCCTCAAGAAATGCTATGGTAACAGGTGATTAATATATGAGCATTGTGCATTTCATAGATCAAATTATGGGCTAAACTATTTTAAAATATAAGATTTCGTATGTTTTATATGTCAACCGTGAGAAAATGTATGCCTGCCAAGAAGTACTCCCTGTGTTTAATTGAGTTCAATTTCATAACTTGAATCTAGCATCCAGTATTTACAGGTCTTTCATGCACATTGCCTATTAGGAAAAAAATGCAGACTAAGCACTTGTGCTATGTTCTTGCCCTCTGAGTCATAAAAAATAAATAAAAAAGTCCATAGCCCATTGGATGTGGATCAGTGATTGAGCATCCACCCATGAATCAGGAGGTCATGGTTTGATTCCTGGTCAGGGCACATGCCTAGGTTACGGGCTCCAGCCCTAGGAGGGGGCATGCAGGAGGTAGCCAATCAATAATTCTCATCATTGATGTTTCTCTTTCTCTCTCCTCTCTGCAATCAATCTATATCTATATCTATATCTATATCTATATCTATATCTATATCTATATCTATATATCTTTATATCTAGAGATAAGCCATCTACCAGATGCAGAGTTCAAAGCACTGGTTATAAGATGCTCAACGAACTTCCGGGGGAAGATCAACTGAGCAAAAACTTCAACAAAGAGACAGTGAACATAAGAAAAATACACAACATAGAAACTATAAAACCACTTAGAAATGAAGACTATAATAAATGAAATGAAGAATATACTAGAAGGAATAAATAACAGTTTAGATGAAACTGAGGAATGAATCATTGATTCATCTGAGGCCAGTCACTGCCTTCTTGGATCCTACAGATCTTGGGGAGACTTTAAGAAAGCTTGCAGGGCAGTTGATTCTCTTGGCGTCCAGTGGCCCAGTGGCACTGTCCCTTGTGTGGGTTGTGTGTAGGCTCCTGTTGTAGTTCAACCTTGATAGCTGTTTGTTCCTCAGGAGGTGGAGCTGTCTCTCAGGGTGACTAGCTCTGAAGACTGGCAATGACCACAGTGAGGGCTAATTCATCTCAGCAGTATTCCTGCTGCCTTCTAAGACCCCCCTTTTTGGATGTGCCTTTTGTGGAGCTCATAGCGTGGTACTCTGTTGTCATCTGAGGTCAGCCATCACATGTGTTGTTTCTGGAGCTTCTTGAAAGAGGCTCCAGTATAGGCTGAGGTCAGTCACTACCTATGCCCAGCCAAGGGCCATCTGGTAGTAGCTACTGTACTGAGCCAGGAGACTCGTGGGAGAAGCCACACCATGACTTGAGGCTAGCTGCCACTCAGCAAAAGGCACAGGGCACACTGAGGCCAGTCACTGCCTTCTTGGATCCTGCAGATCTTGGAGAGACTTTAAGAAAGCTTGCAGCATGAGCCATGTCTGCCCATGAGGCACAGCCACTGAAAGAGCCAAGCACAGTGTGTGCACTGGGTAGAGCTGAGTCTCAGGGAGTCATCAGGGTGGGATGAGTGGTAGTTATTGGGTTAATACAGATTCAGATTTGGTTCCTGTCTGTCCCTGCAAGCTGTATGGGAGAGTGCTCAACACAGGGACAATAATAGCCCTACCCTGAAGCCACACAACTCAGTTTCTCCTCATATGTCTTGATGCCTTTCGAGCTGCTGTTCCTTTCCAGGTGCTTCGGGTGAGTGCTTGTGAGTGATGGAGTCTGTGTGCAGGCTTTCTAAGAGAATGTCTGGGTTTCCAGCAACCCTCCATCTCACCAGGGTGGGACTGAATCACCACCTATTTTCACAGCCAGCTGCCATGGGGACTTCTCTTCCTAACACTGATGTCTTGGTTTAGGGAGCCTGATGTGGGGCTGATATTTCTCGATCTTATCCTTAGCTGTTGGAGTTCAGCTAGTCTTCAGGTGGTTCGCCAGGTTGGCTGTTGTATTACTGAATTGTAAATAGATGTGGTCATGGGAGGCGGCAGGCACAGTGCTTATCTACTATGCCATCTTGGCTGGAACACTCTGATCTCTGCAGTCTTAAGCAGAGCAGTTGATCAATAGTCCATGCAATTATTTAAATAATTAAGGACTTTTCCTGTCTTTCTGTTGCTATGAAATTGAGTTTCTATTGCCAAATACAAATTCCCAGTATAGAAAAAAAGAATAATTAAATGAGATGTGGAGAGGTGGTAGAAAACTGAGTCTTGTTCTGGAGGCAGTAGAAACATCCTAGTTTAAGTGGTACTGTATAAAAAGAACTAAAGTGGTCATGGAAAGATACCCTATTAAAGGTATCAACATATCTCTTTTAATATGAATAAAAGAGCAAAGTCACTAACAGAATACATGGAAGCCATGGACTTTCCTCTCCATGTATTGATTGGAATAATGTTGTAAGCTTCCTATATGACAGGCACTGTGCTAAGTGCTTTAAGTGCATCCCATTTTAACTTTTCTATTATCCAGGAAGGAAGACATTAAATCATTTTACATATAAGTGACCACATTTACTAGTAAAGCTTATGTTATTGCCCAAGTTTGCACATCTGTTTAGATCTGCAAAATATGGCAAGTCAATTTAGAATCACTAGTATAACAACTAGAATAGATGCAAAAATGTTATTTTTCTTTTTATTATTAAAACTAGAGGCCTGGTGCATGAAATTCAAGCATGGGGGGGGTGTCCTTCAGCCCAGCCTGCTCCCTCTCCAATCTGGGACCCCTTGAGGAATGTCCAAATGTCTGAGCCTAAACGGGCAGTAGGACATCCCTCTCACAACCCAGGACTGCTGGCTCCCAACTGCTCACCTACCTGCCTTCCTGATTGCCCCTAACCACTTCTGCCTGCCAGCCTGATCACCCTCTAACCACTCCCCTGCCAGCCTGATTGATACCTACCTGCTCCCCTGCCAGCCTGTTTGCCCCTAACTGCCTTCCCCTGTGGGCTTGGTCACCCCCAACTGCCCTTCCCTGCAGTCTTGGTCACCCACAACTTCCCTCCTCTGCTGGCCTGGTCACCCTTAACTGCCCTCCCCTGCAGGCTTGATCACCCTCAACTGTCCTCCCTTGTAGGCCTGGTCCCTGCCAACTGCCCTCCCCTGCTGGCCATCTTGTGGTGGCCATCTTGTGTCCACATGGGGGCAGTCATCTTGTGTGTTGGAGTGATGGTCAATCTGCATATTACTTTTATTAGAATAGATAGAGGCCTGCTGCACAGGTGGAGGCCAGCTGCTTTGCCCTCAAGGGTGCCCTGGATCAGGATGGGTATTCCCTTGGAGTGTGGGGTGGCCTGGGCGAGGGGCCTGTGGTGATTTGCAGATTGGCCACGCCCCCCGGTGACCCAAGTGGAGGCCCTGGTATCTGGGATTTATTTATCTTCTACAATGGAAACTTTGTAGCCTAGAGCAGAGCCAAGCTTTCTACTCCCACAGCCATTGAAACTTTGTTGCCTTAACCTCCTCTGACCAGGCTTTCTCTCATGCACTCTCTGTGGCCATAGCCATATTGTTTGGGTTAATTTGCATACTCACTCTGATTGGCTGGTGGGCATGGCTGGTGGGCATGGCTTGTGAGTGTAGCAGAGGTATGGTCAATTTGCATATTACTCTTTTATTAGATAGGCTGATGAATGACCAAATCACCAGTCAAAAGATTTTTTTAAAAACCCATAAGTATTTAAACAATTTAGAAAAATAAAGCAGGAAGGTACTAAACCTGAGACAGGAAAAACTGTAGTTTTTTTTCCTGGGAGGAATTGATATTGAAAAACAAAATAACCACTTGGTTATTATTTTCATTTATACAAAATGATGCCTTTCATTCTTGATTCATATATGTAAAATGTTCCTATACATTTTGACACATGAAAGTACCAAATAACAGAAATGTAGGCACAGTAATGTACATGATGTGTTAAGAGCCTATCAAAACATAAATTATATGTCATACCTCTGTTCTGGAAATGAATATAACACAGAGTAAAATACAAAAGTTACTTGCTTCTTTTCAGTTATTCTGTATCACTGATATTTAATGTCAAAGAAATAAAATAAAATAAGAAGGAAAGAAAAAGATACCTTTTGTATCTTTAATACATTTTGGCATCTCGGATTCCCAACTATTGTTAACTCCACAGACAATTGTCTGGTTGCCTTCAAGGTAAAATCCCTTCAGGCACTCAAATGTAACCTCAGATTTGTAGTAAAATTTTTTCCCAAGTCCAGAAATGATTTTCCCATTGTTGATTACTGGATATTGACATTTGACCACTGAAAAGAGAAGAAATTCCAGAATTAGTCAGCAAACTCATTAGTCAACAGAGCCAAATATCAACAGTACAACGACTGAAATTTCTTTTGAGAGCCGAAAACCAACTTCTGCGCATGGGCCACAAAGTTTCAATCACACTGTACGTGTATGCCTGCACATGGTATTTTGTGAAAGAGGCACAATCAAGAGACCAAAGAGCCTCATGTGGCTCGTGAGCCGCAGTTTGCCAACCACTGACCTATGGCAGAAATGTTACTGCAAAGTAGTACTTTCCACTGGAACAGAGAGACAAGAAATGGAAGTCAGAATATTAATTAAATAAAAGACTTTAACTCCAGGAAAACAGATAGAGATATCTAATAACCTTTTCCCACCTAAAACAGACTATCATGATAGATTATTGGTTTCTTATGTGTTTTTTTCAATAGTTGCAAGTTTTGAAAAGGTTTGACTACCAGATCCAAATTCTGGGCAAGTTCAAAAGCAACTTCTGATTCTCCTTAATTTAGGTTTTGTTTTTTTTTTTATAAAAATAATCATGCTGACACTGATTACAGTATGCTTCTTTTCAGAAAGGCAGGAAAGACTCTTGTGAGAAGGCTATACTTGAGCTCAAGGTGAAAAGAAGCTAGCCATGCAAAGATATGAAAGAAAAAGTTGTTAGGTAGCAACAACATACATGAACTGGGATATTTAAAAAATGGAAAGGCTGCATGACCGGCATGGCTCAGTGGTTGAGCACTGCTTTATGAACCACAAGTTTGATTCCCGGTCAGGAATATGCGCAGGTTGTGGGTTCAATCCCTAGTGTGGAGAGTGCAAGATGCAGCTGATCAATGATTCTCTCTCATCATTGATGTTTCTCTCTCTCTCTCCCTCTTCCTTCCTCTCTGAAATCAATAAAAATATTTTTAAGTTTCAATTTCTAATAAATTATTGTTATTAAATAGACACAGAATTTATTACTATACATTCAGTTGTCTAAAATTTTAGTCTTTCCTATTTTCCAAAAAGATAATCATGCCATAAGTGAATAGTCTTTCATTTCTTTATTCCCACTATGTTTGCTTGTTACTATATCTTGCATTATTGTCTGGTGAGGCCCTTCAATACAATGCTGAATAGAGTGCTGAGAAAAGACATCCTGGTATTGTTTCAACGTTAGGGGGAAATAAATTACTCTATTAAATTAAGTATAATGTAGGCTGTGAGGTTCATGTAGGTGATTTTCATCAGGTCCTGTATTATCAGATAACACTTTATTTTTAAGCCAGTGTGTGTTTTGTGGTGCTTTCAAGCAAAAAAAGTCTTAATCCATGCAATAAACAGTAAATCACAGGTATACATTGAAATACCAAAAATAGTTGGGGGAAGGGGTTGGAAACTCTACAACTAGAGTTATTTTTTTTTTAATTTGGCCTATTGTAAATTAATTTAGAAACCAATTTAACAGGAGGAGCAAGAACATATGATTGTTTTGTTTACTTTTTGGTAAAGTAATTTGAAAAAAGAAATGGAAATATTATTACCTTTACACTCAGGAGGGTTACTACTCCATTTGTTACGCCCAGAACAAATAAGCCTGCTCTCTCCAACAAGTGAATATTCATCTGGCCCATTGGAAGGTTTACAACGGTAAGTTACTACTTCACCATATTCAAATGTATCTTTGTGGCTATTGCTGAATTCTCCATTTGGTATTTGTTGAGGTGGTTGACACAAAATCCCTTAAAAAGAGGACAGGAAAGGCAAAAGAAAAGGTAAAAGATTAAGACAGCATTAGTAATATTCTCAAAACTTTCTTCAATAGATTCATTAACATGTGAGTTCTATAATCTACTTGCATATCCAATAACTATTTGGAACAAAAATTCTATGAAAAAATGTAATATCTTTTCCATCCTTAAGAGTATGTAGTACAATCTGCCAAAGTTACAAATGGTGTGTTAATGCAACAGCCCAATCCTGAGGTCTATATTTGAAGCACATATTGATGAGTGTGCAAACACATAAAAAACCATAAAACTAACCACTTAAAAATGAAGACTATAATAACTGAAATGAAGAATACACTAGAAGGAGTGCCTAAAGGTAAAATCCCTTTATTTCCCCCAATCTGCCTATTGTCACTTTTTGAAAATTTTGGTCTTCCTTTAAAAAATATGTTGTATATATTAATGGGTATTGTACTTACTGTTTTCAATGAATTAATAAATAATTATTTTTAGAACTTTTCAGGGTTAATTCCAATATAATGGAATAGCAATAGCCATATCCCATCTGAAGAAAAGCTATGTGGGGGGGTTTTTTTAAATTTAAAAGCATGAAGTCAAGCAAAGGCCAAAAGTTTGAGAACTAATGGTCAAAATTCTAAAGAGAAAATATACTTACTTTCACAATGTGGGGGTTTAGCATTCCATTTCACAATCTCTGCAGAAAGTTCACAATATATATTCTTTGATCCAACTAAGTAATAACTAAATGAGAACAGAAAAGAATATTGTTTTCTTTATTAGTTAAGGAGAAATACATAATTACAAAGAAAAATGTTATGTGGTTGTTTTTGTGCACTTCAATGGGTTTTAGGGAGAAGTTTCTTAAACAGAATATATTGAACATGCTAAGCAAACCTACAATTTAATGAAAGAGATTCTGCATTTGAACACACGTTGGTCTGGAGAAAAATGTCTACGAAGTCTGTCATGCCTGACAGTCTGGCCTCTTTTCTGTCTTCAGGAGGCACATGAACATTTACTTCTCTGAACTTGCTCATGCCATTCGGCTCAGTCATATACCGACTAGCAGAGAGATCTGGCCCTAGCGCTTACCTGCCTGGATTCCAGTCCCAGCTCCAAGACTGGCTTGTTATTTGAGCGTGCGCATGTTCCTTCATGTTTCTATATCTCAGTTTCCTTGTCTCTGAAAACAGTATAATACTATATCGCTCCAGGGGTTGTTTTGAGAAGTAGATAAAATAGCATCTGAGACTATGTAAGTTTTAGGTGTGATGAATGTTCTTCAGATCGGAATGTCTTCCCAGTAACAGCTCAGGAGAATTCCTTCATGGAATAGCTCATGATTTAAAATCACAGAACTCTCCTCCTTCTGAACTCTCCTTATGAGTGAGTAAGTTTACTTCTTTGGTTCTTATCATTTACTATTTTCCTTTGACACCTTTTGGTATACAGTATATTGTACTTCTCAATAAGGCTGACATTTCTTTGAGAAGAATCTATGTTTTAATCTCCACAAGGTGCCAAAGCAGGCTCTTTCTTTATGTAGCTATTAACTGCATATTTACACTTGATCAAATTAAAACAGAGTCAGTAAAACGGCCTGTACACATTTCTAGCTGACTTTTCCCACTAGCCTCATTCATTGATTCTATATTATAATCTATTAGGAAAGGATTCTGGGATGATGATGGGTAGGAAGCTTCAAGAATCGCTCTCCCCATTTTGACAACATTTTCTACTAGAATCTGCCTAATGTCACTATTTTGAAACTCTGGAGTTTGTTGAAGCCTTGCAACTTTCAGCAAAGACTTGAGCAGGTAAATTGCACTAATATTGGTCAATTTCAGCTCTTAGTATAGTGGCAGCTACCTATCCTACTCCCACTGTGCTCCTCAAGCAGTTTATCAGCAGACTGAAGGAGCCAGCATGGACTAAAAGGCCTGTGTTCTCCAAATATTAGGGGTTCTTGCTTTTATCACTGATGGATCTTTCTGGTCACAAAGGAACAGACAAAGACATGGGGCAGCCATTGTTGTCATATCTCACTTCTCCGATGTGTAAACCTTTTCTTGCTGACTGAGGTAAATTCCAGTGATTTCGTCTTCATTTCTCATGATTTCCCCTTTCAGGAGCCAGATATTAAAACCTGGGACATTTCAAAACAACTACATATGTAAGGAAAATTAGAAAGTGATTATTCATGCCATGAGAACGGCTCAGATAAAAAAAATCTGAGAAAACATTTATTTTACCTGTCAGGCTGATCCTAAGCACAGACACATCCTACTAAAATCCAAAAACAAAAACAATAAAAGAAAAAAACCTATAAAGGGATGGCAATTTGATTCCCACAGTTTCCCATTATTAGATTCAAATGTTCAATTCAACAACAACAAAAAATCACATGACATACAAAGAAACAGGAGAATATGGCCCATTCAAAGAAAAAGTAGATTAATAAAAAGTATTCCTGAAGAAAAAAAAAAAACACCCGAGGAAAGATTTACTAGACAAAAACTTTAAAACAGCTGTCTTTAATAGCAAATCTGGTGGCAAGTTGGTGGTTTTCAGTTTTGCTGTCCTCTTTTCCTTCATGAAGTGGCAGACACAGAAAGGCAGATCTTTCTGAGTACCCTGATGGGCAAGGCCAGCACTCTCGAGTTTGAGGCCAATGACACCCTTGAGAATGTCAAAGCTAAAATTTAAGACAAAGAGGGAATCTTTCCAGGCAAACAGCACCTGCTTTTGGGGGCATGTTTGGAGGAAGACCCCACTCTGTCAGACTGTAATATCCAGAAACAGCCCACCCTGCACTTGGTACTTTGCCTATGGGGTGGAATCTATGAACCCTTTCTGCCAACTCCCCTGAAATACAATGGCCATAAGACTGAATGACCCAAATGTTATGCTTGTGTGCAACCCAGTTCTATCAACTGCTTTAAGAAGAAATGTGAATACACCAACAAACTGTGGCTCAAGGAGATGCTCAAAAGAGGCCTTTCCACTTGGTCCTAAAGAGGAAGGAAGCCTTCAGAACTTATTCTATGAGAATAGCATTACTGTGATGCTAACAACAGAAAAAGACACTATAAGAAAAGAAAGCTACAGAATAGTATCCGTTATGAATCTTGATGCAAAAATCTTCAACTAATTACAGCAGACAGAAATCAGAATGATTATTCATCTTGCACAAGTGAGATTTATTCCCAGAATGCAAGGGTAGCTCAACATATGAAAATCTATCTATGTAATCTGCCTTATTAACATAATGAAGGGTAAATCCACATGATCATTTCAATTAAGCATTTGTCAGAATTTAATACTCTTGCATAATAAATACTCAACAAACCAGGAATAGACAGTAAGTTCCTCAATAAATGCCATAGATGAAAAACCTACAGCACACATCCTAGCCAATGGTTTAAATCCAGAAGCTTTACTTCTAAGACCAGGAATAATGCAAGAATGCCCACTTTTACCATTTGTATTCAACATAATACTGGAAGTTTAGTCAGAGAAATAAAAAGCAGCTCAATGGGTTATGAAAATACAAAATTATCACTGTTTGCAAATAATAAATTCTTATATATAGAAAACCCACCCTAGATGGTTTGGCTCAGTGGATAGTGTCAGCCTGTGGACCAAAGGATCCTGGGTTTGTTTCAGCCATCACTGCTTGCCATGCCCTAGTCTAGTAATTCCCTGAAACCCCACCCCACACAATTTACAAACCCACCCAAGTTCTGCGCAGCGGCTTTTGCATATAAACTGCAGCCCTGGTCAGACAGTTCCAAAACCTCCAAACCCCAAGCAAAGAAAAGAAATCTGCAGTTCTTACTGTAGCTCCTGCTGGATAGCCTCAGACATTAGCTGACCTGCACCCCATTGGAGATCCAGCAGCCAGTGTACCTAGTGGTCAGTGTAAGATAACACTAGATTTCAACTCCTCACATCCATAAGTAACACACTCAAAAGGCAGACTCAGTGAGCACCAAAGCCCTACTGAAACAAGTCCTATTCCATAAGGTATCTCCAGCACAGCTGTTCTTCCATTATAGACACAGTGGGTCCTCACAGCCAATTGGCCTGGAGGTCAATTCCTCCCAGTGTACCAACAGCAATCAAGGCTTAACTACAACAAGACTTTACACTTAGACCACAAAGGGGTGCACCAAGAGTATCCACCTTAGGTGATAGGGAAGGCTGAATACTGGGTGCTATAGGTCACCTACCACAGAAAACTACCCCATCAACATAGAGAAGCAGCCAAAATGTGGAGACAAAGAAACATGTCACAAATGAAAGAAATGGAGGAAAGCAAACTACTGGACATAGAATTCAAAACCACATTTATAAGGTTATTCAAGAATCTTCTAAAAACCTCTGAGTAACTTAGTGAGACCTTTAAGGATCTTAATGAGAATGCCAAAAAAATGGAAAAGGACCAGTCAGAAATTAAGCATACATTGTCTGAAATAAATAATATACAGAAATTCAAGAGTAGACCAAAGGACCCCAAGAACCAAACCAAAGACTTGAAATATGAGGAAACAAAAAACATCCAATCAGAAAAACAAATATGAAGATAGTGTAAGAAGCGTCTGGGACAACTTTAAACATACCAACATCTCAATTATTGGGGTGCCAGAAGAAGAGAGAGAGCTAAATATTGAAAACCTATTAGAAGAAATAATGACAGAAAACTTCCCCCACCTGGTGAAAGAAATAGACTTACAAGTCCAGGAAGCGCACAGAACCTCAAACAAGAGGAATCCAAAGAGGACCACACTAAGACACATCATAATTAAAATGCCAAGGGCAAAAGACAAAGAGAGAATCTTGGAAGCAGCAAGAGAAAAACAGTTAGTTACCTACAAGGGAGTATCCATATAACTGTCAGCTGTTCTCAACAGAAACTATGCAGGCCAGAAGGAAGTAACAAGAAATATTCAAAGTGATGAACAGCAAAAACCTACAACCAAGACTACTCTATCCAGCAAAGCTATTATTTAGAATTGAAGGTCTGATCAAGAGCTTCACAGACAAGAAAAAGCTAAGAGTTCATCACCACTAAACCAGGATTATATGAAATGCTAAAGGGTATTCTTTAAAGAAGAGGAAGAATAAGAAAACGGTTAAGATAAAAATTATGAACAACAAAATGACAACAAATACATGCCTATCAACAAGTGAATCTAAAAATCAAGTGAATAAAAAATCTAATGAACAGAATAAACTGATGGGTGTAATAGAATCAGGGGCATAGAAAGAGAGGAGACTGACAATTCTCAGGGGGAAGGAGATGTGAGGGATGTGGGAAGAGATTGTACAAAAATCTTACACCTATGAATGAACACAGTGGTGGGGGGGCGGTAAGGACATGGGGTGGGGGTGGGGAATCAGGTGGAGGAGAGCTACAGGGGGAAAAAGAGGAACATCTGTAATAATCTGAAAAATAAAGATTTATTTTAAAAAAATCAGTTGCTTTTTTATAGTGTATTACATTTACCCTGTAAATGCATGTTTTTATAAATGTCGAAATATATACTACTAGAGGCCCAGTGCACAAAATTCATACAAGGAACTCAGCCCTTGCACCCCCTACTGCTACCTTGGCCCTTGCAGCCCCATCTTCATCCGGAAGGTTGTCTGGATGCTCATCCAGAAGGTCATCTGGCTGGTCAATTAACATATTAGCTTGTTAATATATAGAATTAGAAGAGCCCAAGAGAACAAAGGCTACTACTATTAAGTGCTCAGTACTTGTTTTTGAGATCTTCACTCATTTATAGCTACCTCATAACTCATGTTTTCCTACAAAAAGATTTTGACCAATATTATGGTCCAGACTAACCAGGTCAATGTTCACCAGTAACACTTTACAGAGTTATCTCCATGAACAATATATTTGGTGGGTAAACCTACCTACCAATTCTATAAGTCCTTCTTCAACTCTGCGAGTTGGCTGTTTTAAATAGGATACACTTTGTTGTTAAAGTAATGTCATGATGATTACTACAAGTTTAATGCTAATGATAGGCTTATTCTTGCAAGTAGTATTATAGAAGTTTCCTGTCCTTCACTTTTAAGTTCTGTTCATTACACATCTTCTCAGTCTGCATAAAAAGCCCACGATTCGGTTGGGTGGAAGTACAACTTGTCACACAGAAAGCAAGATGAACTCAGCATTATGGGAACACTGAAGAACAGAAGCAAACCGAAAATAGAACCAGTAACATTTATTATATTCCTTTAAGGAGCAACTTACCCTTCATTACAAATATAGTGAGCTTGAGAACCAAACTGGGTAGCTGCGCTTAAATAAGATACATAGACTACTTGACCATTGAGGGGCTCTTCTAGCGGTGGGCATGTCTTTTCTAAAAGAAAAATTTCAAATGTGTTGTTATATGCCAATTTCAAAGCAAGTGAATCTAAATCAAAATTCAATATCGCTCTTTTAAATCCATTTACTATTTAAAGCCCAAACTTAAGGTTCACATTGACCCTGACAAGCAATTGCCAAGAAGAAGATTCCCAGGAGATTTTCAAAGACATTGCTTTGGAAAGCCATCATAATAATAGTGGACTATGCAGTCTAAAATGTGTAATAACATCCAGAGCAATACAAATAAAAGCTTTGTGTACTTACCTGTACAAGCCTCCTGGAGAGGAGGTGCCCATGAGTTATTAGGCTGACAAACAGCAGTGGTGGGGACAAAAGGTACAATACGCTTGTATCCTAAGCGACACTGAAATTCTACTTTCTCTCCAGGACTATACAATGCTTTAGAGGGACCGGTTAACATCATAGTTTCAAATGTAATTGGAGCATCACAGGCATCTGGGCATAAAATAATGAGAACATGAAAAAGAAAAGCATTTTATCTTTTCCATCAGTCAAGCAGCAGGTAATTAGTACAAAATGAATGGAAAAGTCCTTGGTGAGTTTTTACTTTTTTAACTAAATTGATTTGGGTGACTTTGGTCAATATGAACATATAGATTTCAGGTACGGGTTTCCATGTTATATGACCTTTTTATTGCACAAAATGCTCACCACCCGAAGTTAAGTCTTCTCCTGTCACCATATATTGGGACATTCCTCACTCCTCCACCCCCCACTCCCAGCCCCTTCCCTCTGGAAAGCACAACACTGCTGTTTGAGTTCAGGAGTTTCAGTTTTATATCCCACATATAAGTGAAATCATATGATTCATAGCTTTTCCTGACTAACTTATTTCACTTAGCATAATGTTCTCAAGGTCCATCCATCTTGTTGCAAATGGCGCTATTTCACCCTTTCTTACGGCTGAATAGTATTCCCTTGTGTATAAGTACCACATCCAGTTCAGTCCTCTATCACAGGACACTTTGGTTGTTTCCATGTTTTGGCCACCGTGAATAATGCTGCAGTGAACATAGGGTGCATACATCTCTGTGAATACATTTTAAACGCAGATCTTGTTCTGTGTCTTTCTTTTGCCTCCGTTGCCCTACTGCTGCCACTCTGGACAGCTTGAGAGTCTATGAATGCCCTGAGCCTTGAAACATCCTTGAGTCTTTGCTCCCTCTACTCCCCAAGCAATTTGCATACCAAAGAAACTAAGAAACACTGTATAAGCACTTGTTGATCTTCGTTTCTTTAATTAGAAAGAAAGAAAAGACCTAAAATAGGCAGAAGGGATCACTTATAACAACATATTGTGGGTTTTGGAGGAATGAGATTTCTCCTGGAAACACAAGTTTTCCCATCTGCAGCTTCGAAGCATTTACCTCTGAGGCACAAGGCTGCCTACAAACCCTCCTCCTGAGCTGCTTCCAGAGTGAAATGTTTGTTTTATCCACACAGTTTTCCCCTCCCGGCTTTGTGATTTCTCCTTTTTACTTTCTCCAAGTTTTATTTTATCCTGATTTTACCTTTCAAACTTAAATTTAACCTTGTTTTTCATCCCTTTCATGTCTAGTTTTGTTCCCTCCCATATTGTACCCTACATTCCGTTCATTTTCCTCTATTCCAAATAGCATGCACAGTGTCCTTCAACTCTAGTTTGAAGCCTATTCTAAACCTGACCTTTCTTTAAAAATTTCCTTTGGTTTTCTCCTTACCACCACGGTTCCCTTTCCTCCCTCACAGAAATGAACTGTTTAATGATCAGTAACCAGAATACTGATCAGCACACTGAATCAGAATACAGTGGTGATAGGAGAGCCCTGCAAACTCTCCATAAACGGGAAGGCAGAGTCTCTCTCGCCCTCCGCGGGCCCTGCAGTAGCTTTTCAGGTACCACTGCAAGGCCACCCTAAGCAGGGCTCCGCCTGCACCAACCAGGTTAACTAAGCCCGTGCTTCCTTCCCGACCCACAAAGCAAATCTCTCCCCATCCCCACCCTCCTCGGCTCCGGCGGCCAGCTCCCTAACTCTTTCCCAGTTTGCCTCCAGAACTCACACCTTCCCCGTCCCCCTACCATAGCACACGGGCAGCAGGAGCCCTAGGGCCACCAACAGGATCCCAGGGGAGCACCAAAAAGAAAAGGCACTCCCGTGGCGGTGAGGAGGTGGCCGGCGCGGCTCATAAGTTGCCATCATTTTCCAAGAGATCAGTAGGAAAACTGAGGGACAGCAAGCGTTTCTTTACCTTTTTGAGAGCAGCTTTAAGACGCAACAATCCCCACATTCAAGAAGTGTCCTGTGCGGTACAGCTGCTGGGCGTGGCCACGTTAGTGGCGTCATGGTAGGGCGGGGTCAATGGCAGGCTACAAGGCGGGGCCTCAGCTCCCAGGCAGAGCGTTAGCCCCACCCCCTCGAGGAAAAGAGGCGTGGCCTGGCCAACATCTAACTCACCTGGTGGCTGGCTGCTCAGGCTCTGCCGCGCCCACGTGGGCTGACCCTTTATTACCTGCCTGAAAGCACAGCTGGGGTTTGCAGGAAATGGTGGTTCACCTCTGAATTCATAAACAGTTACATTTTCAAAAGCTGCTCAGGTGATGATGCTCTACATCAAAGAACTGTTTTCCTTGGCAGCATCACTAATAGAAGGTACACCTCAAACAGATTCCGAGGAAATACACTCCTGCCCCTTTTCTTCCCTGTTACTGTCCTTCCGTTCTATTCCATTAATTCTCCTCAGGTTCACTGAGAACTTACTATGAGCCAGGCATCGAGCTAGGTCACTTGGGTACCAAACCAGATAGGACCCCGCTCCCACATTCCAAGGAGCCCATGGCCTGTGCATGTTCTCCTGGGTCATGCTGCCAGCACAGTGATACCTAGGATCAGGGTTGTTCGGGTGCTGGTGTGCCTCATGGAAGAGGACACGTGCATACCTATAAACCCCCCAGTCACCTGGGTGGGCTTACTTTAGTGGAGCCATGAGACCACCCTGCCCTTTTGCCTGGGCTGCCAGATCTCCTATGGCCAGTCTCAGGAGGCCCTGTAATTCTAGGGAAGAAGCTTTGGGGAAACTCTTCAGCTCTCCCTCTGAACTAGGACAGTCTTCCTCTCTCCTTCTGATCCTCATTCCAGGGGCTGGGAGGAATAATGCAGCTGACATGCAGTCCTGGGTTCCACTGAGGATGCATGAGGCTGGGGATAAGGTGCTGGTGCCATCTTCCAGGGACATCTGTGTTGGCCCTGGAAATGCTAAGCTTGGAGGTGATAAAAACATTCTTTTCTTTTATCTTTTTGTTATCAGTAAACAAAGCAGATCCACTGCAAGGGTGACACTGAGAGGGAAGAGAAGGTTACTGACAAGGTGCCTGAATGAAGGGAGGTCTGCTGGAACTTCTGGGGACAGTTCCTCACTTGTAAAAGGAATTATTGAAATGAGCCCTTTTTTGCCTTTGAACATTTCTTGTGTTGCTGGTTTGGTGGTAATGAAGTCCTTTAGCTTTTTATTTTAATCTCTGAAAAACTATCTCTCCTTTGAGTCTAAATGATAGCATTGCTGGGTAGAGCAATCCTGGTTGAAGGCCCTTGCCTTTTATCACTTTGAGTATTTCATGCCAATCTCTTCTGGCTTACAAAATTTCTGTTGAAGAATCAGCTGATGGTCCTATGACAACTCCCTTTTTTCTTGCTGCTTTTAACATTCCTTGCCTTTGTAATTTTAATTATGATGTGTCTTGGTGTGGGTTTCTTTGGATTCATGTTATGGGCACATTCTGCACTTCTTGGATTTGTATATCCATTTCAATGGACAGGATAGGAAAGTTTTCAGTCTATTTCTTACTTTATATTTTATTTATTCATTTTTAATCCTCACTCAAGGATATGATTATTTTTAGAGAGAGAGGGGGAGAGAGAGATAGAAACATCAATGTGAGAAACATCAATTGGTTGCCTCCCATACATGCCCCAACTGGGGATCAACCCCACAACTAGGTATGTGCGCTGATCAGGAATCAAACCCACAACTTTTGGTGCATGGGATGAGGCTACCATCAACCAAGAAACTTAGACAGAGCTCAGTCATTATTTCCTCAAGTAGGTTTTCAAGTATTTGTTCTCTCTCTTCTTCTTCTGGTCATCCTATGATGTGAATGTTGTTATATTTGATATTGTCCTAGAGACCTAGAGGTCTCTCAAGCTCTCCTTTAAAAAAAAAAAATTGCCGAAACCGGTTTGGCTCAGTGGATAGAGCATCGGCCTGCAGACTGAAATGTCCCAGGTTCAATTCCGGTAAAGGGCACATACATTGGTTGCAGGCACATCCCCAGTAGGGGGTGTGCAGGAGGCGGTTGATCGATGTCTCTCTCTCATTGATGTTTCTAACTTTCTATACCTCTCCCTTCCTCTCTGTGAAAAATCAGAAACATATATTAAAAAATAAATAAAAATAAAAAAAATTTTTGAGAGTTTGATTTGGGTATTTTCTGTTATATTGTCTTCCAGATTCCAAATTGCTGATTCAGTTCTCTGCTTCATCTTATCTGCTGTTTATTCCCTGTGATGTATACTTTATTTGTTATTGTATTTTCATTTTAAGTGGGGTTTAATGTTATTTTTAATATTTTCTCTTTGTTGATGTTCTCACAGAGTTTATTATTCTCATAAGTTCAAAAGCTGCTCAGGTGATGATGCTCTACATTGTTAAAACTAGTGTTTTAAGCTCTATACCTCTTAGATTGCTTGTCTCCATGTCCTTTAGTTATTTGTCTGAAGTTTTGTATTCTTCTTTCATTTGGAACATGTTTGTTTGTCTCCTCATTTTGGCTGATTCCCTGTATCGGTTTCTAAGTATCTACTACACCTTCTGATCTTGGCGAAATGGTCTTCTGTAATAGGTAGGTGTCCTGTGGATATGAATGGCATAGTGTCCTTTCTAACCCAAGCTAGGTGCTCCAGGAGTGTCCCTTGTGTGGGGTGTGTATGCTTATTTGTTGTAGTTGAACTTTGAATCTTCTTGGCATATTTGTGGGTGGGGTTAATCCCCAGGCTGACTGGCTGTGAAGGCTAGTTATGACAGTAGTGGACAAGCTGATCTGTGGAGGCTGACCACACAGAGCAGAAGTTACTTTAGTACAAACAAAGTATGCTATTTAGATATGTCATTGGATGGTGCTCTGGTGTGGCTTAGTGCTGGCCACCAAAAGTGTGCATTCTGTAGCCTCTTGGTAAGTATTCTAGTGCAGGCCAAGATCACCATTGCTTTGCTGGGTTTGGACCACCTGGTAGCTACAAAATGATCTGCAGTTGGTTGCCACTTGTGCTGGGATTGAAAGTGCTATGAACTGAGTACTGCTGCCACTTGTGCCAAGCTTGTGACTCTTTGTTGGGCACCCTTATGTATGCTGAGGCCAGCCAATACTTTTGGTCAACTTGTGGCTACTTATTGCAACTATGTTCCAACCCATGCGTAGCTACCACTTTGACACACTTGGGACTGCCTCAAGGGAGTTGCAGTACAAGTTGAAATCAGTCTCTATTTCTGCTTGGGCCTGAGGCAGCTTGGCAATAGGGGCAGGCACACTGACACCTACCACTGCCTGTTTGAAGTTTGTGGAAATTGAGAGATTTTTAGAAAAGCCCACACCACAAGCTGAGGTAGACCACTTGTGTGGAGTAGCTTCTGGGAGAGGCTTGGTTTAGTGTGTGAGTTGGGTGGTATAGGGCTTTAGGGAATCACTGGGGTGTGGTGAACAGTGTTACCCAGGTTAATGGAGAACTCAGATTTGATGCCTGCCTGTAACTAGCTGGCTGTTTGGGAGGCAAGTTCAACAAAAGAACAACGGCATCTTCCCACACTTCTGTCCCCAGAGAGTGTTTCCCTGACCCCAGCCTCCCTGTCTGCCTCCTGAAGCTATTCAATTTAGTTCCTTCCTATATTTTCCTGGCACTTTTGATCTGATGTTCCCATACCTGAGATCCTGAGCCAGTGATTTTTTGAGCAAGCGATTCTGTTTATGATCCCTTTAAGACCTGCAGTATCTGGCTCTCCCGCAGCTCTCTGTGTCAATGGGACATTGTAATCCCCTTCTCCCCGTTTTTCACAGGCAGATGTTATGGGGACTCTTCCTGGTACTGGTGCCCCAAACAGAAGCACGTTGTGTGAAGCTGAGACTCCCCAATCCTTAGGGCAGACCTCTGGGGCTAAAATAGCCCTCTCAATTGTCAATTGCCACCCTGTGGGTGTGGGACCTGCCAGTTCAGCATCTTTGTCCCTTCTACTAGTCTTGACACGGCTTCTCCTTTAAAACATTTATGTACTATTTTGTGGGTGTTGTTTTTGTTTTGTAAGAGAACATTTATTTGGTAAATTATAAAGGTAGAAAAGTAATTCCAAAAAGCAAACAAGTTATGGAGGTAAAGGAGGTAAAGGCCCTTGGAGTTTGGGAGTGAGGAAGCTAATGATAATATGGAGGGGGGGAAGGAAGGCAAGGGCAAGCACCCTAGAGGGAGAGCACCCTATTTTGTTTTGTTTTGTTTTAAGATTAAAAAATGAAATTTTAAATAGAGAGGAAGTGAGAGTGAGAGAGAGCAAGAAATATCAATGTGAGTGCAAAACATTCATAGGATACCCCTGAACACTCTTTACTGGGTTTGAGGCCACAACCCAGCATATGCCCTGACCAGAAATGGAACCAGCAACCTTTTGGTGCATGGGATGACACCCAACCAGCCACATGGTCAGGGCTATGTACTCTCTTGAGGGTGGATAAAACCTTTATAGGATTTCTGATCAGCTAGTTTTCAGATGGTTCTCAAGAATGGTTGTGCTATAATTTAATTATGATTTTCATAGCAGGAGGTGAGCACAGAGTTCACCTATTCTACAATCTTTACGGAAGTCAGGTTTTAGCTTTTAAGATAAGTAAACAGATCTCTTTCATAGGAAGATGTTGTGTTTCAGTAGGCTACCTCTGCCCTGTGCCTTGGGTGGGGGAAAATTAAGGGAGCAGGCATAGCCACAGCCAGTTGGCTGTGCCCTTTAAATACCATAGCTCAGTTCACTATAGCCTTGTGAGTCTCATGGATATAAGCCCCATTGCTTTCAAAGCCAGATGTTTTAGGGTGCCCATCTCTCAGATTTTAGACTAAATGATAGGGTACCAGATGTGAAATTCAAACACTTCACTCCTCAAGAAGTTCAGAGATGTGTGTTCCCGCCTGATTGTGGGTCACTGTGCCATGGGTGAGATGTATGGAGAGATTGTGTTTCAAGTTCTCCTATCCATTTTGAGTGGGTTTTTCTTCACCTAATGTGTAGAAGTTGGTATAGCTTTTGGATCTCTTTCAGAAGGAATTGTTCTGCACAGCTGTAGATTTGATGTGTTGGAGAAGAGGTTAATTTAGGATTCTTCTATGTCACCATCTTGAATGGGATGTTCAGCTTACAAGACCAAATAGGGCGGGGGGGGGGGAGGATAGATAATTTAAAAGGAGGAGGAGGAGGAGGAGGAGGAGGAGGAGGAGGAGGAGGAGGAGACCCAATAGCAAGAAAGGGTTTTTTTATATTTCTTAAGGAGCCTATAAATATTTTGGTACCATGATATTTTAAACAATGGAAGAAATGAGCAGAAAGTAATTTCATTTGCTTTCTTGAGAATTTATTTCTAATTTGACACAAGAAAGGCTCAAACCTGTAGAACATATTTCTGTTTATTTCAGCCAAACCGGTGACAATGGACTGGACACAGGATCTCACATATTTCAGAGAATGATAATTTTGCAAGTCACTTTTATGCATTTGAAATTAAGGAGGGACTGTAAGAAAGATAATATGAAAGTTGGAGAAAGCAAGGTAGAGATAGTTTACAGGATAGTTACTCTTTTGAGGGTGGTTAATTCAAAGGTGTGTTAACCTTGATGCCCTAAAACATGGGCAGAGATTCCTTAAGACAAAAATAAAACTTTTAGCAAAAAAAAGTTGAATGGGGGGTATGACTACTCACCATGACTTGCCCAGTGAGGAAATTATGACCATATCATTCTATGAGGTTCCATTCCACAGAATCCACTTTTGTCAACACTACCCAAATCTTTGGACTTGTAAAAATAGCTGATAGTATTTCTTATGCACACTGTTGTGTATATGTAATTTAAAATATACTAGTGATTAAAATATAAACATCCATATTAAGTTTTCCATAAATATAAGACTAAAGATGCAAATGAAAGCATTCTGGTTATTTTTAAATGATAGCCAATAATAAAAAAATAAGTTTGAACCCTTCATGAGTAAAAAAAATATTTTTTTACAAAGCCCAAACTAGATAATTAATATAAAAAGAAAAGAAATCAACCCTAACCTGTTTGGCTCAGTGGATAGAGTGTCGACCTGCAGACTGAAAGGTCCCAGGTTCAGTTCTGCTCAAGAGCATGTACCTTGGTTGCAGGCACATCCCCAGTAGAAGAGGTGCAGGGGGCAGTTAATCGATGTTTCTCTTTCATCGATGTTTCTGATCGCTATCCCTTTTCCTTCCTTTCTTTAAAAAATAAAAAATATATATTTTTTTTTAAAAAAAGACAAGAAATCATTGTGAAAGCTGACATAAGTGAAGAAATTTATAAGTGGAGCCAGAACAGCTGCTCTAGAGAAACTTTCTTGCATGTCTTGCTCCTTAAACCTTTGAAATGTTTGAACCCGGCAAAACTACTTTTGTCTAAGCCAAAGCAACAGTGTCTCTTAAACAAATGTTTGTAAAGCCAGCAGGTTGCAGATCCTGACCACAAGGACTGATCACTATGGACTCTCTATTTGAACATATAATCAGTACCTCCGCCTTTCAGAACCAATAGGAATTCTTCCTTCTTTTATTCTTATAAACCCCCTTCATCTTCACCCAATAAATGGGATACTATATGGGTTTCTGCCTGAACTTGTGTTGTGTGAATGGCAATTCTTTAATCCCAAATAAAAATGACTGGCTTTCATTTTAGTTTGTAAATTTTAAGTAAATGTCATAAAACCATAAATACCACAATTTTAAAATTATGTTTGCTTTCAAAGGTGTTTCAAAGCTATAAAGAATTACTAAAAAATCAGAAATTTCAAAGCATAATCTTGATTTATGCTCCAGGATTTACTCTAAGTTTTTCATTAAATTGTTAATTATTTCATTAAAATTTGTTTGATCAAAGTTTAAAATCCCTATTCTCCTTAGAAGATATGTATTTGTACACTTTTTTCTATTGTAAGCATAGCCTTTTCTTGTTTTTTTAATCCTCACCTGAGAATATGTTTTTATTGATAGTGAGAGAGAGAGAAGGAAAGCGAGGGAGGGAGAAAGGGAGAGGGGAGGGAAGGAGGAAGGGGGGGAAGAGAGAGAGAGAGAGAAAGAGAGAGAGAGAGAGAGAGAGGACAGAGAAACATTTGTTGGTTACCTTCCATATGTGCCCAGACTGGGGATCAAACCAGCAACACAGGCACATGCCCTAACCAAGAATCAAACCTACATATGAGGGACTACATTCCAACCAACAGTGTCACTTGGTCAGGTGCTTTTCCATTTTTATAAATAAAATGGCAAATAAAGTTAATGTAAATATTACCCCTCTCTGTATCTTTAACTTTAACCCATCTGTTTATTACCATCTAGAAAAATTAAGAGGGAAATCAAATAATATTGCTTCTAATTTCCCAGTTTAACTTGTATAAATAAAAATTCTAAATAAAATCAAATTGGCCATTTAAATATGACATCTAGCCAAGACCAGTTTAGCTCAGTGGATAGAGCATCAGCCTGCGGACTGAAAGGTCCCAGGTTCAATTCCGGTCAAGGGCATGTACCTTGGTTGCAGGCACATCCCCTGTGGGGGGTGTGCAGGAGGCAGCTGATCAATGTTTCTAGCTCTCTGTCCCTCTCCCTTCCTCTCTGTAAAAAATCAATAAAATGTATAATAAAAAATAAAAATAAATATGACATCTGCATAGCTTCTTATAAATTCCTTTTATGCAGACAAATGGAAGCTTTTATCCTAAAAATTCCAGTGAACATACCTTAAAGTCTCCACAGTGAACTATTTGAAATTTAATTCTAGCCACTAGGTCACTTTAGAAAATAAGGCATATCTTGAACTGTGAAGGCCCCATCATGGTCCATGATTTGCTGCAGAAGTTAAACCTCAAACCTCACAAAAGAATTTCTTACAGTCATAATAACTAAATTATTATGCATAGATTATTCTTGTTGCAATCGTGCTAAAGGCAACTGAAACATATTTTAGTAAAGAAATTTACTGCAGATGGCACACTAATGTAGCACATTTTCAAAATAGATGGTAAGCAATACAAAGAAAAGCAACACAAAAGTATGTCAAGAGTGAGAAGGACCAATGAGAATAAATGTTTAATTTACCCTTTCTTCCCTCTGTGAAGATACTTGTACACACAGATTAAAATTACTGCAATGCCAACAACTGTAAGAAACCAGAAAATAAATGACATGTAACTCTGAAAAATACTTTCCAAGATTCAAACTCTAGAAGAAGTTACTGTCGGTTACATTTCAGTGTTCAAAAGTGTTATTTTTTAAGCACATTTACATTTATAAGTGCAATTTCCTGGAATCACTTAAATAGTCCAGAATAAGTCAGAGAAGTGTCCAGATTGGTTTAGGAAATTACCTAAAGCATATTTGAGATGCAAAATTATATGACTAACCATCTTGGGGAGAAAAATGTATTATTTGGAATTTGTTACTAAGTAGACATATAGAATACAATATAATGAATACACAATCACCAACAAAAGATGTATATCATATGAAAGGTCAGTTTTTTCTACACTGATTTACTCACTCAATTTCAAGCTATAAAACTTATAAAAACTGAAAAAAAATCATCAAAAAAATACACTCTATGTAATGGAAAAAATGTAGTATTTTGATTTCAATGGTTTTCAAGTGTGAGATACTTACATATAGTAAGACTAAATACAGCAATGGTTCCTGGTTCTAAGAAAAAAAAGTGAAAAATAGTTTTAAAGATATTGAGCATGTAAGGGTCTTATATAGCAGGGTGTGTTTGTTTTTACTTTTGATGTGATCATCTAAAAACTACAGGAAAAAGTATCATTCTAGTATTAGCATGGTTGCTAATTCAACCAAATTGCTTTGCTCAAAGAACACTTCAAATAGATTCCGACTGTAGGATATGCCTTGTGAAACTCTTAATAGGAACCTCACTTGTCATTGTTTTGTGCTATCGTTACCACAACAGGTTATTTAGTAAAGATTCATAGGACAACTAGAATTCTCAAGATTAGAGAAAATTACTTGAATGTGTCCATACATTCTATCATATTTGTTATGATATCTGCAATACTAAAGGAACTATAAATGTCAACTATTTCTAATAATTGTTGACATCTTATTTTTCTTCTAACTACAAATAATTGGAATATAATATATTCATGTAGAACTCTAAGGTCTCATAATAAAAATTATTAAAAACAAAATTAATGCTCTAGCAGGTTTGGTTCAGTGGATAGAGCACTGGCCAGTGGACCAAAGGGTCCTACGTTTGATTCCGGTCAAGGGCCCGTACCTCCGTTGCAGGCTCCTCCCTGGTCCAGGCCCCGGTCAGGGCTCCTGTAGCAGGCAACCAATGGATGTTTTTCATATTGGCATTTCTCTCTATCTTTGCCTCTCTCTTCCACTCTCCAAAAGCAAATCAATGAAAAATATCCTCAGGTTAGGATTTTTAAAAAGAAGAAGAAAGAAACTAATACCTAATTCCACAATCTCTTTAGATGATCGTAATACATGAAGGTTGGGATATCCTAAAAAGAAAATTGAAATAAGTAAAAAAAAGAGGAAAGAATAAAGTCCTAAATATCAACAACAAAAATCCCAACTCAATTCAAAACTGAGCAAAGGACTTGAATGACATTTCTCCACAGAATAGATACAAATAGGGAATAAGTGCATAAAAAGATGTCTACACATCACTAATCACTGGAGAAATACAATTAAAAACCACAATGAGATACTATGTCACATATTTTACCTACCAGGTATTAGGATGGCTATTATAAAAAAAAAAAAGATCATGTGTTGGCAAAGAGGTAAAGAAATTAGGATCTTTGTGCATTGCAGGTGGGAATGTAAGATGGTGCAACTTCTGTGGGAGTCTAAGAGCACTTATAAATTTAGAACACCTATGAGTGTGCTGTGTGATAAAACAGTTGGAGAGAAGACAATCTATTCCACAGATGGTGCAACTTAGCCACTGAATGGGGTGGGTGAAGTGGAGAAGAAACCAATCTGATTCCATATTCCATAATGAATTTCAGTTATATCAATTATTTAAATGCAAAAAAATGAAACCAGAACCCATGGTTAAAATGTTTATACAATTTGAAGACTTAAAGCTTTTATAAGAACAACAAAATTTTCAGAGCCATTAGGGAATAGTTCAATACATTCAACTCTTCTGCACATATATCTGTCCATTATAGGAGAGTTACTAAATAAAATGTGGCATATATTAAAGTCACTAAAAAGGATGGGGGTAAATCTAAATGCAACTCCAATCTAAGATAGTAAAATGTGCGAGTTTTAGAAAAAATATGAACAATGTGAGTCTATTTCTGGTTAAGAAAAATGAAAAAAAAAGAAGCAAAATATGTATAACCAGTCATATAAGGATGTGTCTATATGAAATGGATAAAAAGACACTTAAATCATGAACTGTGATTAACTCAGACAATGGACTAGAGAAAGAGATGAACTAATTTTTTACTCTGTATTATTTTGTAATATTTGAAAATTTACAAAAAAATACATTTGTAAACTTCTCAGAACAAAGTTATAAAAAAAATCTATATCTAATAAAATCTAAAAAAAATGAACTAATAAAATTAGGCCATAAAAATCTAAAAAAAATGTTCAGTATATAGTAAAAGCTCTTTAATTTATAACAAGTTCTCACAAATTAAAAATAATATTTTAGAAACCCAACAGAAAACTGAGCAAAGGATCCGAGTAAATGAATGTAGAAAAAAACAACGGTTTAGCCTCATTAATAATTAAATAAATGCAAATTAAAACAAGACATGACTTTTCACCCATCAGTCCACAAAGTTCTTAACAATATAAGGAGAATAGAGAGTTAATGAACAAACTAAACTAAGCACAATAGTGGCAGACACATAGGTGGACAGCTCAGGTTAGGGGCAGGGTACGGGACAAGGGCAGTGCAAAGGGGAGAAGGTGGAGGGATTGAGCAAAAACAAAAAAAAATGAGAGAAAGAACTCATGGACATGGACAAGAGTGTGGTGATGGAGAGGGAAAGAGGAGTGGGTGGAGGTGGAGGTGGAGGTGGAAGAGGGTATAGAAGGAATAAATGGTGATGGAAAGGGAAAAATTAAAATTAAAAAAAATGTTACTGAACCTAGATATCTTGTAACTGGTGGCTTGGTTAAAGGAGTAGACTTGGAACCTGGAGAAATAAATTTTATTTCGTTCATCAGTCTTAACAATAAAATTATGGATTTAATTTGATTTTTTATATTTTTTAGAAAGATTAGCTATTCCTCAAAATTAAAAATATGCATACTTTCCAAACTTTGCATAGTGCTAAGTGATATAAATGCAACCAATTTAAGCTGTATTATCATCCAGTTAGGAAGACGTTAAATCATTTTACATGTAAGTAAATACTTTTGAAGTTTAGGTAACTTGCTCAAGTATACATGCCTGTCTATGTCTGTGGACTATGGCAATTAATTTTAGAATCAGTAAGAATAACAACTAAAATGGCTATAAGTATGTTCTTCCTCCTTTTATTACTAAAAGTTATAAATTAGTGTAATTTAAAGGATTTTTGTAAAATGTAAGTAGGATGTTACTAAATATGAATGACTCAAAATAAGAGGCTTTGGCATTGAAAAACATTACAATGTAGGATCAATCACTTGGAAATTATCACTTTCTTTTCATTTGTGTGAATTATGACTCTCATTCTGATTTAGGTAAAAATTACCATGATTCATTCCATTTATCCTGGAAAAAAGTGGTTGCTAACCATAACATAAAAGTATTGAACAATAGGAACTTACTATGTGATGTATAGAATGTGCTAAGAACCTTATGAACACATACAAAATCACCATAGCAAAATTCTATATGAACTTTATGTCATACATCTGTCATGAATATGAAAAGGTAATTACCACAATAGCATATTTTCAGTTATTCTTCAGCATCGATATTTAATGTCAAAGAAATAAAACCTTAAAAAACAGGAAGGAAAATGCTATATTGTGTACCTTTAATACACCTGGGCATCGCAGGCTCCCAAGTACTGCTTCCACCACAGAACACTGGGTTGCTGCCATTAAGGTAGAAACCCTTCAGGCATTCAAATGCAACCTCATCTTGGTAGGAAAACTTTTTTTTCATTTCTGATACTGGTTTTCCATGTTTGAGTACTGGAAGTTTACATTCGACCACTAAAAAGTAAAAAAATTTCAGCATTAAACAGAAAGTTGTTTTACATAGTACCAGAAAAAATAGCACAAAGTAGCAATTTTCAGTGGAAAGAGACAAGGTGTGAAAGGCAAGATATAAATAGTTTTAAAAAGTTTTTTTGTGCATTTTTATTCCAGGTAAACAGATTCAGAGAAATCTGATAACTCTTTTCCCTGTCAATATAGTTTATTGGTTTCATCACTGCAGGAGGCAATCAGTGTATGTGTTTCTCTCATTAGGATAATAGCCATCCTAAAACCCGGTAGATAAAATATGTGACATAGTATCTCATTGTGGTTTTTATTTGTATTTCCCCAATGATTAAAGCAATATTGACTATTTTTTTCTACATTTTTTTAATACTCACCTGAAAATATTTCTCCATTGATTTTTAGAGAGTGGAAAAAAGAGGGAAAAACAGAAACAAATATTGATGAGAGAAAAACATAGACTGATTGCCTCCTGCACAAGCCCTAACCAGGGCCTGGGCTGGGAAGAGCCTTCAACTGAAGTACGTGCTCTTGACCAGAATCAAACCCAGAACCCTTCAGTCCACAGGCTGACGCTCTATCCACTGACCCAAACCAGGTAGGGCCATACTTTTGTTTCTTTTCCTACTGCAAAGTTTGAAAAAAGTCTACCAGATATAAATTCTGAGTACATTCAAATGCAATTTTTGATACTATAGCTCTAGAGATTTTTTTAAAGTTTATGTTGACACTGATTATTATACCTTGTTTTTTTTTTTTAGACAACTATTGTAGGAAGGAAATTTAAAAGCTTCAAAGAAGCTAGCCATGCAAAGATATGCAAAGAAAAAGTTCTCAGGTGGCAAGCACATATATGTCTGGAATATTCAAGAAATAGAAAGGCCAATGAAGTTAGGGCAGAAATTAATTTTTTTTTTAGGTTGTAAAACCTTTACATAAGCACACAGGGCTGAGATAAAGTTAACAGTTAATACTTAAACTTCATACTAGTGTACTCTGGTATTTCCCATTCTACTCTATTTCTCAAGAAGAAAAGTGCTGATCATGACCTCCTAGATTAATTTCAGAATCCAGTAATGGGTTTGAAAGAATTTGGAAAAACACACACACATACACACACACACACACACACACACACACACACAAGCACACACACACACACACACACACACTGAGCTGGGTAATAAGTATCAGAGAACATTTTACAAGATTAAATCTAAGCAATACATGAAGGGCCCATTATGCACAGCCTTTTAGTCAAAAAGAGTGCATTTTCTCCTCACCTATTGACCTGAATTTCCATCAGGTCTCTCTTCCCTTCAGCCTGAAATACTTCCTTGAGCAATTCTTGCAGTGCAGGCCAGGTAATGACAATTCTCTTAAATTGTTTTTTTTTTCTGAAAATGTTTTTTATTTCACCTTCAGTTTTGAAGATTTCTCATTGACAGAGATTTTTAGGGTGTTTATTTTTCTTTCAGCACATTATCCACTTTTATTGTCTTCTAGTTGTCATGGTTCCTTAAGAGAAATTAGTTGTCATTCTTACTAAGAGGGGTGAGGCAAATGAAATATTTCTTTTCTGCTCAATATTTTTTGGTCTGTATTTATTCAAATAATTTTCTACATTATTCTCTCTCCTTTCTTTCTGAAACTGAAGGTACATGCATGTTTAACTGCTTGGTACTCTCCTGCAGTTCTGTATTTTTCTCTCTTCCGATTCTTTCTCTTCAAATTGTGTTAGATTTGCTTTGTCACGACTTTAGGTTCACTGATGTTTTCACTGTTGGGCCAATCTGCTGTTCAATCCACCTAATGATTTTCTTTTATATTAAGCTTAACTGAACATAAGTTATATAATTTACATTTAGTGAAATTCACTTTTCTAATTGCACAGGTATATTAGGTTTTTAAAAATATGTTCTAATTGATTTTAGAGAGAGAGGAGAAGGAGAGAGAGAGAGAGAAATGTTGATGTGAGAAACATCCATCAGCTGTCTTCTGCACAGCCCCTGCTGGGGACTGAGCAACCTGAGGTATGTGCTCTGACCAGGAATTGAACCAGCAACCTTTTGATACATAGGATGAGGCTCAACCAATTGAGTCACACCAGCCAGGGTGCAGCTACATTAGTTTTGACAAATGCAAACAATTATGTAATTACCACCATAATAAAGACATAGAAAAGTTGCATTATCTCCCAATACTTCCTCATGCCTTGTGTGATCAACCTCCAGTTCCTGCACCAATCAGCCAACTTCTATTTTAATCTCTACTGTGTTACTTTCCCAGAATATCATGAATGGGATCATATCTTTCTGCAAATGGCTTATCTCACTAAGAAAAAGACATTTTAGTTTCATTCCTGTGCTTGCATGATTTGGGATCTTGCTCCTTTTTATTGCTGTATATTTCTACAACTGTATGTATGTACCACAGCTGTTCATCCATTTATCAGTTGAAGAACATGAGATAGTTCCAAGTGTGGACAATTACAACTAAGGTGGCAAGGAATATTTTCATACAAGCTTTTATGTGACCATGTTTTCATTTTACTGGGATTAAGTTGTATGGTAAGTTTATGTTAAACTTTGTAAGAAACTGTAAAACTGGGTTTCAAAGTGGTCAGAACACTGTGCATTCTTAGTAGCAATGTATAATAGTTTCAGTCGCTCCATATTCTTGCCAGTACATGTTATGGGTAGGCTTCTGTTTTTATGTCAGACATTTTTAAATTTTTTTATTATAGAGAGAGGAAAGGAGAGGGAGAAAGACATGGATGAGAGAGAAATATCAATGGGCCATCTCCTGCACACCGCCTACTAGGGATCAAATTTAGGCATTTGCCCCAACTGGGAATAAAACCAGTGACTTCTTTGGTGCACGGGACAATACTCAAACTAACTAAGCAACACTGGCCAGAGCTATGTCAGACATTTTTAAAGGTGTTTAGTAGCACCTCTTTGTGGTTTTTATATTATGTTTTGTAATTACTAAAGATATTGAGCAAATTTTCATTTACTTTTTTGTCATCTGTATATCATGTTTGATGAAATAGGTATAGTCCATTCTTTTTCCTATTTTAAGATTCAATTGTTCTCTTATTGTTGAACTTTGAGAATTCTTTATATATTGTAGATAAAAGTTCATTGTCAGATTGTGCTTTGCAAATATTTTCTTTCTATTTATTGCTTTGTTTTCATTTTCTTAGTCTTTTGCACACTAGAGGTTTTGAGTTTGGAACACCCAGTTTATTAAAACTTTTTTTAAATCATGCTTTAACACTATAAACAAAAATGAACTCAAAATGGTTCAAGGATTTAAATGTAAGATGGGAAACCATAAAAATCTTAGAAGACGCCATAGGCAGCAAAATATCAGGTATAAGTCGTAGCAATATCTTTACCAATACAGCTCCTAGGGCAATGAAAAATAAGGAGGAAAATAAACAAATGGGACTACATAAAAATAAAAAGCTTCTGCATAGCTAAAGAAACCATCAATAAAACAAGAAAGCCCACTGCATGAGAGAACTTATTTGCCAATGTTATCTCCAATAAGGTTTAATCTCCAACATTTACAGGGAACTCTACAACTTAACAAAAGGAAGATAAACAACCGAATCCAAAAATGCGCAACTGACCTAAATAGACACTTTTCGAAAGAGGACATACAGAAAGCCTAGAGACATATGAAAACATGTGCAAAGTCACTAACCATCTAAGAGATGCAAATCAAAATGACAATGAGGTACCATCTCACACCTCTCAGAATGGCTATCATCAACAAATCAACAAACGACAAGTGCTGGAGAGGATTCGGAGAAAAAGGAACCCTCATGCACTGCTGGTGGGAATGCAGACTGGTGCAGCTGCTGTGGAGAACAGTATGGAGAATTCTCAAAAAATTAAAAATAGAACTCCCATTTGAGCCAGTAATCCCTTTTCTAGGAATATATCCCAAGAAATCAGAAACACCAATCAGAAAGGGCATATGTACCCCTATGTTCATAGCAGCACAATTTATAATAGCTAAGATTTGGAAACAGCCTAAGTGCCCATCAGCAGATAAGTGGATTAAAAAACTGGGGTACATCTACACAATGGAATACTACACTGCAGTAAAAAAGAAGGAATTCTTACCATTTGTAACAGCAAGGATAGAACTGGAGAGCATTATGCTAAGTGAAATGTCAGTCAGAGAAAGATAAGTATCACATGGTGTCACTCATATGTGGGATATAATGAACAACATAAACTGATGAACAAAAATAAATCCAGAGACAATGTAACACAGAACAGACCATCCAATCTGAGAGAGAAGGCAGGGGAGGAGAGTAAGAGATTAAACAAAGGACTTGTATGCATGCATATTAGCATAACCAATGGACAGGGACATTGGGGCAGTGGGGGCTTGTCCTGGGGGATGGGATTTACAGGAGGGGACAATCATGGAAAAAGGAGAGATATATAATACTTTAAACAATAAAAAAAGTAAAAAATAAGAATCATGCTTTAATGGCGGTATTTAAGACATCTCTGTCCAGCTAACAAATATTTCCTAAGTATTCTTATAAAAGTCTTATAGTTTTAGGTTTCACATGTTAAGTCTAAGACCCATTTTAAGCATGGTGGTAACATAAGTTCCGTTTTGTTTTGTTTTTTTCCAAAATGGAAATTCAACTGTGCCTGTGCTATTTTTGGAAAGATTATCATTTTCCACTGAATTGTTTGTATACCTGAGATGAAAAGCAATTGGAGATATTTGCAAGGGTCTAATTCTGGGCTATTTTGTTCCATTGCTCTATATAGCTATCCTTTTACAAATATCACACTATTTTGATTATATGCCTTTTTAGTTTGCTTTCTATAAACCCAACAGCAGGTAGTGCATCCTTCAATTATGCTCAAAATTGTTTTGACTATTCTAGTTCTTTTGTCATTACATAACATTTTAGGATCAGTTTTTCAATTTACATAAAGTTCTGCTGGGCTTTTTGTGTGTGTGTGTGTGTGTGTGCTGAATTTATAGATCAAAAGCAGAGAATTGACATTTTCATTATATAAGTCTTTCAATCGATGTCCAATATATATCCATTCATATATTAAGATCTTTCTTAATTTCCTTTATTAGGCTTAGCAGTTTTTAGCATTCACGTTTTTTACATATATTGATAGATTTATATGCAAATATTTTGTGTTTTACAGGTGTTCTAAACAACAATTTTAAAATTTCAATTTCTGCTGGTTTACTCTTAGTATACAATTGATTTATGCAGGTTGATCTAGTATTTTGCAACCTTGCTAAAACTAAAGTTTTTGGAAGTGTTTACACAGACAATACTATTATAAGTGAAGATAATATTTTATAGTTTCCTTTCATATATGAATACCTATTTCTTTTGTTGTCTTATAGAAACAACCATGCTGAATAGAGTGATGAGAGTGAATATAGGTCCTTATTCCACTTTGGGAGAAAATAAATTAGTCTTTTGCCAATAAGAAAAATGTAAGCTGTGAAACTTTTGTAAATGCCTTTTATCAGGTTGAGATACTGGGTTCTCTTCAATTCCTAGTTTTTTCAGAAGTCTTAACATCAAAGATGATGAGTTCTGTCAATTGCTTTTTGTGGGCATCTAATAAGATGACTACATGTTATTCTCTTTTTTTCAATCCCTTGATATTATAAATTACACTGGTTAATTTTTTAATTTGAAGCAACCTTGTATTTATGGGAAAAATCCCAATTGGTTATGATGCCTTATTAATGTTATATATGGCAAGATTTGATTTGTTGATATTTTCTTTAGAAGTTTTGGTCCTATATTTATTAATGTTCTGAGAATTGTTGACATCATAGAGTATACTTACAAAATCCTAGATGGTATGGCCTATTTTTATTGTAAGAGCTATACTTAAAATATAGCTCTTACTGATAGCAAAGTCGGTTTGTTTACACCAGCATCATCACACACATATGAATGCTGTGTTGTGCTATAACATTCTAACGGTTATAACAGAATTTTCTAGGTGACAGCAATTTTTCAGCTCTGTTATAATCTTATGAGACCATCATTGTATTTATAGCACATCACTGACTGAAATGTTATTATGATATATGACTGAATTTGGAGATTTTAAAAAATATCTATTTGATTCTAAATTTATTTCATTATGACCAGAGAATATACTCTGTTTCAACTATTTTAAATTTTAAAAACTTATCTTATTTCCCAGAATATGGTCTAATTTATAGAACATTCCATACACACTAGGAAAGAATAAATATTCCGTTGATATTCAGTGGTCCCTTTCCTACAAAAGTCAAATCCCCTTCATTGTCTCCTGGCTTCTGGTCACCCTCTAGTGCCTTAAACATTGTTTTTCCAACTCTGTGTGTACAGAGTTTATCATTGCTATTAGTGAGGGTTCACCTTTTATAATTTCCTCTGCCACTACCTATTGCTATATCTCTCAGATAATTTAACATAAAAAAATCTTAATTTTAAGCCATTGTGTGTTGCTTTTTGTTTTTTCAAGCACAAAAAAATCCTAACTTACACATTTACACAGTAGTTCACATTATATAACCGGAAAGCCAAGAACATGTTGGGGGTGGGGAATTCTGCAACTGGAACTATTTTTTATTCAACTTGACATATAATAAGTTAAATTAAGATTTAATTTAACAGGAGGAGGAAGCACATATGACTGTTTGCTTACTTATAGGTAAAACGCTCCACAAAGTTTTTTCACTGTCTTTATCAATGAAGAAGGAAATATCATTACCTTTACATTGAGGAGGGTCACTACTCCATTTGGCAGGCCCAGAACAAGTAAGCTTGCTCTCTCCAACAAGTGAATACTCCTGAGGTCCATTTGAAGAGTCACAAGTATAAGTCACTACTTCATTAAATTCAAATACCTCCTTCCAGCTATTCGTGTATTTTCCATGACTTATTTTTTCAGGTGCTTCACAGAAAATCTCTTAAAAAGAGGGAAAAAGAGGAAATGAGAAGAAAAAGGAAAGATGTAGAGAGTAAGACAATATTTAGTAAAATAAATTCACTAACATTTGATTTTTAGAGTCTAGTTGTGAACCCAATATCAATTTAGAATGTCTCTATGAGAAAGTGTTATTACCCCAAAGTCAAATCATGTAGAAATGAATTCTCAAAAGAAAACCAATTTTATTTAAATATCTATATGAAATACCTATATTTATCTATAAGGCTATGTTAAGTTTTGTTCTAGTCATCATAAGAGTTGATGAAAATTAAAGGATATGATTAAAGATGAAATTCACTGCTAGTTGAGAAATGCTTTATAATTTATATGTATATAAACATATCTATTTTCCAGGTCATGGCTTCACAATTATACTGATAATGTCTTTTTTTTTTAACTTTGAACCTTAGGAGTACAGTGAAATTTTCCATACACTATAAAATGTGTTATTTCACAATAGAGTGAGTCTAAGTGTCTTTACAAATATGTAAAACAATGTCACTATTCTGTTTTGGGCATTTTTTTATAAAAAAAAAATGTTGCATATTTTAATACATATTGAATTTACTGTTTTTAAAAATAAATGTTTTAGAAACTTATCAGTTTTAATTATGATATAATGAATGTTAATAGGCATACCCCACATAAAGCAAAATTCTTTGAGATCTTTGTTAATTTTAAAACATAAAGGGCAAACAACAGTGTTGGAAAGAATGTGGAGAAAAGAGGGTGCTCTTGCACTGTTGGTGAGGCTGTAAATTGGTGCAGCCCTTTTGGAAAACAGTTGTGAGGTTCCCCAAAAGATTAAAATAGCCCTTGTGCTGAGGCTGAGGCTGAGGCTGAGACCCTCGTGCTGAGGCTGAGGCTGAGACCCTCGTGCTGAGGCTGAGGCTGAGACCCTCGTGCTGAGGCTGAGGCTGAGGCGCTGAGACCCTCGTGCTGAGGCTGAGGCTGAGACCCTCGTGCTGAGGCTGAGGCTGAGGCGCTGAGACCCTTGTGCTGAGGCTGAGGCTGAGGCTGGGACCCTCGTGCTGAGGCTGAGGCTGAGACCCTCGTGCTGAGGCTGGGGCTGAGGCGCTGAGACCCTCGCGCTGAGGCTGAGGCTGAGCGGTGCGTTCTCGGCTCTCCAGCCGCCAGGGCACCTGCCCTCAGGGCTTCCGGTGGGGCTCGGGCCGGGCCGGACCTGCAGGAGCGAGCGCCGGTGCTGGTTCCCTTAACCCCTGCGACCCCGCGGCCCCCCGCCTCCCCTGCACGTGTGTGTGCTGCCGCTGTGGCAGCAGGAGGAGGTGTGCTCAGTGGGTAGAGCGTCAGCCGGCGGACGGAAGAGTCACTCACGGTGGAGCCCGTGGAGGACTTGCTGCTCCAGACCCACCCGTGACTGATAATTCTCAGGGGGAAAGGGGTGAGGGGTGTACAGGGAGAGACTCGACAAAAATCATACACCTATGGATGAGGTCAACGAGAGGGAGAGAAGGGTGGGAGCTGGGTGGAGGGGTGCTATGGAGGGGAAAAAAGAAAAACAAATGTAATAATCTGAATAATAAAGATTTAATTAAAAAAAAGATTAAAATAGAAGTATCATACACCCTAATAATCCCATGTCACTGTGAATATTTACTGAAAGAAAACAAAAACACTAATTCAAAAAGATATATAATCCCCAGGTTCATTGCAGCATTATTTACAATAGCCAAGGTATAGACACAGCCTAAGTGTCCATCAATAAATGAATGGATAAAAAGGTATGAGCCGAGACCGGTTTGGCTCAGTGGATAGAGCGTCGGCTTGCGAACTGAAAGGTCCTGGGTTCGATTCCGGTTGGGGAAATGTGCCTTGCTTGCAGGCACCTCTCCACAGTGGGGCGTGCAGGAGGCGGCTGGTCGATGTTTCTCTCTCATCGATGTTTCTGACTTTCTATCTCTCTTCCTTCCTCTCTGTAAAAAATCAATAAAATATATATTTTTAAAAAAAGGTATGAGCTATATGTCTATGTATACACTAATATAATACATAAATGTACATCTACATGCAATAAAATAGTACTCAGCCATAAAGAAGAATGAAATCTTGTCATTTGCAACAAGACTGATAGACCTAGAGGTATTATGCTAAATGAAGTAAGTCATACAGAGGAAGGAAATACCATAAGATTTCATTTATATGTGGAATCTAAAATAAGAAAACAAACCAAAAAAAACCCCACCAGAAATAGAGTCACAGATACGCAGAAAAAACGGATGGCTACAGAGTAAAGGGGGCTGGGAGGATGGCTAAATATGAAGAGGGGAAACAAGAGGAACAGACTTTCAGTTATAAAATGAATAGGTTAATAGGATTTAATGTGCAGCACAGGGAATATATTCACTAACAACATAATTCATTTATATGATGACAAATAGTTACTAGACTTATCACAGTGATAATATTGTACACATAACTGCTGAATCCACTGTTGTATGCATAAAACTAATATACTACTGTATGTCAACTATGATTTACTTTAAAAAAATAAGCATAAGTGGGTAACCAGGCCAAAAATATTGAGAATTACTGTTTTAAATTCTAAAGGGAAAATTTACTTACTTTCACATGTTGGTATATCATGGTCCCAAAGCACCTTGTCTCCAGAAAGTTTACAAGTTAGAATTGGTTCACCTTTTAAGTAAAAACTAAATGGGAAATAAAAGTTACTGTTCTCTTTACCAGTTAACAAAGTGTACATAATAAAGAGGAAATTTTCATATAGTTGTTTTCTACAATACAGATAAAAAATCAACAAAGAAATGGCAGTCTTAAATGACACACTAAATCAGAAATATTTAATTGGTATTTATAGGATATTTCATTCCCAAAGGTGCAGAATACATATTCTTCTCAAGTGCACATGGATCTTTCTCAAAGATAGACCATATGGTAGGATACAAAATACGTCTTAACAACTTCAAGAAGATTGGAAAAATACCAAACATCATCTTGGATCACAATGACTTCAAAAACAGACAAACACATGGAGACTAAATAGCATGTTACTAAACAACAAATGGGTTACAAATGAGAGCAAGAAAAAAATAAAAACTTCTTGGAAACAAATGAAAATGAACACACAACAATACAAAACCTATGGGAAACAGTGAAAGCAGTCCTGAAAGGGAAGTTTATAGCATTATAGACTTCCCCAAGAAACAAGAAAAAGCTAAAATAAATAATATAATACTCCAACTAAAAGAATTAGAAAGAGGACAAGGAAGGCCCAGAGTCAGGATAAGGAAAAAAATAATAAAGAATAATAAAGATCAGGGTGGAAATAAATGACATAGAAATATATATATAAATATATGAATGATCAAAGAAATCAAGAGTTGGCTGTTTGAAAAGATAAACAAGACTGGTGAATCTTTAGCTAGACTTATCAAGAAAAAATGAGAGAGGACACAAATAAATAAAATCAGAAAGAAAAGAGACTGAATAACAACTGACATCAAAGAAATACGAAGGATTGTAAGAAAATACTTCGAACAACTATGTGTCAAAAAGCTGGACAACCTGAGTGAAATAGACAAGTTCCTAAAAACATATAATCTTCCAAAACTCAGTTAGGAAGAAGCAGAAAACCTGAATAGACAATAACTAATAAAATTGGAACAGTAAAAAAATAACAAACAACAAACCTCACAGTAACAAAAAGTCCTGAGATGGCTGGCTTCATAAGCAAGTTTTACCAAATTTTTAAAGAAGAATTAACACTCAGCCTCCTCAAACTATTCCAAAATATTCAAGAGATCTGGCTGGCTTGGATCAGATATTGAGTGTTTACCTCAACCAGGAGGTCATGGTTCAATTCCTGGCCAGAGTATATGCCCAAGTTGTGAGCTCAGTCCCCAGTAGGGTAGTGTGCATGAGGCAGCCAATCAAAGATTTTCCTTCGTCATTGATGTTTCTCCCTCTATCTCCCTCTCCCTTCCTTTCTGAAATCAATAAAAAAAAAAAAATTCAAGAGGAGGGAAATCTTTCATGCTCTTTTCATAAAGCCAGCATTATGCTAATCCCAAAACCAGATAAGACTCTCCGAAGAAAATTATAAGTTAATGTCACTGATAAATAAACAAGTAGATGCCTAAATCCTCAACAAAATATTAGCAAATAAAATCCAGCAATAGATTGAAAAGATCAGCTGGTAACCAAGATGGCAGCATAGGTAAGCACCTACACTGCTGCCTCACACAACAATTTCAAAACTACAACTAAAAGACAGAACGGACATCATCCAGAACCACAGGACAAAGCTGGCTGAGTGGAAGTTCTACAACTAGAGGGAAAGAGAGGGGCTCACAGAGACCCAGAGGAGCTGAAAAAGCTGAGGTACAGAGACGCACGCGTGGAGAGAGCGGGTGCCGGAGTACCTGGCTGGCTTTCTCTGGCAGGAGGGAAATGGAGATTCCCAAATGCATTGAACCCCTTATCCTATGACACTAAATCCTAGCTCCAGCCGAAACTCATACGGGGGGAGTTTGCACTGTGAAAAGGAAGAAGTACATGGAAATTTAGGGGAGTCGCAAAAGGGCAGAAATTGGGCAGCGCGCACAGCACTGTGTGCGGAAGACCAACTGCTGATTGTGCCACTGGCTATCACAAGAAGGCGGGAGACAAAGCATCCCAACTGCACCACTTCTAATTCCACTAAACCCCAGATTTGGGTGAAACCCTGGGGACCCAGATTCATATGGTCCCGGAGCGCAGGGGAGCCAGAAGGGCAGCAGTCTAGAGGCACTGTGAGAGGGCATGCATACGCACACAGGGACCGCTCCAGCAATTACCCAGTCACGTGAGACTCGGGGGCTGTGGAGAGTGGGGCGACTGGAAGGCAAGGTGGTCTCTTAAGCCCTGAGACTCCAACCATCCCAAGCTCAACAGAGAGGCTTTTGCAGTTTTGCAAGTCTGGTATCATAAGGCTGAATGCAACACAGAAGTTCTCCCAGCATAGTGAAAATGCCGAGACAAGGGAAGGGATCACAAACAAAAGAAATTGAGGAAAACAAATGACTGGATATAGAGTTCAAAACCACACTTATAAGGTTTTTCAAGAATATCTTAGAAAAGATGGATAAAGTTAGCGAGACCCAAGAGGAGATGAAAAAGGACCAACTAGAGATGGAAAAGGTCCAACTAGAGATGAAAAAGGACCAACTAGAAATTAAACATACACTGACTGAAATAAAAAATATTATACAGAGACCTAACAGCAGACAAGAGGAAGGCAAAAATCAAGTCAAAAATTTGAAATATAAAGAAGCAGAAAACACTCAACTGGAAAAGTGAGAAGAAAAAAGAATCCAAAAATGTGAAGATAATGTAAGTAGCCTCCGGAACAACTTCAAGCGTACCAATATCAGAATTGTGGGGGTACAGAAGAAGAGAGAGAGCAAGATACTGAAAACCTACATGAAGAAATAATGACTGGAAACTTCCCATATCTGGTAAAAGAAATAGACTTACAAGTCCAGGAAGCACACAGAACCCCATATAAAAGGAATCCAAAGAGGACCACACCAAGACACATCATGATTAAAATACCAAGAGCAAAAGACAAAGAGAGAATATTAAAAGCAGCAAGAGAAAAACAGTTAATACGACTATCAGCTGATTTCTCAACAGAAACGATGCAGGCCAGATGGGAATGGCAAGAAATATTCAACGTGATGAATAGCAAGAATCTACAACCAAGATACTTTATCCAGCAAAGCTATCATTCAGAATTGAAGGCCAAATAGAGAGCTTCACAGATAAGAAAAAGCTAAAGGAGTTCATCAACTCCAAACCAGTATTATATGAAATGCTAAAAGGTACTCTTTTAGAAGAGGAAGAAGAAAAAGGTAAAAGATAAAAAATTATTAACAACAAATACATATCTATCAACAAGTGAATCTAAAAATTAAGTGAATTAAAAACTGGATGAACAGAATAAACTGGTGAATAGAATAGAATCAGGAGCACAGAAAGGGAGAGGACTGATAATTCTCAGGGGGAAAGGGGTGAGGGATGTACAGGGAGAGACTGGACAAAAATCATACACCTATGGATTAGGTCAACAGGAGGGAGGTAAGGGTAGAGGGAGGGTTGGGAACTGGGTGGAGGGGAGCTGTGGAGGGGAAAAAAAGAGAAACAAATGTAATAATCTGAATAATAAAGATGTAATTAAAAAATAAATAAATTTAAAAAAAAAGAAAAAGTAAAGATCATACACTATTACCAAGTGGGATTAATTCTGGTTCAATATTCTAAAATCAATAAATATGGTAGGTCACATAAACAAAATAAAGAATAACAAATCACATGATCATATCAATAGATGCAGAAAAAAACACTGGACAACATTCAGCACCCATTTATGATAAAAACTCTCAGCAAAGGAACAGAGGAATCATACCTCAACATAATGAAGACCATATATGGGGGTGGGGTGGAAATGGGAAGATATGTATACATGTAATATATTAATAAAAAAATTGAAAAAAAAGAAAAAATAAATAAATAAAGACCATATATGACAAACCAATAACCAACATCATACTTAATGGGCAAAAACTAAGTGTTTTCTTTAAGATCAGGAACAAGACAGGGATGTGTGCTTTTACCACTCTTATTCAACACTAGAGGCCTGATGCACAAAATTTGTGCAAGAGGCTCGGCCCTCATAGCCCCAGCTGGCCCTCACAGCCCCTTTGCAGCCCTGGCCAGCCCTGGAGCCCTGGCTTCATCAGGAAGGTCGTCAGGACAGTTGTTTGGCTGTTTGGTCTAATTAGCATATTAGCTCTTTATTATATAGGATAATATTGGAAGTCCTAGCCACAGTAATCACACAAGAAGTTATAAAAGGCTTCAAATTGGAGAAAGTAAAACAGTAATCACTCAAAGATGACATGATATTGTACATAGAAAACCCTAGACTACACACACACACACACACACACACACACACACACACCTACAGTTAGATTTAAGAAATTAATTTGGCAAAGTAGCAGGATACAAAATTAACATCCAGAAATCAAAGGCATTTTTATACACCTATAATGAACTAAATCTAAGTCCCATTTACCAAATTATATCTATATTAGTTACCAAAGAATAACCAAAGAAGTAAAAGAGCTGTACTCAGAAAACTACAGGCCATTGGAAAAGGAAATAGAGGGAGATACAGACCATATACTGTGGAACCATATACCGTGTTCATGGATTAACATCATTAAGAATTATCAACACCACAGCCTGTTTGGCTCAGTGGATAGAGTGTCAACCTGTGGACTGAGGGGTCCCAGGTTTGATTCCAGTTGAGGGTTCATGACCAGGTTGCAGGCTCAATCCCCCAGTGTGGGGCATGCAGGAGGCAGCCAATCAATGATTCTCTCTCATCATTGATGTTCCTATCCTTCTCTCCCACTCCCTTCCTCTCTGAAATCAATAAAAAATGTAATAATCTGAATAATAAAGATTTAATTTAAAAAACTTAAAAAATAATATATATATATATATATATATATATTCAATAAAAAAAGAACTAACATCATTAAAATGTCTATAATACCCAAAGCAATTTGCAGATTCAACACAATCCCTATTAAAATATCAATGGCATATTTCACAAACCTTGAAAAAATATTCCAAAAATGTATATGGAACAAAAACCAATCCCAAATAGCTACAGCAATCTTGAGAAAGAAGAACAAGGTTAGAGGGATCACAATATTGGATATCAAAATGTACTACAAAACCACTGATAGATCTGAGGATAATTTCCAAAATATATAAAGAACTCATACAACTCAACACCAGGAAGACAAACAATCCAATTTAAAAAATGGGCAAAGAATTTGAATAGACACTTCTCCAAAGAGGACATACCATTGGCCAATAGATGTAAGTGTCAGTAATCATCAGAGAGATGCAAATTAAAACAACAATGAGGTATCACCTCACACCTGTCAGAATGGCTACCATCAATAAATCAACAAATAACAAGTGCTGGTGAGGAAGTGGAGAAAAGAAAACTCTATTTCACTGTTGATGGGAATGCAGACTGGTGCAGCCACTGTGGAAAACAGTATGGATGTTTCTCAAACAATTAAAAATGGAACTGCCATTTGATCCAGCAATCCCACTTCTGGGAATAAATCATAAGAAACCCAAAACACCAATCAGAAAGAATATATGCATCCCTATGTTCATAGCAGCATTATTTACAATAGCTAAGATCAGGAAACAACCCAAGTGCCCATCAGTAGATGAGTGGATAAAAAAAAAACTGTGGTACATTTACACAATAAAATATTATATGACTGTAAAAAAAAAAAAGAGAGAGAGAGAGAGCTCTTACCCTTTGCTCCAGCATGGATGGACCCGGAGACTATTACGCTAAGGGAAATAAGCCAGTTAGAGAACGACAAATATTGCATGATCGATCTCATGTATATGTGGAATCTAGTGAATAAAATAAACTGACCAACTAAAAAGGTCCAGAAGTATGGAAGAATAACAGGTCTCAGTGGGTTGGGTGGTGGAGGGGACAAGAAGAGATTCACCAAAGATCATATATGCATATATGCATAGCCCATGGTCACAAACAATAGGTGTGGGGAAGGCCTGGGCATGGCAGGGATTGGGTAGAGAGGTGCAAAAAGGGGAGAAAATGGGGAATATCTGTAATATTGACAAAAAGAAAAAAAGAAGATAAGGGACACATTATGGAGTTAGTAAAATTTACCTTATTTTCTCTAAGGAGCAACTTACCCGTAATCACAATAAAAGTGAGCTTCTTTATCCAATTCAAAGCCCATTTGTGGATCATATACTTTACCACTTTCCACATTTGGGGTTGGACATGCTTTTTCTAAAAGAAAAGGTATATATTCATTTTTTTATACAAATTTCAAAACAGATTTAAAAGAAAATAAAAATTCTACACTGCTCTTGTCAACTCATGCAATATTATTTTCTTGAGTTAACTATATAAGGAAAAATGGAAAGTTCACACTTACCCAAGCAACCAACTGCCTACAAAATAATTCCCAGGAGACTTGTCAAGGCCTAAAAATCTGTCTTGCTATCTAAACCCTAATTTCCCATGAGAAAATCATCATTGACATTGTGGAAAATGAATCCAAATATGTGTTAAGCAAAGAAAGAAACACTAGAGCAAACATACACACACATAAAAAAAGGAAAGGTTTTGTTTACTTACTGTAGCAAGCTTCAAAAACAGGGAACCATGTGCTATTTTTCTCACAAAAGGTATTGAGGGCATAATTAAACGAATAATAGTATCCTGGTTTACACTCATAAAATACTTTCTCCCCAGGTAAATAGGATGATTTAGGGGTACCCTTTAACTTCATAGACTGGTACAGTGGTGGTTTACCACAGCGATCTAGAAATAAGAAAATAGGAGAACAAAAATGAAATATTTAACCTCTTTGACAGCCAGGGACTGCGGTGTGGCAGCAGGTGGGGAGTACAGAGGAAACGGAAAGGTCCTTGGCAGGATATTAAAGGCTTGTTCCCTGTTTTCCCCCAAGTCTCCTCAGAGTGGGCCATGGGCTTTAAATCGCATTCTATTCGCTTTTGGTTTGTTGGGGAATGAGCCGAATTATTATTCAACAATAAATTTAGGAGACACATATTCAATGTTTTAGGTCTTCAAGATACACTATGTAGGTATGCCTCATTCCCCATTTCTTTTGAAATTCATTTCAAAACTCAATTCTCTTCCAAGAAGTCCTTCCTCCAGTGTTACCCGCCCCCATCTTACCCCCCACCCCCAGTAATTCCTCTTCTTTTTGTTTACCTGTGGGCTTGAAAACCTTTTTAAAAAAAATGTGTTAGAACTATTATGTAAAAGAACGTGGTGGGGACACATCGAGTAAAATCCTGAGGGGATAAAAGAATGCAGTGAGTGGCCTCTCCTATAAGGCTAAGGATCTAAGAAAGAAGAGAGATCTATTCTGATCCCTCAGGAACCTGGATTGGTCTCACTTCAGATGGTGAGACCAGTCAAGAGAACTCAAAACAAGTAACATATTACTCTCTTTTTTAAAAAATATATTTTATTGATTTTTTTTTTACAGAGAGAAAGGGAAAGGGATAGTTAGAAACATCGATGAAAGAGAAACATGGATCAGCTGCCTCCTGCACACCTCCTTGGGGATGTGCCCGCAACCAAGGTACATGCCTTTGACTGGAATCAAACCTGGGACCTTTCAATCCACAGGCCCACGCTCTATCCCCTGAGCCAAACCGGTTAGGACATATTACTCTTCTTTGATATCATATTCTAACTTCCACCGGACCCACCAAGAGAATTCCCACGCCCTCGGCTCGCGTGGGCCCGCTCTCCAGCCCGCGCCAGTGCACTTGGGGAGCGCACTCCCCCTCCTGGCTCCTACCGAAGGATGTGGGTAGCAGGAGCACAGGGGTCACTAAAATGACCCCCACGAAGCACCAAGAAAAGGGGCGGCGGGAAGGTGCCCTGCGTGGCTCGCAAGACGCCGTCATTTTCCGGAGATCAGCGAACATTTCCTTTTAGAGCGCGGACACTAGACGCAACAATCGCCGGTCAGAAACCGCGGGTGGGCGTGACCGGCGCGGAGTCCTGGGGGTGGGCGGGGCCAAGCCGAGAGAGGACACGGGGCGGGGGAACCAGAGTTGGTACCTTACCAATGCAGGGGGATGCGCTCCCCCCTTGCTGGGTCTGTTGGCGGCTCGGGAAAGGAAACAAGAGCTAGTGGCATGATCTCTGTGTCCTTTCCGGGTCGCTGGATGGAAGAATAAAGCGCATTGATCTGAAAATAGAAACCTAGAGCCCGGACAGTGGGCCAGCATCCAACCCTAGGGCTCCCCTTTTGTCCTGGGGCCTTCGGACTGTCAGTAGTGCCAGGACCCTTGCTCAAATTTGGCTTTAAGCAGGCATTATTAGGGACAATCCTTGAGATTGCTGTGGTTGAACGTCCGCCATTGAATCCCATCAAAGCCTGCTGGATTCCAAAATCACTAAGATGGTTTGTCCACTGCACCTCCTAATCCCTAATGTAAATGCCTTTGCCTCTACTCCCTTGAGAGGACCCCTGGGAAGGTACATTAATAAACACCGTGCCATTAAGCATACTGGGCTTCAACTTACGGGGCCCTTGCCATTTCGGAACTAAATGACTTATTGAAGACGAAATTTACATGCTTGGAAAAGGTAAAGACAAGGATGAACTAGAGGTCAAATTCTTGGGAGCCACGAATGTTATAAGCGTTATGAAGGTTAGAAATTAGTTAAGTGGATAGGAAGAACTTTTCTGGTGAAACAATCTCATAAACAGTGCCAAAAAAGTAAGAATGAGCAAGATTTTTTCTTTTCATAGAGTTATGAATAAATCTGTATGACTAATTTTTTAAAAAGAGTAACGTGATGGCCACTAAAAAGCAAACAAAAGGGATTGACATTTTTCTTCATATTATTTGGCAAAGAATGAAAACATCAACCAATGTGAGTGAACATTTTGACAGGACCAGAACCCTCCAAGTTTTAATTTTTAGCATATCTATACTGTGTGTGAAAATATTTCAAGTAGACACAGCTTTCAAACCATTTCCATTTAGAGATTATCCCATAGAAATCATCAGAGCTGTGAGCAAAGTTGTAGTGTTTGGGGAAAAATATTAACCCTAAGTGTATAGCAAAAGAAGTAGGGAATCGATGGTAGGCCACTTTATGGGATAGAATTCCAAGCAGTAAGCACTGTGAAAAAATATCAGTGTGAGAAACTGCTCTATTCAAAAGTGGGAAAAGCAGGCTCTAAATCAGAATATGCCCCTTTTGGTATTCCTTTTATTAAAACTAAATTAGTATATTGAACACATAAAAATATTATTGGTAATATACCACAATTAGCTAATAGTTGATAGGATTGTGAATTTTCATTTTTTTGTGTTTTTTAGTTTTCTGTATTGGCCTTATGTTACATTTGGAATTGGATACAGAAAAATTTAAAATCCAACATATATATCAATGTCTAATTTGCTCATTAAATATTGGGGATGAAATCTGTATTGCACTTGGGTTCAGGTATGAGAGGATGCTGAGGAAATGGAAGTTCTCCATATAACAAAAAATGCATCTTCTGGAATTACAAAACTATATATATTTAAACAATCCTGCATCTGAGATGTACTAAAGACTTCATGGATTCAAAAAAAACCATGGGATTTCTTCTTCCTTTCAGACCAAGACAATGTTTAGATTCTGGGAGAACATATAAGACAGTAAGTGTGAAGGTGAAATAGAAAATAACCATTTAGTATATAGGATTTTAAAATTCAGACACTAGATAATGACACTTAACTGAAGGAGGTATAATTAAAGAGGAGGTGAATGGGAAACTCATTGAGGAAGAATTGTTACTGTTACATCTTATAGTGGTGAAAGAGTGATGTAGTAACAGAAATGTTTTGTGGATCAATGTTGGCACTTATTTATGGAAACAGTATCTATAGGGGTTGGCAAA
>JAAGEH010000042.1:11184976-11201967 GCA_011751065.1 Lasiurus cinereus | reverse complement strand
AACTGTACACAGGAAAGGCCGGGTGAGCAGGCTTTTGTTTGAAAAAAATAGTAGTACATATGTCTCTTTCCTCCCCCCTTGTTCCCCCACTGACCTTCCCCTTGACCCCCACGCCCAGTGTCTTGCATCTGTTGGTTGTGCTTTTTTATATACATGCATACAAGTCCTTGGGTTGATCTCTTACCACCCCCCCCAACCCTCCTCAACAGCATTGACCATCTGTTCGATGCTTTTTTGCCTCTGTTATTTTTGTTCAGCAGTTTGTAATGTTCTTTTTATCCATTAATGATGAGATCATGTGGTATTTATTTTTCACTGACTGGCTTATTTCACTTGGCATAATGCTCTCCAGAACCATCCATGCTGTTGCAAATGGTAAGAATTCCTTTTTTACAGCAGTGTAGTATTCCATTGTGTAGATGTACCACAATTTTCTAATCCATTCATCTGCTGATGGGCATTTAGGCTGTTCCAAATCTCAACTATTGTAAATTAGTAAGAAAATTTAAGGATGAAAATAACTCATGAATAAATATTCACTGTAAAAATTCAAAGGCTATGTCCTTAATTTTTCTTTAAAAACACTTTTTACCTGGCATTTTCAAATGGGAAAAATAATGCATATTATAATAACTGGAACACTTTATTTTAACCTACCTTCCTTCCTTCCTTCCCTTTTTTAATAGCTATCCTAATGGGTGTTGTCAGGCTAATTCTCATTGTATTTTAAAATGCTTCTGGCATTTTTTTGCCTTCAAAATCTATGTAGGTTTAGATTTTCAGAGCAAAGACCATCTTCTCTTTGCATTTCTTAGCTGTACAATGCATGTAGGAGCACAAATACTTTTTACAAAAATTTAGTCAGGTGACATTGTTTATTAAAGTTTTAGAGGTTGATTTGTTTTCTGTATTTATACTTGGAGAGTGTTTTTATCATACATTCACACTGGATTTTATTAAATGCTTTTTATGGATCTCTTGATAGAATCATGTTATTTTTATCCTTCATTTTAGTTGTGTGGTATATCATGTTTATTGATTTATACCAACCTTGCATTCCTAAGATCACACTCCCACTTGATGTTTTATGATTTTTTAGTATATTGATGAATATCAGTTTGCTAATATTTTGTTGAAGATTTTAGCATCTATGTTCATCAGGGTTATTGGCCTGTAATTTTCCTTTTGTCCTATCTTTATCTGGTTTTGGAATGAAGATCATTCTGGCCTCCTAAAATAAACTTGGGAATCTTCCCTTCTCATGATTTTTTTGGAATAGTTTGAAAAGTTAGAGGTGTTCTTTTTTATAAAATGTTTGGTAAAATTCACCAGAGAAGGCATCTAGTCCAGGATTTTATTTGTTGGGAGTTTTTGATGATTGCTTCAATTTTGCTAGTTATAATTTTGGAAGATTGTATGTTTTTAGGAATTTACTCATTTAACCAGATTGTCCAACTTGTTGGCATATAGTTTCCTAACATTCCTTTCTATTTCTGTGGTGTTAATTGTTCTCTTCTTTCGTTTCTGATTTTATTTATTTGGATCCTCTTTTTTTTTTCTTGTTAAGTCTGGTTAAAGGTTTGCCAATCTTATTTATCTTTTCAAAGAACCAGCTATTGGTTTCATTTATCTTTTGTATTTTTTTTACTCTATTTTGTTTTTCTGTTCTGAACTTTATCTTCCCTTTGTCATACTCACTTTGTGCTTTGTTTATTGTTCTTTTTCAAGTTCCTTTAAATATAAAGTTAGTTTACTTGAGCTTTTTCTTGTTTGAGACAGACCTGTAAATGCTATGAATTTCCTTCTTTGGATTGTTTTCACTGTGTCCCATAGATTTTAGGTTATTTTCATTTGTTTCAAGATATTTTTTAAATTTCTTCCTAGATATCATTACTAACCAATTGTTTAGTAACATGTTATTTAGCTTCCATGTCTTTGTGTATTTTTCAGGGTTTTTTTTTCTTGTGATTGATTTCTAGTTTCATACCACTATGGTCAGAGTAGATGCTTGCTATGATTTGCTATGAGTTTAATCTTCTTAAATCTATTGAGGTTTTTTTTGTACTAACATGTGGTCTACCCATGAAAATGTTCCATATGTGCTTCAAAAGAATGTATATTCTGTTGCTTTTGGTGAAATGTTATCAATTAAATCTATCTGATCTGGTGTATAATTTAAGGTGTTTGTTTCCTTGTGGATTTTCGATCTGCAAAACTTATCCATTGTAATGTTAGATGTCATTTTCTAGTCTAGGAACTTCTGTATCTACCTTCCCCTCTCCCAATAATTTTTCACATTTTACTTTTTTAGTGCATTTATAATCCTCTATAATAATATAGGATAATGGTGTCCAGGCAGCCATTCAACCAAAGTGTAATATGCTAATGATATGCTAACTCCACTCAACTGCTTGCTATGATGTGCACTGACCATGAGGGGGTAGATGCTCCGACTGGTAGGTGAGCTTGCTGCTGGGGTCTGGCTGATCAGGACTGAGCAAGATGGGCCAGACATGCCCTAGAGCCCTCCCATAGTCCCTCCTCAGCCCAATCCTGCACCGGCAGGGTCTCTCAGTCTGGCCTGTGCCCTCTTGAATCTGGAACCCTTGGGGGTACAAGAGACTCAGTTTTGGCCCGATCCCCCAGGCTAGGCCAAGGGACCCCACTGGTGCACAAATTCGTGCACCAGGCCTCTAGTTTATTATAATATGTATTATGAGGTAATTGTAGGGGAGTTTTTAAAATAAACAGTAATCTCTGATTTCCCTTTGAAGAAACATTTGACTTACAGAATGTATTCCAGATTCAAGATAACCTTCGAAAAATAAAGCTTTCCACGGGTTTATGCAAGAGAGGGGATCTGTAATGACCGCTTATCTTCCTTAACAATTTAGTGCAATAGCATTTCATAAGGTGTTAGGTGTTTGTAACTCGAATCAGTACAAAGTAGTAGTCACAGTATCACCATGTCAGTCTTGCAGAAATATATAATAATAAAAGCATAATATGCTACCTAGACAAGACGTCCTTCCGGATGAAGCCAGGGCTGAGAGGGAAGTCCAGGTCCTGGGTGCCAGAGGGAAGCCAGTGCTGGCCAACGAGAAGAAGGAAGGTGAAATTTCGTGCATTGGGCCTATAGTATATAAATAAATATCAAAGCTGGAAATGCAAATTGTAGTTTGGGATTAATAACTCATTACTTAATGATTTTTCTGACAGAAGAGTTGGGGAACATGATACTGTGTGTGTGTGTGTGTGTGTGTGTGTGTGTGTGTATTTGGTAAGAAGGAGGGCAATATTTCTTTTTTAATATTTTATTGATTTTTTACAGAGAGGAAAGGAGAGGGATACAGAGTTAGAAACATCGATGAGAGAGAGAGAGACATCAATTAGCTGCCTCCTGCATACCCCTACTGGGGATGTGCCCACAACCAAGATACATGCCCTTGACCAGAATTGAACCGGGGACCTTTGGTTCCACAGGCCAGAGCCAAACCGGTTTTGGCTGCAGGGCAATATTTCTAATCAAGAAATTTAAAAGGGTTGTTAGTTTATAACATAATACAGGAATTTGATAAGTTTCTGATAATCGATCAGTTACGTGAGTGGGAGTAAGTATAGATATATTCCTATTGTACTGATGGAGAATGAGTTAAATTATGCTCATTCTGAACCAGAACTCCTCAGGGGTCAGATGACAAATGAGAGAATCTCCATACAGAATCTAGAAGCTTTACTGGTGACCAATCAAGACAAAGAATATCAGTCTCAGATAGCACTTCATGAAAAAGAATCTGAAATTCAGCTTCTTAAAGAACACCTTTGTTTGGCAGAAAATAAAATGTGAGTTGGTTAATGATTTAATAACAAAGTCATATTTCTTAAATTGTTGGTACTTTATAGATTAGTAGACTTTTAAAGCTGGAATTTATACAATTTAATAAAGCATCCATAATCTGCCATTAATTAATCTAAAGACCAAAAATATTGTGATTTGCCTAAGATTTAGTACTTATTTATAATATATCGTTAGCTAAATTTATTTAAATTTAAGTTTGACCACCTCTGTTAATTATTTCCAATTGAATTTTGGCTATAATAGAATGTATGATCTAAAAATATTGTCTTTAAAAAATACTACAACCAGATTAGAAACAAAAGCACTTGGAAACAAGAAGTTGTTTTCTATTTATGGACCCACCTGTTGTTGCTACCTAACCTTCCCATTTGTCACACAATATTTCCTTATGTACCTACCATTGTACATACTAAATATCTGGAAGAACTCCTGCATTCACTAACTATTGAAGACTTCCCTTAGAGCAGTGGTCGGCAAACTCATTAATCAATAGAGCCAAATATCAACAATACAACGATTCAGATATCTTTTGAGAGCCAAATTTTTTAAACTTAAACTTCTAATGACATTTCTTCAAAATAGACTCACCCGGGCCATGATATTTTGTGGAAGAGCCACACTCAAGGAACCAAAGAGCTGCATATGGCTCACAAGCCACAGTTTGCCAACCATTACCTTAGAGCACTGATTTTGTTTTTGTCACTTTTCTTTTTATTGAATTTATTGGGGTGACATGGTTAACAAAAATATACAGGTTTCAGATGTACAATTCTACAACACATCATTTGTATTCTCTACTGTGTGTTCACCAGCCTAAGTCTCTATTAATCACCATTTATTCCCCTTACCTTTATTTATCCCCCCCTACTCTCCCACCTACCTCCACTCCAGCCACCTCTCCCTGGCAGTCACTACATTGTTGTCCATGCCCATTGCTGCTGTTTTTAGAATTCCTAGTACCATGAGCAGCGTACTCCATGACCCTGGCTGGAAGGTGGGTAGAAATGCCTGCCTGGATAGTGGATATTCTATTATTACAATTGGTCACTACTCACAAAAAGTTAATGGGAACTCTTGGCCTCTGTTCATATCCATCTCATCTATAACACTTTTTCACCCAGACTCAACTCTGCTCTTCTGTTTGAGGTTGGGACCTGGGGAAGGATAGGAATCATGATCTCAGGAATCAGCTCATTAGAGCCCTGACTAAGCAAAATCTGCAAAGCCAAAGCTGGTTTTCTTCAGAAACCGTTTTAGGTATAGCAGCTGTCATTGAGCCAATCTTTTTAGTCACTGCAGCTGGGTTGTTGTGGTACCTTCAATGGGTTATGCAAAATCACTTTCTCAAGCTAGTAGGTGGAACTCGGCTTTAGTGAAGTATACCAAAACTTCACCTGAAAAGGTACATTCTACTTTAGACTGGCTGATAAGTAATATTACTTAGAACTGGCAAACTGTGTTCTTAGCCCCAAGTTTAAATATTAGCAGTCTAGAATGCAGTCCTGGGAGCAAGCAGAAAGGATAGAACGTTTTGCACAAGCAGCATTCATCTCCATCATTACCTTCCTAAAGCTAGTGTGCCTTGTTACAGGAGGTTGTGGCATTGTTTAGACCTAAAGAAGATCCTGTTAAATTGAAGGGAGTGTGTACAGGAATATCAAATTTAATGATGAGTATACATAAGACACTTGGTTAATTTTATATATATAACATATTAGTCATGGTGCTAACAAATTCCAGTATTGATTGGCTGTACAATTAATTTGCATATAATATTTCTAAGTACTTTTATAAAAATAACTTGTAAATAGATAATCTAGATAGATAACAGATAATATTACTTTATGTAAACACAGAGAAACTGATATAGAGGAGTTTTAACTGATTGAATGTGACTGGCTCAGCTTAAGCTTTTCAAGTATGCTACTTTGTGCATTTACTACATCTAAAATTGGCATGAACATTACAATTTGGCTTGGATCCAGGAGAGAAAACCTTGCCAATATGGTTCAGTGGACCCTCGGCATCCTAGACATATTTTAAGTCATTCTTACGTTCATTTACACAGGGCCATCCAGAGTAGAGATGTGGCCCAGTTCAGGAACGTTGTAACGCAACTGGAAGCTGATTTAGACATCACCAAAAGACAGCTAGGGACAGAGCGCTTTGAATGGTAAGCTCTGCACTATTTACCCCGAGAAGCATTGCTTCTGAGATAACAACAGACAATCCCGTGATGGTTGAATTGATCTTTGGTTTTACCACAGTGTTGGATATGAAGTTTACAAACTTCTACTTTAAACTTTTTTACGTTAGGGAGAGAGCTGTGCAAGAACTTCGCCGCCAGAATTACTCCAGCAATGCTTATCATTTGAGTCCTACAATAAAGTCAAACACAAAATGTCATTCACTGGGATGTGATCACCACCCATCTGACCGAGGCCTGGAGCGATCACTAAAAGAGTAAGTGATTTAAGAACCCATTCTGTGGGGAGCATATAGCAGTATATAGAGTGAATATTTGAGTGTGTTAAGGAAACTCAGTAACAGTCTATCATTAATAGTGCTGTTTAAACATGATTAGTTGTGTTCATATAAAAATATTTCGATAGTTTTACATAAATATTATAAAGTAAAAGATATCTCTTTACATAAAATTTTAAAAATCTGATATTCTATTGTCTCCTACACCAATTAAATTTATTAACTTTAATATAATATTGGTTTTTTGTTATTAGTTCATGTTTTTTATTAACCCATATACAATTCCTTGTCTTCTGGTTTGTTGAAGCAATAGGTCAGACAACATTTGCTACAATGATGTCTGTCAAAGTGGCTGGCCATAAAAACTCCAGCACCACGTTCTTCTGAAGGGTACTCCCGATGATTTATGCGACATCAGCATAATTGCTCAATCCCCAGAATGTCCCCAAAATGTTTCACAGTTTCTTACTTATGTAACTATAATAAGCAGACCAAATATTTTTTTAAAAAGTTCAGGATCTACGTTCAACTCTTCCTTCCTATACCCATATACTGTCTTGTGGGCATAGAGGTAAATATTGTGTTCATAAATTTCTTAACGTTTTTTTTCCTTTTTGGTATCGTATGCATATATTTGAAATAACATTAGATTTGTTTCAATTTGCTTTTGTTTTTCATTTTTTCCTTTAAGTTTTAAGTTTCTAGATTAATATGCTTTCAAAAGTGAAAACTTTAAAGTAAAACTTAGTGTCACTCTCTCTTATATACTTTTAAAGAAGTTTTTATTGATTTTAGAGCCAGGCATGGATGATAAAAATCATCTATCAGCTGCTTCTTGCACGCCCTCTACTGGGGATCCAGCCCACAACATGGGAATGTGCCTGACCAGAAGTGTAGATGGTTTGACACTCAATCACCGAGTTACACCAGCCAGGCCCTGCTGTATGCGTTCTATCCTACCCTTCAACTGAGAAGGGCTTTTTTAAAATATTTCTATTTCATGGAAACTACTGATGTATTCTTTATACTTACAATTTTTGCGAACAGTTCATGTGCTCTTAAAACATATTTTTTCCCTTTTAATTTATTTTTATTTGTTACATGTGTTCTTATTCTCCCATTACCCCCCACCCCCACCCTGCCCTCTACTCATCCCCCACCCCTGATGTCTGTGTCCATTGATTAGGCTCATATGCATGTACACAAGTACCTCTGTTGATCTCTCCCCCTTACTCCCACCGACCGACCCCCGCCTTCCCTGAGGTTTGATGTTCTGATCGATGTTTCTCAGTCTCTGTATCTGTTCTTGTTCATCAGTCTATTTTATTCATTATATTCCACAAATGAGTGAGATCATGTGATATTTATCTTTCTCCGCCTGGCTTATTTCACTAAGCACAATGCTTTCCATCTCCATCCATGTTGTTGCAAATGGTAGGAGCTCCTTCTTTTTTACTGCAGTGTAGTATTCCATTGTGTAGATGTACCACAGTTTTTTAATCCATTCATCTGCTGATGGGCACTTAGGCTGTTTCCAAATCTTAGCTATGGTGAATTGTGCTGCTATGAACATAGGGGTGCATATATCCTTTCTGATTGGTGTTTCTGGTTTCTTGGTATATATTCCTAGAAGTGGGATCACTGGGTCAACTGGGAGTTCCATTTTTAGTTTTTTGAGGAAACTCCCTACTGTTCTCCACATGGCTGCACCAGTCTGCATTCCCACCAGCAGTGCAAAAGAAATCCTTTTTCTCTGCATCAATAATACTTGTTGTTTGTTGATTTCTGATGATAGCCATTCTGACAGGTGTGAGATGGGACCACATTGTTTTGATTTGCATCTCTCTGATGATTAGTGACTTTGAGCAGGTTTTCTTATGTCTCTTGGCCTTCCTTCTGTCTTCTTTTGAGAAGTGCCTATTTAGATCAGTTGCCCATTTTTTGATTGGGTTGTTTATCTTCTTTTTGTGAAATTGTATGCATTCTTTGTAAATGTTGGAGATTAAAACTTTATCATTGATATCATTGGCAAATATGTTCTCCACTGCAGTGAGCTTTCTTGTTTTGTTGATGGTTTCCTTTGCAGTGCAAAAGCTTTTTATATTGATGTAGTCCCAATTGTTTATTTTTTCTTTAGTTTGCATTGCCTTAGGAGAAGTTTCAGTGAAGAATTTCCTTCGGCATATGTCAGGGATTTTGCTGCCTGTGGATTCCTCTAATATTTTTATGGTTTCCCATCTTATGTTTAAATCCTTTATCCATTTTGAGTTTATTTTTGTGTATGGCATAAGTTGGTGGTCTAGTTTCATTATTTTCCATGTATCTGTCCAATTTCCCCAACACCATTTGTTGAAGAGACTGTCTTGACTCCATTGTATGTTCATGCCTCCTTTGTCAAATATTAATTGGGCATAGTGGTTTGGGTCAATTTCTAGGCTCTCTATTCTATTCCATTGATCTATATGTCTGTTTTTGTGCCAGTACCAGGCTATTTTGAGGACAGTGGCTTTGTAATACAGCTTGAAATCTGGTATTGAGATCCCACCTACTTTGTTCTTCTTTCTCAGGATTGCTGTAGTTATTTGGCTTCTTTTTTTATTCCAGATGAATTTTTTGAGAAGTTCCTTCTAGGTCTGTGAAGTATGCCATTGGTATTTTAATGGGGATTGCATTGAATTTATGGATTGCTTTGGGTAGAATGGACATTTTGATAATGTTGATTCTACCAATCCATGAACATGGTTTGTTCTTCCATCTGTTTAAGTCTTCCTCTATCTCCTTTTCCAGTGTCCTGTAGTTTTCTGCATATAGGTCTTTTACCTCCTTAGTTAAGCATATTCTTAGGTATCTTAATTTTTTTGGTGTGATGGTAAATGGGATTGCTTTTTTATTCTCTGTAAATTCACTATTAGTGCATAGATTTCTTGGCATTAATTTTGTATCCTGCTACATTGCCAAATTCATTTATTAAGTCTATTAGTTTTTGGATGGAGTCCTTCGGGATTTTTACGTAAAGTATAATGTCATCTGCAAATAAGGACAGCTTTACTTCTTCTTTTCCAATTTGGATGCCTTTTATTTTTTCTTCTTGTCTGATCGCAATGGCTAGTACTTCCTGCACTATGTTGAATAGGAGTGGTGAGAGTGGGCATCCCTGTCTTATTCCTGTTTTTACGGGAAATGGTTTTAATTTTGACCCATTCAGTATGATGTTGGCTGTGGGTTTGTCATATATGGCTTTTATTATGTTGAGGTATGAGTCTTCTATTCTCATCTTGCTGAGAGTTTTTATCAAGAAAGGGTATTGGATTTTGTCAAATGCTTTTTCTGCATCAATCGATATGACTATGTGATTTTTACGTTTCAATTTGTTTATGTGATATATCACATTTATTGATTTGTGAATATTGTACCATTCTTGCATCCCTGGGATAAATCCTACTTGGTCATGGTGTATGATCTTTCTGATGTACTGCTGGATTCAATTTGCTTGAATTTTGTTGAGGATTTTAGCATCTATATTCTGAGGGATATTGGCCTGTAATTCTCTTTCATTGTGTTATCTTTATCTGGTTTTAGTATTAGGGTGATGCTGGCTTCATAGAAGGTGTTTGGAAGTGTTCCTTCCTCTTCCTCTTGAATTTTCTGGAATAGTCTGAGAAGGATATGTTGTAGTTCTTCCATGAATGTTAGGTAAAATTTCCCTGTGAAGCTGTCTGGCCCTGGGCTTTTGTTTGCTGGAAGCTTTTTGATGACTGCTTCAATTTCTTCCATAGTTATTAGCATATTGAGATTTTTAGAATCTTCCTGAGTGAATTTTGGAAAGTTGTGTTTTTCTAGGAATGTGTCCATTTCCTCTAGGTTGTGTAATTTGTTAGAATAGAGTTGTTCATAATATTTTTTTAACAATCCTTTGTATTTCTGTGGGGTCTGTTGTTATTTTGCCTCTCTCATTTCTAATTTTATTTGGGTTCTCTCTCTCTCTGCTTGTTGGTGAGCATGGCTAGAGGTTCAGCAATCTTGTTTATTCTTTTAAAAACCTGCCCTTGGTTTTGTTTTTTTTTTGTGTGTGCTTTTTTTTGTTGTTGTCTTTGTTTTTGTTTTTTTGGTCTCTAAGTCATTCATTTCTGCTCTGATCTTTATTATTTCCTTCCTTTTGCTTACTGTGGGCTTTTCTTGTGGCTCTCTAATTCTTTGAGTTGTTGAGTTAGGTGATTCATTACCATTTTTTCTTGTTTTTTTGAGGTACGCTTGTAGAGCTATAAACTTCCCTTTAAGCCCTGCTTTTTAATGTGTCTCATAGCATTTGTGTTGTTTTTACTGTCATTAGTCTCTGGGATGTTTTTAATTTCTTCTTTGATCTCATTGATAACCCAATCATTGTTTAATAACATGCTATTCAACTTTCAAGTGTTTGAATTTTTGGAATGTTTTTATTGTAGTTTATTTTTAATATTATGCCATTGTGGTCTGAGAAAATGCTTTATATGATTTCAATCTTTTTTAATTTGGCGAGACTTTGACTCAATATGTGATTTATTTTTGAAAAAATCCCATGTACACTTGAGAAAAACGTATATTCCTTGGCTTTGGGGTTAAATACTCTGAAGATGTCACTTAGGTCCATCTGATCCAGTGAGTTATTTAGAATTGCTGTTTCTTTTCTGACTTTTTCTAGAGGATTTATCTACTGATGTCTGTAGTGTATTAAAGTCCCCTACTATGATTGTATTGTTGCCGATTTCTCCCTTGATATCTTCCAGGAGTTTTTTTTTTATGTATTTGGGTACTCCTGTATTGGGTGCATATATGTTTATTACAGTTATATGTTATTTTTGAATTGCTCCTTTTAGTATTATATAGTGGCCTTCCTTTTGTTAAGGCCTTTACTTTGAGGTCTATTTTATCAGATATAAGTATCGCTATCCCAGCTTTTTTCACCTTTCTATTTGCCTGAAAAGTGTTTTTCCATCCCTTCACTCTCAGTCTGTGTGCATCCTTTGCTCTGAGGTGGGTCTCTTGTAGACAGCAAATACATGAGTCATGTTTTCTTTTCCATTCAGCAACCCTATATCTCTTGATTGATGCATTTAACCCATTTACATTTAATATTATTGACAAGTTCATGTTTGTTGTCATATTTTTCCTTAGTGTTTGTGTTTCTTTCTTCTTGCCTTTCTCTTTCTTCTTTTTACAGCAGTCCTTTTAGCATTTCTTGCATTGTTGGCTTAGTAGTGAAGCTCCTGATTCCACCTTCAATATTGAATGATAGCCTTGCTGGGTATAGTATTCTTGGGTTCAGACCTTGCTTTGCATCATTTTATATATTTCATTCCATTCCTTTCTGGCCTGGTGTGTTTCTGTTGAGAAATCAGTTGATATTCTAATAGGAGATCCCTGGTAGGTAACTTTCTGTCTCTCTTTGGCAACCTTTAAGATTCTTACTTTGTCGTTAGTGTTCGCCAATTTAATTATGATGTGTCTTGTTGTTGGTCTTTTGGGATTCAACTTGTTTGGGACTCTGTGTACTTCTTGGACTTCCATAGTTTTTTTTTTTTTTTTGCCAATATCAGGGAAGTTTTTCTGTCATTATCTCTTCAAATAGGTTTTCTATTCCTTGCTTCTCTTCCTCTCCTTCTGGTATCCTTATTAAGTGAATGTTGTTTCGTGTTGTGTTGTCCCAAAGCTCCCTTAGGTGGTCTTGTTTTTAAAGTCTTCTTTCCAGTTGCTGCCGTGTTTGTGTGTTTTTTCCTGTCTTGTCTTCTAATTCCCTGATGTGGTCCTCAGCCTCTTCTATTTTACTGTTTAGGCCTTCCATTGTGTTCCTTCTTGCAGCTATATTGTTGTTCATCTCCTCTTGGTTTCTTTTCATGTTGGTGACATTCTCATTCAGCTCCTTGCAGTTCTCATTGAGTTGTGCGTATTTGTTGCTGAGTTGTGTGTATTTGTCATCCATCTGTTTAAACATCCTTAAAACCATTACTTTGAATACTTTCTCTGATAAGCTTGCTGGCCTCAATTTCATTTAACTCTCTTTCTGGTGATTCCTCTTTTTCTTTCCTTTGGGGATTGCTTTTTTGTCTTCCCATGTTTTCCTGTAGTGTTTTAATTGTAGATCCAATTGCTTTCCTACGCAGATTATTTTAGAATGGTTCTACTGGTGTTTTCTCTCAGTGTTCCTCTCCTTGTTAATCTATTATAGTTCCCTACTTGAGCTATTTGGGTTCTCTTGATGTAGATCTCTGAGCTTGAGCAACACAATTGTGATGACTAGAAGCTGGCAGCCATGGAGGGGAGATCCCTATTTTTGCTGTTTAACATCCTTAATTGAGATCACGCATGCCCTGTGGGGACTCACAGTGTCACCAAGGACCCGTCTATCTGTGTGATGTTGTTCAGGGGGCCTACACTCTGGATAGGTGTGACTGTAGTGCCAAGTGTTCTATAGTTGTGCGGTGGGCAGACTCAGCTTTTTGCTGCTGCACCTGTGGTGGATAGGCACTTACTCCCAGAGGCGGCTCACAGGAGTACCCGCAGTAAGTTTGCCAGCAAGGCACACTGAAGCACTTTGTAGTTCTCTTTCTCCTGCATTAATTTAAAGGTACAAAAACAACACAACCAGGTACAATGCACAAGGCATTGAATAGAAATCTATTCACAATATTAATAGCCACAAATAAAGGTGACCACCAGAAAGGGACAAATTAGGGGATAGGAGAGAAAGAAGAAGAGAGTAAAGAAGAAGAAAACAAAACAAAACAAAACAAAAGAGTGCCAAAATGAAATTAGAAGAAGGGAGAAAAAAGAGAGAGTAAGAAAGAGAAGGGGAACAAATTATATATATGGGGAGAAAACTACAATAGAATGGCACCAATTCCAACTAATGCCAGCAACAAATACCTGGAGATTAATGCAATCTACAAACAACAACTAATATCAAGGGAGGCAAGGGAAAACAAAAGTAAAAAACAAACAAAAACAAACAGAAAATAAAACAAGAATAAGCAAAACAATATCACAAAAATATATACAAATCGATATAATCAACATTCAAGCAAACAACAAAAGGACAGAGAGATAAACAACTTTTTGGATAGTGAAGACAGGGAAGAGAGAGGTGTCTATGGACTAGGAGCAGGGGATTAGAAATTAAATATATATAAGTGGGGTGAAATTTTAACAGGGGGTAAAAGGAAAGAATAGGAAAAATCTAAAGTAGGAAAAGGGTAGAGGAACAGGACAATAGGGGAAAAGTTAGGAAGAGAGAGAATGCATAAAGGTAGAGTTGAGATAGAATAAAATGATGCTAAAGGAAAGATGCAATTAGAATGTAAAACTCTAATACCAAAGTAAAATAAAGAGAAAATAAAATGACACTTTTTTTTCCCAAAAGGTAAAATAATAGCAGTAACAATACTGATTGAAAATAAAAATGTAATAATTAAAAAGGTAAAATCAAGTGAGGAAAAAGAAAATAGTTTAAGATGAAAAAATAAAAAATTAAACAATAAATGAAAAAATAGAGTTTGTAGTAGTGAAGGTCATTCACTTCCTCTATTGATCTGTTTGGCACACCTGTTTCCCACTCAGGACAATATTGCAGTTCCCTGTGTTCCACTCTTTTTTAAGCCGGCGGTATGTCTTAATCCCTTTATCCTTTTGTGTTTACACAGGAGTCAATTTGTGAGTCAGCCCCTAGGTGACAGTGTTTTGGAATTGACCTCCAAGACTATAGGTCCTCTCTAGTCTGTGCTTAGATCCTGCTTTCCCTTTGGCACTCCATACCAGTTTGTGGGAGTCGACTACCCCAGAGCTGGTTCTCTGATGGTTACTCCCTGCTCTGATCCCCAGGCTCCAGAAAAACACCTTTCCCCTGAGGTCTCCCAGGGTATCCCCAACTGGGTGATCCTTTGTATTGGGCCTAGCAATCAGAAGCAAGGATCTGAAGAGGAAAGAGCACAGTTCCCCTTCCCCACTCCTGTCCAAGCAGCCGGCACACTTTCATAGTGCCCAGGCTGTCCTTCTGCGTCAGATCAATATGGATTGCTTTCTAGAGATCCCCTCTGTTAACAGCTCTGAGGGCCCCCTTCCACATTCAGGGATCATGCCCTGCCCATCATCCACAGATTTCTCTAGGGGCAGATTTCCTCCAGTTTAGTTCCCAGTGCATGCACCTTTCTGTTCTGTGGGACCAAAGACCTCACCTTATCCCAGGCAAAATCTGATCTTTCCATGTGGCGTGTGGAGCTCCTTTGAATCCAAGTGTTTGTGCCATTTGGGAAGCAGTGTTCTGGAGCTTGGAGCTGTTTGGTGGGTGCTGCAACTGTAGATTTTCAGGCTTCTGTAAACATCCACTTTCCCCTTTAGGATGGCGTGGTCTCCATGTCCGAGCTGGGAGCAGTGGGGGCTGCCCGGTCAGGGGAGCCCCGTACAGCAGTCTCCACCTTCTCCTGGAGTATAGTGTCCCTTAAATCGCCAACAAACACTCCCTGTGTGACCCTCAGCGGTTCTGTCTACTCAGGGAGAAGGCTTGGGACTCATCCATTTATTCCGCCACATTTTTCTCCCACTCTGTACTGGCTTCTCTTGAAGTGCATTAGGAGGGATATCAAGATATATTATTCTTAGGGTATAGTGTATATATATATTTGTAGATTTGTCTTTTAATTTTCATTTAACTTTTATATTTTTGGTTAATTTTTGCCCATTTAACCTGTTTTATAAGAATGGTGTTTAAAATCTGTTGTATTTCCTATAGATTTTGTTTTATGTAGGTGGCTTATGGTTTTATTTGTTGCAGAGATATTTTGAACTATCATCTTCATTGTGGAGTATGGTAGCTATATGAATTATTCTTTTCTGACACTGAATTTTAGGAGGTCATTTATTTTGTTACTAGGGCTACAAATCCTGTTTCTTTATTGTCATCTGCTTGGTAAATCTTTGTCCAACATTTTACTTTTAGCTTTTTTGAATCACTGCAATTTAAGTATTCCTCTTACGTGTAGTATGGATTTATATTTTATTTTATGAGCGATTTTTAAATGATTTTTCTAAATAGATGAGTTGAGCTCTTTCACATTACTGAGAAGACTATTAAATTTGGTCTTGACTCTGTCATATCATCTATGACAATTGTGTTTTTTTTATTTAAATATATTTTTATTGATATCAGAGAGATTGGGAGAGTGAGAGATAGAAACATCAATGATGAGAATCACTGATCGGTAGCTTTCTGCATGCCCACTACTGGGGATCAAGCATACAACCCAGGCATGTGCCCTTTACCGGAATTGAACCTGGGACCCTTCAGTCCACAGGTTGAAACTCTATCCACTGAGCCAAAACAGCTAGGGCTTTAATTTTTTAAAAATATTTTTTTATTGATTTCAGAGAGGAAGGGAGAGGGAGAGAAGCATTGATCAGCTGCTTCCTGCATGCCCCACACTGGGAATTGAGCCTACAACCACAGACATATACCCTGACCAGGAATGTAACTATGACTTCCTGGTTCATATGTTGATGCTTAACCACTGAGCAATAGCAGATAAATGATAAATACAGTAAATGTCACATAATAAATATCAATTTATTCTTCTTTGCTTTTGAACATTTGATATTCAGGAAGGTGTATGTTTTATTACAGTGGTTAACTTTCTGTTAATACTCCCAATAGTTTCTCTAATCCTTTTTCTTGGATTTATTGGGATGACATTGTTAATAACACTATATAGGTGTCAGGTGTATAATTCATCTGTATATTGTATTGTGTGTTCACCTCCCCAAGTTTCCATACATCACCATTTATGCCCATAGACCTTTTTCTGTTTCCCTAAATCTACCTTTCCCTCTGGTAATCACCATACTTTCATCAATAGGGTTGTGTGTTTTTTAATCCCTTCACCTTTTTCACCCAGTCCTGCAACCCCACTGTCCTCAGACAACTGTCAGTCTGTTTCTGTTCATTTATTTTGTTCATTACACATATGATTGAAATCAGATGGCACTTATCTTTCTCTGACTGGCTTATTTCACTTAGCATACTTCTTTCTTCTTTTTTTTACAGCTGAGGAGTATTCCCCTTTGTAAATGCACCACAGCTTTTTATCTACTTATCTACTGATGGATATTTGAGCTATTTCCAGATCTTGGCTATAATAAATAATGCTGCTATGAACATAAGGGTCAATATATTCTTTATGATTGGTGTTTTGGGATTCTTAAGGCTATATTCCCAGAAGTGGGGACTGCTGGGTCATAAGCCAGTTCATTTTTAACTTATTGAGGAAACTCCATATTTTCCACAGTGGTGGCACCAATCTGCATCCCACCAAACAGTGCATAAGAGTTCCCTTTTCTCCACATCCTTGCCAACACTTGTTTGTTGATTTATTGATGATAGCCATCTGACAAGTGTGAGTTGATTATCTCACTGTGGATTTAATTTGAATTTCTTTAATGATTAGTAATTTTGAGCATCTTTTCATGTCCTTTGGCCTCTTGTATGTCCACATTGGTGAACATGTTTGCCATTCAGTGGGCTCTCTTTTCATTTTGTTGGTTTCCTTGGCTGTGCAAAACCTTTTCATTTTGAATAGCCTCATTTGTTTATTTTTTTTTGCTTCCCTCGCCTAAGAAGTTGTGTATG
>JAAGEH010000042.1:11169748-11184576 GCA_011751065.1 Lasiurus cinereus | reverse complement strand
CACACACACACACACACATATATGTATATTGCTAAGAGAAATAACTTATTTTACTGCCTATGGTTCCTTCTATTTTTTTATGGTTTTGAGTCTTAAATATATCTTTAATCCATTTTGAGTTTATTGTATATGGTGTAAAAGGTGGTTTAATATTTTTTGCATGCATCTGTCCAGTTTCCATTTATTGAAGAGACTAACTTTTGTCATAGGTTAACTGAATATGATATGGGTTTATTTCTAGGATCTCTATTCTGTTCATTGATTTATGTGTCAGTTTTTTTAAGCCTTACATTGTATTTTGATATCTGATAGCATGATACCTCCAACTTGCTCTTCTGAAGATTGCTTTGGTTCTTTGGGGTTGTTATTCCATAGAAGTTTTAAGATTATTTTTCTAGTCCTCTGAAAAATATTCCATTGGTATTTTGATAGGGATTGCATTGAATCAATACATTGCTTTTGATATTATGAGACATTTTAAAAATGTTTATTCTTCCTATCCATAAGCATGGTATATGCTTCATTTACTTCTACCATTTTCAATTTCTCTTTTGAGTCCAAAACTCCTTGGCTAAACTTATTTCTAGGTATTTTTTTCATGCAATTGTTTTCTTTTACTTAAAAAAATATTTTTGAAAGTATTACAGATATCCCCTTTGTTCTTTTCCCATTGACATCCTCCCACACTATTGTCTGTGTCCGTGAGTTAAACACATAAATCCTTTGGTTAATCTCTTCTCACTCATCTACCCAACCCTGCCTTCCCACTGACATTCAACAGTCTGTTCTATGTCTTTGTTGTTAATCCTCACTTGAGGATATTTTTAGGAAGAGTGGAAGGGAGAAAGACATCCATTGGTTGCCTCCTATACGCACCAGGGCTGGGGAACCAGCAACCAAGGTGCATGCCCTTAATTGGAATCGAACCCTGGACCCTTCAGTCCACGGGCTGAAGCTTTATCCATCCACTTAGTCAAACTGGCTAGGGCAATGCTTCTATGTTTGTGGGTCTATTTTGTTCATCTGATTATTTTGTTCTTTAGATTCCATATATGAAAGATTAAATTTAAAATAGTTCATTGCTGCATGGTAGAGCAGTGAACTATTTTAAATTTAATCTTGTCCACTACTCACTATTTTCTATAGGGTATACCCAGAGTCGGAAAGGGCACATCATGGTCCATGATTTGCTGCAGAACCTAAACTTAAAATCTTAAAAACTTTCTTAACAGCCATAATACCTAAAGCAATTCTGCACTGATTACTTTTGTTGCGTGATATTAAAAGCAGCTGAAAATAATCAGTCAAAAAATGTAATTTGGATGGTACTCTTAATTATAGCACATTTTAAAAACAAAAGTGACACAAAAGTATTTCAAGAGGGAGAAGGACCAATAAATTAGAAGAAACATGTTTAATTTACCCCTTTTGTTCCTCTGCGAAGACATTTGTATACACAGGTGCAAATTACTGCAATGGCAACAACTATAAGAAACCAGACAACAAATGACATTAACTTGCAAAAATAATTTCTAAGATTCAAATTCTAGCAGAAGAAATTACTTTCGGCTACATCTCAGTGGTCAGAAATATAGTTAAGTGCATATACATTCATATTCCATCTGGAGGACTCTTCCCTATCTAAATGCAATTCCCTGGAAGCACTTAAATAGTCCATGTAAGTCAGAAAAGTGTCCTGTTTAGTTTACAAAACTACCTGAAGAACACTTGAGATTAAAAGTCATATAACTATCTTTGAAAAATAATTATTTAGGGTTATTAAGTGGACATATAGAATATAAATGAATGTAGTCACCAACAAAAGGTACATATCATATAAAAGGTCAGGTTTTTATCTACACTGGTTTGCTTAACTTCAAGCTATAAACACTAGAGAAACTAGAAAGTCATTAGAAAAGAATGCACTTCCTCACAGTAATATTTTGATTTAAGTGTATTTAAGTTGGAGATACTTACGTATAGTAAGAATAATTAGAGCAATGACTCCTGGATCTGAGAAGAAATGAAGAGTAGTTTTAAAGATATTGAGCATGTATGGGTCCCAAGTAGCAGTTGCATTTTACTTCTGATCTGATCATCTAAAAACTACTGCAAAAAAATATCATTCCAGTTTTAGCATGACTACTAGTACACTCAAATCATTTTGGTTACAGAAGTCTTCAAATAGATTCCAGCTATAGAATGTGTCTTGTGAAACTTTTTTTTTCTTTTTTTTTTAATTGTGTTACATGTGTACATATCTCCCCATTGCCCCCCTCCCTCCCAGGCATACCACAACCCCCCAGTGTCTGTGTTCATTGGTTATGCTTATATGCATAGATACAAGTCCTTTGATTGATCTCTTATCTACACCACCTTGAAACTCTTAATAGGAACCTCACTTGTCATTGTTTTGTGCTATAGTTATCACACGAGGTAATTTAGTAAAGGGTCGTAGGACAACTAGAATTCACAAGATTAGAGAAAATTACGTACATGTGTCTTGCTATAAATGTCTATGACTAATCATTTTTGACATTTTTTTCCCTAACCTGAAATAATCAGAACATAATATATTTATGTAGGACTCTAAGGTTTCATGATAAAGAATTATTAATAAACAAATACCTATTTCAAAAATCTCTTCAATAGGTGGTGATTCAAGAGGCTCAGGATATCCTAGAAAAATATGGAAATAAGTTTAAATAAAGATCTATAACTTCATTGATTTTTTTTGCATTTGTATAAAAGTGCTTACAATTTCCTTATAAACTGTTTTTCATTAAAGATAGAATTATAAAATATTCAAAGTTTATACTAAATGTCAGCAAACTTTTCCCTGTGCACTGCCATTTCCTGTGAATACTGTGTGGAATAGCAAGCAACTTTTTCATTATTGTATTCTCAAATTAACCTCGAATGAAATATGATTCTACCTAAAATTTTTAAAGGAGGGATTTAAATTTAGAAGTTGATTTGGAATAGAAACATTCTTTAATATAATAAAGGCCATTTATTTTTTTAAAAAAACACACCCATAGTTAGCATCATAGTCAATGGTGAAATACAATTTTCTTCGTAAGATCTAGAGCAAGATAGAATGCCCACATTTGCCACTACTACTCAACATAATATTGGAAGTTTGTATCAGAGTAACTAATTAAAAATAAAAGTTATCATGTCATCTCTTTATGGATGACATGGTCTTTATGTAAAAATCTCTAAAAATCACATACCCACAGGTTGATAAAACTAATAAGTGAATTTGGCAAAATTGCACGTTATAAAATCAACATGCAAAAATCATTGCATTTATATACACAAAAATGATTTCTTGGATGTGGCACCAAAAGTATAGGCAACAAAGAAAAAACAAACTGGGTATCATCAAAATTAAAAACTTTTATGCATCAAAAAATGCTATCAATAGTGAAAAGGCAACCCACAGAATAGAAGAAAACATCTTCAAATCATACACTTGAGAAGGTGTTAATTTCCAAAGTACAATTAATTTCCTAAATACCAATAACAAAAATCCCAGCCCAATTAAAAAATGAGCAAAGGACTTGAATGACATTTCTCTGTAGAATAGTTACAAATAGGGAATAAGTGCACAAAAAGATGTCTACACATCACTAATCAAGGGGGAAATGCATACAAAATCCTCAATGAGATACTTCACATATTTTACCTACCAGGTATTAGGATGGCTATTTAAGAAAAAAGAAAAAAAAGAACATTGGCAAAGAAGTAGAGGCATCAGAACCTTTGTGCATTGCTGATGGGGATGTAAAATGGTGCAGCTTCTGTGAAAGTACGGTTCCATCAAATGAAACAATTATCATAAAGCCCAGCAATTCTACTCCTAGCCAGCCATGCCCTAAAAATTGAAAATGGGGACTCATGCAGATACTTGAATGCCAATATTTAGGAACGAATACTCAGAATAGCCAGAGGTGGAAACAACCCAAGCATACATTAAGAGATGAATGGGTAAACAAAATATGGCATATATGAACAATGGAGTATTTTCAGTCACCAAAAGAGATAAAGTTCAGATATATGCTACTCTCAGATGGATCAACTTGAAAACGTTATGCACTATGAAATAACTGATACAGAAAAGACAAATGTAAAATTCCACTTATGAGTTACCTAGCATGTCAAATTCATAGAGACTGAAATTAGAAGTTACTGGGGCAGAGAGGAGGGATATAAATATAGAGATACTATTTAATGGGTCTAAAGTTTTAGTTTGGAAAAATGAAAAACTTGGGAGATAGTAGTGATGGTTGCCCAACAATGTGAATGCATTTAATCCCACTGAATTGTATAGTTAGAATGGCTGAAATGGTAAAAATAAATAAAAGTTGATCTGGAAAAAATCAACGTAACAGTAGCCTGCACTCTTCTAAACAGGCAGTGTTCTGCCAAATATTAAACCATATTACAGTACTACTTTAAAAAAAGTTGATGTTAGTATAGGAATAGACAGAGTTAAGGGAACAGAAAGGAGACTAGAATACCTATGAGTTTAGTGTATGATAAAACAGTTGGAGAGAAGACAATTTATTCCATAGATGGTGATACTTAGCCACTGATTTAGGGTGGATGGAGTGGAGAACATAATCTAATTCCATATTCCATAATGAATTTCAGATATACCAATGATTTAAATGCAAAGAATGCAATCAGATATAATTTGAAGACATAAAGCTATTATAAAAAAGACAACACGGCCATTAGGGAAAAGATCAATACATTCAACTGCCTATTAATATAAAATTTCTGCACATAAAATGGACTATTATAGCAGAATAGTTATTTAAAATATGGTATAAAAGTTGTCATTAAAAGATGGGAATAAATCTAAATACAATCCCAATCTAATAAGTATAAATATGAGAATTTTAGAAAAATATGAACAAGGTTATTCTCTTTCTGGTTAAGAAACAAAAAAAGCCCAAATCTGTATAACAGCATATAACATCCATATACATCAGAAATTAATAAAAATATACCTAAATTACTAACAATGACAATAAACAATGAACTAGAGAGAGAGAGGAATATTTTCCTCTGTATCCTTTTGTAATGTTTAAAAATATACAAAATACATTTGTATATTACTTGTGTAACAAAAATATAAAAACCTTAAAAGAAAATGAACTAATAAAATTAAGGTTAAAAAAATGTGGAAAAACATATTAAAAGGTCTTTCATTTGTAATGAGCTCTCACAATAACAACAACAACAACAACAACAACAACAAAAAACATTTTAGGAACCTAACAGTAAACTGAACAAAGACCATGAATAAACAAATACAGACAAAAGTTCAGCCTCATTAATAATTAAAGAAATGCAAATTAAAAGAAGATACTTTTCATCAGCAGCATACAAAGTTCTTAACAATAAAAGTAGGATAAAGAGTTACTAAACCTGGATATCTTGAAACTGGAGGTTTGGTTGGATGAGTAGGCTTGAAACCTGGAAAAATAAATTTAAAAAAATGTATTTTATTGATTTTTTACAGAGAGGAAGGGAGAGGGATCGTTGAGAGAGAAACATAGATTAGCTCCTCCTGCACACCCCCTACTGAGGATGTGCCCGCAACCAAGGTACATGCCCTTGACTGAAACTGAACCTGGGATCCTTCAGTCCCCAGGTCAACGCTCTGTCCACTGAGCCATACCAGTTAGGGCAGGAAAAATAAATTTTATTCCATCAGTTATCAATAAAAATATGGATTTAATTTTTTAAATTCTCACATGGGGATATTTTTCCATTGATTTCCAGAGAGAGTGAAAAGGAATGAGGAGAGGGAGAAAAAGAGAAACATGGGTTGGTTGCCTCCCCCACATACCCCTATCAGGGCTAAGGACCTGTAACCAATGTAGGTGCTCTTGACTGAGAATCGAACCCACAACCCTTCCATCCCAGGGCTGATCGTCTGACCACTGAGCAAAACAACCCAGGACTGATTTTTAATTTATTTTCCAGAAAGATTAATTATTCCTCAAAGTTAAAAATATTCATACTTTCCAACTATGGGTTTCTACTTCTGAGAATATGAGCTAAGTATATTTACACAGGTGCCTACATAAAAAAAGTTCACTACTATTTCATATTTTATAATGAAAACCTTAGAAGTTAACTAAAAACAAATCATAAAAATGTGTTCAGAGTAAACATGTATTTAAAATATACCATCTAGGTAGTATCAAACCAAATAATTTGTATGCTTTTTTCTTCTGCTTAATATTTCTTGAACATTTTTTTCATAGCACAATCAGATCTACTTTATCACCATTATATTTTGCAATTGGTCCTTTTTTATAATTTTCTCTAATAAAAATTGATTAATAATACCACGAGGAATTATGATTTCTAAAATAAATCCTTCTCATTTTTCTCTTCATATGCTTTTTCTCCCATCAATTCTCTTCTTTCAAACATTAAACTATATGTGTTTTATAAGTCCTTTATGAGTTTTCTTGGTCAACTCTTTCAAAAGAGCTTATCAACAAACATATACTCACAGTCCATATACCCACTAGGAACATACGGGTAAACATGCATGGGTCAATGAGTATAAACTTCACATGCATTCATATATCAATTCACCCCAAAACCATCTCTTCTTCACCCCCAACCTCACAGTACTCAACTAAGATACTCAAGGAGGCTACCAGGTGCTAGGTGTATTATAAAAATGTGTTCAAATTACCATGTTAACATGTATAATTCCCCTCAATTCTTTAAAGTCTTAGGACAACAGAAAATAAGCAAATTAGAAGCTAATGATTGAGATTTGTGTTCAGCACCCTCTTTTTTTAAAAAAATATATTTTATTGATTTTTTACAGAGAGGAAGGGAAAGGGATAGAAAGTCAGAAACATCCATGAGAGACATTGATCAGCTGCCTCCTGCACGCCCCCTACTGGAGATGTGCCCGCAACCAAGGTACATGCCCTTGACCGGAATCGAACCTGGGACCTTTCAGTCCGAAGGCCGATGCTCTATCCACTGAGCCAAACCGGTCTCGGCAAGCACCCTCTTTAAACAACAGGAAATTAAAGTCCACAGAAATGATGTTCCATGAGTAAGTGGAACCAAATTAGGGCCCCGTGTGAGGTCAGCCCAGGCTGATGCTCTTCCCACTACTCCTCCTGCCTCTTATTTCTGCTGAAAGTAAAGAGAAGCCAGAGAAAGTAGCACTGAAATCAGGAAGACAACAACTTCCACCGCATGAAAATAAGCTCTCAGGTCTTAGAGCCATTGATGAGTAGTCCATGCAAGAAATCCTCCATGTCATTTCTATACGTAACGGCTTTCCTGCCTTTTAGTATGATATTTAGTTTCACTTAAAGTCCAATAAAGAAAAATAATTGTATGAGATAGTATAAACACCAATCTTGTTCTAAGGACAGCAGAAATTTTCCAGTTAAAATTGTACTGTATGACAAGAACTTGCAGTCTGGGAATGACACACAGTCCTGGACCAGGAAGATACCTTTAAATGTGGCAAATGAATTAAAATAGCAACGTTAGCCCAGTGGCAGTGGTTCAGTGGTTGAGTGTCGACCTATGAACAAGGAGATCACAGTTCAATTGCTGGTCAGGGCACTTGTCCAGGTTTCGGGCTTGATCCCCAGTGTGGAGCATGCTGGAGGCAGCCAATCAGTGATTCTCTCTCATTATTGATGTTTCTCTCTCCCTCCCTCTCTCTTCCTCTCTGAAATCAATAAAATATATTAAAATAAAATAGCAAAATTGGTGACATGAAAAGCATACATATTAGAAAACAAATGCCACATATCTTCCTCTTCACTAATATCAATTAAGTCATATATGAGCTTCCTTTATGATGCTACCAAATGCCAGGCATTATGCTAAGTGGTTTAAGGGCAACCAATTGAAGCTGTATTATCACCCAGTTAGGAAGGCATAAGTTTACATGTAAGCAAATACATGAGAAGTTTAAATAACTTGCCCAAGTATTCATACCCATTTATATCTGCAGACTATGGCAAATAATTTTAGAATCGGCAATAACAATCAAAATGGCTACAAATATGTTCTTCCTTTTTTTACTAAAAGTGATGAATGAGTGTTAACATGAATTCAAACAATTTTTATAAAATATAAGGAGGATGTTACTAAAAATGACTTAAAGTAGGTTTTGACATTGAAAAACATAACAGTGTAGGATCAATCAATTGAAAATGATCACTTTTGATTTATATAAATTCCATTCTTCTATAGATAAAAATTCCCATGATTCACTCAATTTATCCTGAAAAAAAGGCTTAAATATTTTTATACATCAAAATACAAACAAGATAAATTTATATACCTATGTGATATACATAATGCGCTAAAAAACCTATGAAAACATACAAAATCACAACATTAAAAGTCTATATGAACTTTATGTCATACATCTGTCATGGATATGCATACAAGATAATTAATTACTAAAATTGCTTTTTTTTCAATTACTGTGTATCACTGATATGTAATGTCAAAGAAATAAAACCTTAAAAAAGAAAGAAAAGATATAATTTGTACCTTTAATACATGTGGGCATCGCAGGCTCCCAAGTATTGTTTCCACCACAGAACACTGGGTTGCTGCCATTAAGATAGAAACCCTTCAGGCATTCAAATGCAACCTCATCTTTGTAGAAAAATTTTTCTTTCATATTTGACAATGGTTTTCCATATTTGAGTACTGGCGGCTCACACTGTACCACTAAGAAGTAGAGAAATTTCAGAATTAGTAGAAAGTTGCTTTAACCCAGTGCCAGAAAAGATAGTGCAAAGTAGAAATTTCCAGTGGAAAGAGAAGGAATGAAAGACAAGATGCTCATTTTTAAAAAAACACCTTTTTTATGTGCTCTGGCCAGTGTGTCTAAGTTGGTTGAACATCATCCTATACACCGAAAGGTCACTGGCATGACTCTGGTCAGGGAACATACCCAGGCTGTGGGTTCTATTCCCGGTCAGAGTACAAACTGGAGGCAGCTGATTGATGTTTCTTTCGGTCTTTCTCTTCCCACCCCTTATAAAATCAATAAAAAATATTTTTAAAATCTAACTTTTTCCACCTAGAACAGTCATTATAAATTTTTTATTTCATGCATTTTTTTCTAGTGCAAATTTTGAGAAAATCTACCAGGTACAAATTTTTAGTACAAATGCCACTTCTGATACTTATTAGCTCTAAAGATTTTTAAAAATTTCATTCTGCCGAAACCGGTTTGGCTTAGTGGATGGAGCATTGGCCTGTGGACTGGGGGGTCCCAGGTTCGATTCCGGTCAAGGGCACATCCCCAGTAGGGGGCATTCAGGACGCAGCTGATCGATCGATGTCTCTCTCTCATCGATGTTTCTAGCTTTCTATCTCTCTTCCTTCCTCTTCGTAAAAAATCAATAAAAATGTGTTTTTAAAAACAAACAAACAAAAAAACTTCATGCTAATGCTGATTATGATACCCTGTCTATTTAACAAAGGCCAGAAAGACAAAATAGTTGAGCTGTATTTAAAAGTTGAAAAGTTGGCCATGCAAAGATATGCAAAGGAAATGTTCTAAGGTGGCAACAACACATGAACTGGATGTTCAAGAAACAGAAAGGCCAATGGAATTAGGGTCATGTTTTCCAAACATTTTAGACTGAAACCTATATATAAAAACTAATTTTAGTTGTAGACCATTACGTAAACACACAGGGCTGAGATAAAGTTGAAAGTGCATACTTAGGCCACTAAGTAAAAAAAACTGTGATACATCTACATCTACTAAGCTGTGGTAAAAAAGGAATTCTTATCATTTGCAACAGCATAGATGGAACTGGAGAGCATTATGCTAAGTGAGATAAGCCAGTCAGAGAAAGATGAATATCATATGATCTCACTCATTTGTGGAATATAATGAACAACATAAACTGATGAACAAAAACAGATCCACAGACAGAGAAGCACCGATCAGACCATCAGACCTCAGAGGGAAGGTAGGAGGGGGGGGGGAAAGGGGATAAACCAAAGGACTTGTATGCATGCATATAAGCCTAACCAATGGACACAGAAAACAGGGGGGTGAGGGCATGAGGAGGAGGGATGGGGGAGGGATAATGGGGGAATACGGACACATATGTAACACCTTAATAAAGAAATTTTTTAAAGAGTACAAAAAAATTAATAGACTTTTTATGTCAGACATTTAAAAAGGTAGTGGCATCTGTGGTTTTTTAATTACATTTTTGTAATTACTAAAGATATTGAGCAAATTTTCATTGATTTTTAGCTTTATTATTCTGTTACTTTGTTTTGAATTTACTCCATAGTACCTTAAACACCATTTTTTTAAAAATGTGTGTACAGAGTTTATCATTGTTTTCAGTAAGAGTCGGTCTTTTACAATTTACTCCACCATTACCTATTGTGATATATCTCAGACATTTTAATATAAAAAGGATTTTCTTATTTTTAAGCCAGTGCATGTTAAGTTGTTAGTCCTTCCAAGCATGTACACAGTAGTTCACATTGTACAAACTGAAGTGCCGACCATGTTGGAGGTGGGGACTCCTACAACTAGAATTATTTTTGTTTCAATTTGTAATCAATTAAAAGTCAATTTAACAGGGGGAAGAAGCACATATGACTCTTTGTTTACTTATAGGTAATACTATCTACAAAGTGTTTTCACTATATTTACAAATGAGGAAGGAAATAAATAGAAATATCATTACCTTTACATTGAGGAGGGTCACTACTCCATTTGGCAGGCCCAGAACAAGTAAGCTTGTTCTCTCCAACAAGTGAATACTCCTGAGGTCCATTTGAAGGGTCACAAGTATAAGTCACTACTTCATTAAATTCAAATACATCCCTCCAGCTATTTGTGTGTTTTCCATTATCTATTTTTCCAGGTGCATTACATAAAATCTCTACAAAAGAGAAGGAAAAAGAAAAAGAGGAAATGAAAGATTAAGACAACATTTATTAAAACAAATTCAATAAATTCATTAACATATGATTTCTATAGTCTAGTGGTAAATCTAATACCCATTTAGAATGTTTCTGTGAGAAAATGTTATTACCTCAAAGTCAAACCGTATAGAAATGAAGTTTCAAAAGAAAACTGATTTTCTTGCCAAGACCGGTTTGGCTCAGTGGATAGAGCATCAGCTTGTGGACTGAAAGGTTCCAGGTTCGATTCCGGCTTGGGGCATGTACCTTGCTTGCGGGCACATCTCCACAGTGGGGTGTGCAGGAGGCAGCTGATCGATGTCTGATGTCTCTCTCTCATCGATGTTTCTGACTTTCTATCTCTCTCCCTTCCTCTCTGTAAAAAATCAATAAAATATATTTAAAAAAAAAAGGAAAACTGATTTTCTTAAATAGCAAAATGAAATACTGATATTTATCTATAAGGCTATGCTAAGTTTTGTTCTAGTCATCGTAAGATTTGCTGAAAATTTGAGCAGAAAATATGCATGTGATTAAAGATTCACTAATATTAAGAAATACTTTTTGCTAAGTCCTTGGTTCACAATTATACTAACATACGTCTCTTTTTTCATTTTAAACCTTATGAGTGCAGTGAAATGTTCCAGAAGCTACAAATTGAGTTATTTCACAACAGACTGAATCTAAGTGTCTTCCTTTAAGCCACATTTTGAAGAGGATTTATAAAAGTGTAAAATAATGCTACCATTCTCACTATTTGTTTTCAGTCATTTTAAAATTATTTTATAAAATATATTTTAACATGCATTGACTTTACTATTTTTTTAATTTATATTGATGAATAATTATTTTAGAACTTGTTTTCATTCCAATATAATACATATCAACAGATATAAATCACATAAAGTGAAGCTCTTTGGAATCTTTGTTAATTAAAAACATAAAGGGCAAGAATGTGAAGAAAAGGAAGCCCTCTTACCCTATAGATGGACTGTAAATTTGGTACAGCTACTATCAGAAAGAGTTTTGAGGATCCTCAAAATATTAAAAACATAAGTGCAATTTGACCCAGTCATTCCACTTGTTGGCATTTATCAGAAGAAAACAAAAACACTAATTCAAAAAGATATATATCCCTAGGTTCATTGCAGCATTATTTTTAACTAGAGGCCTGGTGCATGAAAGTGGTGCATGCGGGGGGGGAGGGGGTGTCCCTCAGCCCAACCCCTGACCTTCTCTAATTTGGAACCCCTTGAGGGATGTCCCACTGGGATCAGGCCCTAAACGGGCAGTCAGACATCCCTCTGACAATCCAGGACTGCTGACTCACAACCACTCACCTGCATGCCTGCCTGATTGCCCCTAACCGCTTCTGCCTACCAACCTGATCATCCCCTAAACACTCCCCAGACAGCCTGTTTGATGGCTAACTGCTCTCTTGCCAACCCGATTACCCCTAACCGCCCTCCCATGCCAGCCTGGTCACCCTTAACTGCCCTCCCCTGCCAACCTGGTCAACCCCAAACTGCCTTCTCCTGCAGACCTGGTTGCCCCCAACTGCCCTTCCCTGCTGGCCTGGTTACCCCCAACTGTCTTCCCCTGCAGGCCTGGTCCCTCCCAACTGCCCTCCCTTGCTGGTCTGATCACCCACAACTGTCCTCCCCTGCAGGCTTGCCTGATCACCAACAACTGCCCTCCTCCGTTGGCCATCTTTGACCACATGGGGGCAGCTACCTTGTGTGTTGGAATGATGGTCAATTTGCATATTACTCTTTTATTAGATAGGTTATTTCTAAACCTTGTCTATCCTAAGTGCCCATCAATAGATGAATGGATTAAAAAGCTGTGAGACACATATCTACCTTTATACATATATATCTATATACATACATATAGATATATACGTATACACTTATATAATATACAAATATACATCATATGTAATGGAATATTATCAGACATAAAAAAAAATGAAATCATTTGCCAATAACATTGATGGACTTAGAAGGTATTTTACTAAATTAAATATATCAGAAAGAGAAAGCAAAGACCACATGATTCCAATTACATGTGGAATCTAAAGTAAGAAACAAAACAAATACAAATAGACTCAATAGATACAGAGAACAAACTGATGATTGCATAATAAAGGGGGCTGGGAGAATTGGTAAATAAGGAGACAGGGAATAAGTTTAGACTTCTAGTTATAAAATAAGTTGATGCTAGGCCAGTGTGGCTCAGAGGCTGAGTTTTGACCCATGAACCAGGAAGTAATGGTTCAATTCCAGATCAGGGCACATGCCCAGGTTGCAGGCTTGGTCCACAATATGGGGTATGCAGGAGGCAGCTAGCTCATCAGTGATTCTCTTTCATCACTGATACTTCTCTCTCTCTGCCTTCCTTCCTCTATCTGAAATCAATAAAAATATATTTTAAAAAAATGAAGTCACCAGGATGTAATGTATAGCACAGGAAATCTATAATAATAAAAGCATAATATGCTAATTAGACTGGATGTTGGTCCAGATAAAGCTAGGACTGTGAGGGAAGCCCAGGTCCCAGGTCCCAGAGAGAAGCCAGTGCTGGCTGCCAGGGGATGGAAAGCTTAGTCTTACACAAATTTCATGCATCGAGCCTCTAGTATAATAATAATGTAATACATTTGAATAGTGACAAATTGTTACTATTCTTATCATAGTGATTACATTGTAAGGAATATAAATAATGAATCACTATGTTGAAACTAATACACTATTGTATGTCAACTATACTTTACTTAAAAAAAAAAATCAGCAATAAGTGGGTTCCCAGTCCAAGAATATTAAGAATTGCTCATCTAAATTCTAAAGTGAAAATTTACTTACTTTCACATGTTGGGATATCACTGTTCCAATACACTGTGTCTCCAGAAAGTTTACAAGTTATAACTGGTTCACCTTTTAAGTAATAACTAAATGAAGGGGGAAAAAAGATTATTGTTTTATTTACCAATTAACAAGATGTAAATAAAGGGGAACATTTCATATAGTTGTTTTCTGCACTTAAGTTGAGGGGGAAATTTTATTAAATGGCATACTATCATGAAAGTTCTAAACATAACTGGAATTTAATGAAATAGTTTTGCATTTGCACACTCATTGGCCAACAGCAATGATATCTAAATAAATCTGTCATGCCTGGCAGGCTGGCCTCTTTGCTCTTCCTGGCATAACATTAATTTCCATGGCTTTGCTCCTTCCATTCTGCTCAGTCACACAACAACTCAGTACAGAGACAAGGCCCTAGGGCTTGGAGTCCAAGCTCTAGCACTGACTTGTTATTTGATCTTGGGCAAGTCTTTTCATGTTTTCCTTTTCACATCCCTCATTTATGAAGAGGAGGTAATAGTATATATATCATGGGTTTTTATTTGAGTATTAGATGAGTTAATATCTGGCACATACTAAGTGTTAGGTAAGTGTTAGCTCTTTTTAATACAGGCATAGGTCAGAGATATCATGGGTTTGGTTCCAGACCACCACAATCAAGTGAATATCCCAAGAACTCGAATCATACAAAACTTTTGGTTGGCCAGTACATATGAAGTTATATTTATACTATAAATTAGTATATTAAGTGTTCAATAGCATTATGTCTAAAGACAGAATGTATATAGTTTAATTTTAAAATGCTTTATGCTTAATAATAATAATAATAAAAGCCAATCATTGAGCCAAGTTGTGACTCTTTTGCCAGCAGAGTGTTATGCCTGGATGCTGATAAAAACACAATATATGCAAAGCACAATAAAGCAAAGCACAATAAAACGAGGTATGCATGTATTCTTTAAATCAGAATGTATTTCTTGGAATAGC
>JAAGEH010000042.1:11063617-11089748 GCA_011751065.1 Lasiurus cinereus | reverse complement strand
AACTGTACACAGGAAAGGCCGGGTGAGCAGGCTTTTGTTTGAAAAAATAGTTGAGACAAATTGAATGGAGGCGATCATGAGTCTGATACCTAAATAGGTGTAGGAATACCTTTTTTTCCCTTTAACTGGTCAAGATTCACGGCTTCAGGAAATGTTTTCAAGGATGACGGCATCCCGGACTTTTCCTTGTTCCATGCATGCCTTTATATCTCAGAGTATTCTGTGTTTTAAATGTCCTCTGGTGACATTTCAACTACACTGTGTGTGTGTGTGTGTAATTCCTGTAAGGAAATAAATAAAATAACATGCGGTTTTTACGTAGAAGAAAATAGGTTAGTTTTAATATATGTGTCATGCTATTCAAATCTGCCTCAAGGATAAACTGATTTTTGTTTGCATTTTAGTTAATGAATGAACTAAATAGGTCTTAATTAGTGGGAGATAATTTAAAAGGTACATTAATGAAATACTTATTAATATTTATTAATAATAAACTTTGATGACATTTTATTTTATGAAAAAAATCACTGCTTTAAACCAGCATATAATCAGTTGTAGAGATTTTTCTGGACTCTGTCTTCTTTTAGTTGCTTTGTACAGTTTGTTTTAGGTAATTTGCTTTAAAGTACTCCAGATACAGATGCAGTTGGAGCAGCTGTCATTTATTCTTTCTCATCTAACATCCTTCTCCCCAAATGCAGGCATTCTGATATTTACTTCCTCGCTTTTCCTTTTAGTTCTTTCCTCTTTGTATGTGAACATGCACATTCTAGTTTGGCTTGTTTCTGACCTTTATATAAATGTAATTTTAAGTATTTCTTTGTGTTGCGTTCCTTTATTCGACTTTTTTAAAAATTAAATTTATTAGGGAGCCATTGGTGAACATGAACATACAGGTTTCAGGTGTGGGTTTCTGTTACAGGATCTGCACCAGGTGCCCATTGTTAGAGTGGCTGAGGGAAGAATGCACGAGGCCGAAAGGGGTAAAAAATTATACATTTATTGTTAAGATATACTAGCAGGAGAGCTGAGACCAAAATGGCATCAGTAGGGCAGGGTAGGAGGAGCAGGGTATTTATATCTCTTGTAAAGGTCAGACCAGGAGCAGGTGGGGGTCAGGTGTAGATGGTCCACTGGAAAGTGGGTGAGGCAGTTTATAGGAAACTGAAGGCTGTTCATCATGAAACCTAAATGAGAATAACAGGAATATCACCAGGAGGGGCTATTGCCAAGCCGGGTATAACACCGGACTAACACCCACCACCCAGAGTCAAATCTTCTGTCAGCGTATACTGGGACCTCCTTCCCTCTCCACCTTCTTACCTTCAGCAACTACCACACACTGCTCTTGATGTTCACAAGTGTCCATTTTACATCCCACATATAAGTGAAGCCAGCTTTTGCTGTCTGACTTATTTCACTTAGCTTAATATTCTCAAGGTCCATTCATGTTGCACATGGTGATATTTCATTCTTTTTTTATGGCTGAGGAGCATTCCACTGTGTATATGTACCACATCTTTCTCCACATCCCTATCACAGGACACATTGGTGATTTATATGTCTTGACTATAGTGAATAATGCTGCAATGAACTTAAGGGTGCATATATCTTTGTGCATAAATGATTTTTTTGATGATTTCAGGTATATACCCAAGAGAGGAATTGCTGGGTCGTATGGTTGCTCTATTCTCAGTTTTTTGAGGGATTGCCAGACTGCTTTCCATAGTGGTTTTACCCGTCTACATTCCCACCAACAGTGAAAGAGGGTTCGCTTTTTCCCATAACCTCGCCAACACTTGTTATTGCTTGTCTTGTTGATAATGGCCAATCTAATAGGTATCAGGTGCTAACTCATAGTTTTTATTTGCATTTCTCTAATTGTCACTGAAGTTGAACATCCTTTTATATATCTACTAGAGGCCTAGTGCACGGATTCCTGCACCAGTGAGGTCCCTCGGCCTGGTCTGTGGGGATCAGGCCAAAACCAGCTCTCTGACATCCTCCAAGAAATTCTGGATTGCAGGGGACCCCCAGTGCATAATTGGGGCTGGGGAGGGATCAAGGGATCAAGGGAGGGAGGGCTCCAGGGTGTGACCAGCCTGTCTCACCCAGTTTCAATTGGCTGGATCCCAGCAGCAAGCTAACCTATTGGTTAGAGCGTCTGCCCTCTCATGGTCAGTGCACATCATAGGGGCTAGTTGAACTTTGAATGAATAGTCAGACACTTAGAATATTAGGCTTTTATTATATAGGATTGGCTGTTCATATGTCTTCTTGGGAGAAGTGTATATTTTTAGCTCTTATGCCCATTTTATGATTGGATTGTTTGGTATTGAGTTTTATATATTTTGGAAATTAAACCTTTGTCAGAGCTACTATTTGCAAATATCATCTCCATCTTGTGGGCTGCCTCTTGGTTTTGTTGTCAGTATCTTTGGCTGTGCAAAAGCTATTTAGTTTAATATAGTCCCGTTCATTTATTTTTGCCTTTATTTCCCTTGCTTTTGGGGTCAAGTTCATAAAATGTTCTCTATGACCAAGGTCCATAAGATTGGTTCCTATTTTCTCCCTTGTAACTTATTATTTGGGTCTTATATTTAGGACTTTGGTGCATTTTGAATTAATTTTTGTACACAGGGACAAACTATAATCCAGTTTCATTCATTTGCTTGTGGCTTCAAGTTTTCCCAGCACTATTTATTTACTTATTTTTAATTAAAAAAATATTTTTATTGATTTCACAGAAAAAGGGAGCAGGAGAGAGAGAGAGAGAGAAACATCAGTGATGAAAGAGAATCATCGATTGGCTGCCTCCTGCATGCCCACACTGAGCCTGCAACCCCAGTCATGTGCTCTGACCTAGTTTGTAGGTCAATGCTCAACCATTGAGCTACACTGGCTGGGCACCAGAACCATTTATTGAAGCGACTATCCTTACTCCATTGTGTGTGTCTAGCTAAAGGGATATTGTATCTTACCAAATGCTTTTTCTGCATCTATTGATAAGATCATATGTTTTATATCCTTTCTTTTGTTAATGTGGTAGATTACATTGATTGATTTGCATATGTTGAACCATCCTTGTGCCCCTGAAATGAGCCCCACTTCTCCGTAAATATTGTGTCAATTTATGCTGCCACAAGTGATATTTAAGAGTGCTAAGTTATATATCCAACTATTTTATCTTTGACAACGTGACAATTAAAAAATCGTATTCAGTGTTGTTTTAATTTGTATTCTTCTAAATGGTGAGATTGTTTTTATTTATTTTATTTTTTTAAACCAACTCTTTAGTCAACGATTTATTTTCATTTTTTAAAAATAAATATTTTATTGATTTTTTTACAGAGAGGAAGGGAGAGGGATAGAGAGTTAGAAACATCGATGGGAGAGAAACATCGATTAGCTGCCTCCTGCACGCCCCCTACTGGGGATGTGCCTGCAACCAAGGTACATGCCCTTGTCCGGAATCAAACCTGGGATCTTTCAGTCCGAAGGCCGACGCTCTATCCACTGAGCCAAACCGGTTTTGGCAGAATATTTTTAAATATATTTAAAATCCATATATATGAAATATACATATCTTTGCCAATTTTTCTACTAGGGTATTTATTTTCCTTTTTTTTATAGGAATTTTTTATATATTAGGGAAGTCTTCCCTTTGTGATATGGGTAGCAAACATTTTTGTTAATATACAAAAGCAACAATAAATAGATAGTGAATGGTGACCATATTGGAAAACACAGGCCTAGCGGTAGACTATTTAATTTGCTGTTGACCCAGTATTTCCTTATTAGAGTGATTACTAAGAGGATGGGATTGAGTATGTATTTTTTTAAACTCATGTTTAATATAGTTTTATATTTGAAAAACACACAAAAAAGTTTTATAACATAAAATTTTAAGAAAGTAAAGCTTGCAAATCTTTTTTGCTAGTGTGACAAGGTTAAAAATAATTTAAAATATGTCTAAGAATGTTGTTAATTTTCAAAACTTATGAGGAATCACAGGCTGTTTTATTTTTTATTATTATTTTTACATTATATATTTTTTTATTTATTTTAATCTCTATTGTTGAAAGTGATTCATGTCCCCCCCCCCCCCGCCCCATTGATTTCTTCTAGACTGCCCCTGTCCCCCGCCCCAGGCCTTCCTTGACTGTGTGCCTCAGTATTAAGCCCATTCTCTCCACTAGGTTACCAACAAAGAACATGATTTTGGTCTAGGGACTCCAGTTTCTGAAACTGTAAAACACCAGAATACTCTCAGGCTAGAACAAGAAGTCAGAAATCAAGATAAATTCATCTCTACACTGAAATTACAGGTTACATTTAATTTATGTATGTATTTCTCGGAATTAATTTGGACTCGAGTGTATTTTAAATTGAGAATAAATATTCAGTGCTGGCTTTATGTTTTTTTTAAATTAAATCTTTATTATTCATATTATTACATTTGTTTCTCTTTTTTCCCCTCCATAGCATCCCTCCACCCAGCTCCCACCCCTCCCTCTGCCCTTAGCTCCCTCCCATTGATCTCATCCATAGGTGTATGATTTTTGTCCAGTCTCTCCCTGTACAACCCTCACCCCTTCCCCACTGAGAATTATCAGTCCACTCCCTTTCTGTGCTCCTGATTCTATTATATTCACCAGTTTATTCTGTTGATCAAATTTTTAATTCACTTAATTTTTAGATTCACTTGTTGATAGATATGTATTTGTTGTTCACAATTTTTTGGCTTTTACCTTTTTCTTCTTCCTCTTCTAAAAGAGTACCTTTCAGCATTTCATATAATTCTGGTTTAGAGTTGATGAACTCCTTTAGCTTTTTCTTATCTGTGAAGCTCTTTATCTGCCCTTCAATTCTGAATGTTAGCTTTGCTGGATAGATTATTCTTGGTTGTAGGTTCTTGCTATTCATCACGTTGAATATTTCTTGCCACTCCCGTCTGGCCTGCATCATTTCTGTTGAGAAATCAGCTGACAGTCGTATGGGTGCTCCCTTGTAGGTAATAAACTGTTTTTCTCTTGCTGCTTTTAATATTCTCTCTTTGTCTTTTGCTCTTGGTATTTTAATTATGATGTGTCTTGGTGTGGTCCTCTATGGATTCCTTTTATATGGGGTTCTGTGTGCTTCCTGGACTTGTAAGTCTTTCTTTTACCAGATGTGGGAAGTTTTCAGTCATTATTTCTTTAAATAGGTTTTCAGTATGTTGCTCTCTCTCTTCTTCTGGCACCCCCACAATTCTGATGTTGGTACGCTTAAAGCTGTCCCAGAGTCTCCTTACATTATGTTCACATTTTTGGATTCTTTTCTCTTCTTGCTTTTCCAGTTGAATGTTGTCTGCTTCTTTATATTTCAAATTTTTTACTTGATTCTTGCCTTTCTCTAGTCTGCTGTTAGGACTCTGTATAATAGTTTTTATTTCAGTCAGTGTATTTATCATCTCCTCTTGGGTCTCACTAAATTTATCCATCTTTTCTAACATATTCTCGAAAAACCTTATAAGCGTGGTTTTGAACTCTATATCCAGTCGTTTTTTCCCCTCCATTTCTTTTGTTTGTGATCCCTTCCCTTTTCTCGGCATTTTCCCTATGCCGGGGAAACTTCTGTGTTGGATTCAGCCTTATGATAGCAGAAGCAAAGCTGCAGAAGCCTCTGTTGAGCTTGGGAGGGGTGGAGTCTCAGGGCTTAAGGGACCGCCTTGCTTTCCAGTCGGCCCCGCCCTCCACGGCCCCTGAGTCTCACGTGACTGGGTAATGGCTGGAGCGGTCCTTGTGCGCGCGCCCGCGATGCCTCTAACCGCTGCATTTCCAGCTCCCCTGCGCACCAGGACCACACGAGTCTAGGTCCCCAGGGTTTTGCCCGAAACAGGGGCTCAGTGGACTCAGAAGTGGCACAGTTGGGAGAGTCTGTCTCCCGCCCAGTCGCGAAAGCCAGCGGCACAATCAGCAGTCTGTCCTCCGCGCAGCACCGTGCGTGTGCGAGACTGGACCTGATCTTCTGCGACTCCCCTAAATTTCCGTGCACCTCTCCCTTTTCACAGTCCAAACTCCCCCCGTATGAGTTTCGGCTGGATCTGGGGTTTAGTGTCGTAGGATAAGGGGTTCAATGCCGTTGGGAGTCTCCGTTTCCCTCCCTCCAGAGAAAGCCAGCCCGGTACTCCGGCGCCCGCTCTCTCAGCGTGCACGCGTCTCCGTACCTCAGCTTTTTGCAGCTCCTCTGGGTCTCTGTGAGCCCCTCTCTTTCCTTCTAGTTGTAGAACTTCCACTCGGCCAGCTTTCCTGTGGTTCTGGATGATGTCTGTTCTGTCTTTTAGTTGTAGTTTTGAAATTGTTGTGCGAGGCAGCAGTGTAGGTGTTTACCTATGCCGCCATCTTGGATTCCTCTCTGGCTTTATGTTTTTTATGGGTCTAAAATAATTTCATTTTTATCTTAACCATTTTGATACACAGATTCAGAGTCAGTGAGTGCAAACTATGTGTTACGTGTTATATTAGGTGCTTTCAAGTGCATAATCTTACTTCATCCCAGCCTGTGAAACAGGGATGCCACTTCTATTTTTACAGACATGGAAGCTGAAGTTCCAAGAGGTAAAAGAATTATGATACAGGAGTAATGAGTCGACAGAGCTAGGATTCCTCTGAACTCATAAGTTAGCTAGGATTTGAACCCAGTTCTCTGAACTGCAAGTTTGGTATTGTTTCTCTTCTAGTGCTTGATCTGTGGTGTAGCTCTTAATACATGCCATTTAAGGAAAACAGCTTCTTCTAGGACAGCAGTTCTCAACCTGTGGGTAGTGACCCCTTTGGGGAGTCGAACGACCCTTTCACAGGGGTCGCCTAAGACTATTGGAAAACACCTATTTCCCATGGTCTTAGGAACCAACACACCGTTTCTTGGTGTAGCAAAATGTAGCAATGTAGTTTACTGTTGTTATATTAAGACTGTTACCCGTGCTACACCACGATTCAAGACAAAATTTCATTTATTTGTAATTAGAAATAAATATTTCACAATATATAATTACATATTGTTTTTGTGATTAATCACTATGCTTTAATTATGTTCAATTTGTAACAATGAAAATACATCCTGCATATCAGATATTTACATTACAGTTCATAACAGTAGCAAAATTATAGTTATGAAGTAGCAACGGAAATCATTTTATGGTTGGGGGTCATCACCACATGAGGAGCTGTATTAAAGGGTCGCGGCATTAGGAAGGTTGAGAACCACTGTTCTAGGAAGAAAGAGTAGACTTTCTTTTCCTTATTTTCTCTACTAAATACAGCAAAAATCCCTGAACATTATATATATATAAAACAAACAGGTAAGTGAGAGGTGAGGAGAAGGAAGTCTGGCTAGGGATCTCAACACACAATGAATGACACATTGGTGAGTTCCTGGATTTTCTTTTTGCTCCATATATTCCAGACAGAGTGCTGGAAAAACTGACACTCAAAACAATAGGTGCAAAGATACCAGAAAAGCTGTCTTTTTCTTTGGCCACAGGACTTGGAAAGAGACAGCCTATCAAGGCAGACTATTTTTAGACAATAACTGTCTGCCCTAAGCAACACAATGGAAAAAACTATTCCTGCCAGCAAGGGCTAAGTAAAGAGCCTAGACGTCTACCCTTGCCAGGCTGTAATAAGGAGCTCTAGCTGCACCTCATAGTCCTCCCCAACCCCTGCCAACTTCTCCATCCCAACAAGGTGGTATCAAAGAAGAAGGCTGAGCTGAGAATTAAAACTTTTGTGCCCACAAGTTCCCAACTCCATACTGCCAGTGGAAATGACATGGGGGTCTATACATCTACCCACAACTGGTAGTAAGAGATGGCCCCTTTCCTCCTTTCTGGAGTAGTGTCAGAGGAGACATAATGCAGAGTTAGGGCTTTTACCACGATCCAATAGTTACAAGCTCACCCACCCACAGTGCTGTGGAGGACTCGTCAAAGCAGTAATGAGGCATCTCTGTTCTTCCTAGCTGTTGTAGTATCACAGAGGCCCAGTGATGAGCCTGAACTTCCATCCCTGCCTAGCAGTAACAAGGAGCCTCACCTTTCCAAGGTGTCCCTGAAAGCCTCAGGTAGAAGTTGGACTTCCATCCCACCCAGCAGGATCAAGACAGCGTCCCTCTTTTCTAGCTGGAGCAGTGTCACAGGAAGCTTACTAAAACACAAGAGCCAAATGGAAAGTTTGGAAACAACTAAGTTATTCTTCAATAAGTGAATGGATAAACACACTGTGGTACATCCATACAATGGAACTATAAAAATAAATGAGTTTCAAGCCACAAAAAGATGTAAAGGAACCTTGAAAGCATATTGCTTGGTGAAAAAAAAAAAAAAGCCAATATGAAAAGGTTACATACCTTGTGATTCCAACTTCCTGACCTAGAAAAGGTCTTTGCTGAGATTTTCGGTTTTCTTTTCTATGTCTGAGGCGTGCCCAGAATTACTTGCTGAAGCATTTATAAGATGGCCGATTTAAAATCTTTGTCAGATAAGTGTAATATCTAATTCATCTCTGTGTTGGCATATCTTGATTGTCTTTTCTCACTGAAATTGAGATCTTCCAGATTCTTGAGATGAGGAATGATTTTATTAAAATTGAAACCTGCTAGTCTAAGGCTCTGGCTCTTGTCCCAAGGTACTTTGGAGACAGCCCTTTCCAGTGGACACTCTTGTCTGACCTCATGCTGTTCCCAGTCTATAGGGGTGCTTTTGGAAAGTGCCAAGCCACAGTGATCAGGGTGCATATTGGCTCAGTATGTCCATCATCACCATGCTGCAGAAAAGGAGCATATGAATGAGGCCCTACACAGGGCCATGGTAAAGTTCACATCTCCAAGAAGTGAGGCTTTACTAAATTAATGTGGATACATTTAAATACAATTAGATGAGGGACTTAGCAATTTTAGATGCTTCTTAAAGACTGAGACTTTTTTCTTTCATATTTTTACATCTTCCAGAGAGTGCTAAAACAATGCATTGAATATAGCAGGTGCTCAATAAATGTTTGTTAAATACACAATGAGAGGCAAATACTATGGAGAAGGATCTCTGTGCCACTACTTTATCTCATAGATTTTTGTTTTTATGGCACTTACAATATTTTATTGGTGTTTTCTCAAGTAAACAAATTCTCTGAAGGCAGATACCTAACCTAGCTTTGTATCTTTGGAATTTAGCGTAGTTCTTAACATATAATCATTGTTCAGTGGATCTAATACCTATATTTTCCCCTTTAAGGCACTTGGATGTCTTTGCGATAGAAAGGTCTTCTCTTCATCCCTTGATGGTTTGATAGTGGGCTGGAAAGGAAAGATGTGGTCTTCTGCATTAGTCACACATATTTGATTTGGTACTTAGCTTAGTCAATTAAGTTATTAATGCATTCAGAAGGACTTTTCTAAACAGTGAACTAAATTTCTGTTATCAAAATATGTTATCAGGAAGGCCTAATTGATGATACTAATTATTAAAATGAAATCTTAAGACTATGAGATTTCTTTTTTACAGATATAAATATTTGATAATTTTTCTAATAGCTCGGTTAAAAATCAAAAGTAATTAAATTCTTTTTTTATTAAACTATAAATAGTCTTTAAAGATATTACTATAAACCTTTTGATTTTACTTTAGTATATTTTTTCAGACAGGGAAAATAGTCACATGGCATAAAATTCATAAAGCAGAAAAAGATATATAGCTGTCTCCTTGCCAGGGAAGCAAACCTACCTTTCTGATTCCAGTCACCTGGTTGTTTCATGGAAGCCAAGGACATATTTTAATATGATTATTTTCTTTTTAATGATAACAGATTGAAGATCTCAACCAGACAAATCATGGCTTGGAAGATATGCTAGGAAACTCTTGGATAGTGAGGAGGTGGTAAGCAGTCAAATAGACAATTTAACGAGGCACAACAAGCATCTTTGTAAAGAACTGATTAAAATTGACCAACTAGCAGAGCAGCTAGAAAAAGAAAGTTTTGTGGTGGATACCCTCAACAAGGAAATTGAAGCAAAGGTATTAGATTTACTACTGATAGGTTTAAAAAATTGATGTATCATTGACATATAACATTAGTTTTAGGTGTACAACATAATGATTTGCCCCCCCCCATGTATATACATATATACATACATACATATATATTTATATACATGCATATATATATAGTGAAATGACCATAATCATTCTATTTAACATCTGACTACTGATGATTTTAATTCTACTTTAAACATCATATAATTCTTAAATGCAATGAAAAACATGATATTCTCATACCATTTGAAAGTTTTTTAGATTTGATAGTATATTTAAACTAGAGGCCTGGTGCACAAATTTGTGCACGGGTTGGGTCCCTCAGCCTGACTGACAATTGGGGTCCATCAGGGCCTGCTGGCCTGAGGGAGGGACCTCAGGAGGTTGGCCCGCCTCAGGAGGTTGGCTGTGGGAGCACACTGACCACCAGGGGGCAGCTCCTGTGTTGAGCATATGCCCCCTGGTGGTCAGTGTGTGTCATCGTTTGGTTTGCTTAGGCTTTTATATATATAGATGTCTGTTCTGGTATTAAATTATATTGTGTCTTACATTTTATTTCTTTTAAAAATTTTTGATAAGATAATTTTCTAAGATGTAGTAGTGATAAAAATTTCAAGCAATAAGAATGTTCTGTATACAGAACATTTCTCTTCCTCCCTAATCCTTCTCTCTGCACAGATGGCTACCAATATGATACCTATATTTCTATTCTTTTTTCTTTTTTTGTGTGTTCACACCCAAAATATATTTTATACTTGAGAAAAAGATTTTTAAATCAAAGTTGTATATTTCTAAGTAGTTATAGTTGCCAGTCTTTTGATTGTTTTATTCCTTTGAGGTTCTTTCTCCATTTTTAAAACTTGAATAAACTTTAATTTTTAGAGCAGTTTTAAATCCATAAGAAAACAAAGAAGAAGGTACAGAGATTTCCCATATACTCCCTGCCCCCATACATGCATAGCCTTTCCCATTATCAACATCCCCCACCAGAGCGGTACATTTGTTGCAATTGATGAGCCTACTTTGACAAATCATTATTATCCAGCATCCACAGTTTACAGTAAGGTTCACTTTTGGTGTGTCCATTCTGTGGTTTTGGACAAATGTAAAATGACATTTATCTAACATTATACTATCAAACAGAGTAGTTTCACAGCTCTAAAAATCCTCTGTTCTTTGCCTCATTTTGATTCTTGTTTAGGAAGGTCTTCTCACTTCAATAAACTATTTTCTAGTTTTCTTTTAATACTTTAAAAAAGTATATCTATATTGATTTCAGAGAATAAAGTAGAGGGAGAAAGAGATTGAGGAATCAAAGATGGGAGAGAATCATTGATTGGCTGCTTCCTGCATGCCCTCTATTGGGGATCCCGCCACAACCTGAGCATGTGCCCTTGGTTGGAATCAAACCTGGGACCCTTTAATCCAGAGGCTGACTCTCTATTCACTGAGCCAAACCAACCAGGACTCTTTTAATACTTTTAAATAAATTTTTAAAAATATTAATCCTCTGGCATTTCTTTATGTTCTATGAGTTTGGATTAACTGGTCTTTTCTTTAGTTACTGCTTTTAAGTGCCATTTTAGCAGTTACTGAATTCACATATGTGTGTGGATAAAAATCTGTACTGTTTGGTTTCATTGATTCATGTGCCACTACTACCTTATTTTAATTACTATAGCTCTGTGACATTTTGATAACATTTCATTTCTTGATTTTTAGTACTCTGCTGTGAAATTTAGAAACTGAAGATTTCCACACTATTATAAAGGGGAGACAGTTTTATTTCTCATTACTTATGGTTTATAAGGAAGACACAGAGTGGATTTTAAAGCTGGAAAGCAACCTATTGGATTTTTAATGTGCTTATTTAACTTGAGTTTATTAGGCACCAAATTAGTAAATGTGTCTGTAATAAGGTAGTTTCCCCCCAAACTAATTGTCATTACATGTTATTTAAAAAATATATATATTTTATTGATTTTTCACAGAGAGGAAGGGAGAGGGATAGACAGTTAGAAACATCGATGAGAGAGAGACATCGACCAGCTGCCTCCTGCACACCCCCCACTGGGGATGTGCCCACAACCAGGATACATGCCCTTGATCAGAATCGAACCTGGGACCGTTCAGTCCACAGGCCGATGATCTATCCACTGAGCCAAACTGGTTTCGGCTACATGTTATTTCTTAAAAATCCTTTCAATATACTACTGGTAGCATATGATAAAGCACTTAATTAAATTATTACGCTGAGAACATGCGTGTTACTGAAGGTATTATTTGTTACAATAATATAAGAGCCCAGTTAATGAATTTGAGGATGGTGTTTATATGCAGTAACCTCATTTATTTAGAAAGGATAAGTAAGTTTATTTTATTGAAAAGTGTGGATAGGAGGAATCCAAGATGGCGGCATAGATAAACACCTACACTGCTGCCTCGCACAACAATTTCAAAACTACAACTAAAAGACAGAACGGACATCATCCAGAACCACAGGAAAGCTGGCTGAGTGGAAGTTCTACAACTAGAGGGAAAGAGAGGGGCTCACAGAGACCCAGAGGAGCTGCAAAAAGCTGAGGTACAGAGATGCGAGCGCTGAGAGAGCAGGTGCCGGAGTACCTGGCTGGCTTTCTCTGGCGAGAGGGAAACGGAGACTCTCAAAGGCATTGAACCCCTTATCCTACGACACTAAACTCCAGATCCAGCCGAAACTCATACGGGGGGAGTTGGACTGTGAAAAGGGAGAAGTGCATGAAAATTTAGGGGAGTCGCAAAAGATCAAAGGCCTGGTGGCGCGCACGGCACTGCGCGCAGGACAGACTGCTGATTGTGCCGCTGGCTTTCACGAGTGGGCGGGAGACAGACCCTCCCAACTGTGCCACTTCTAACTTCACTAAACCCCTGTTTTGGACAAAACCCTGGAGACCTAGACTCGTGTGGTCCTGGTGTGCAGGGGAGCCGGAAAGGCAGCGGTTAGAGGCACTGACCGCTCCAGCCATTACCCAGTCACGTGAGACTCAGAGGCCATGGAGGGCAGGGCCGACTGGAAGGCAAGGCAGTCCCTTAAGCCCTGAGACTCCACCCCTCCCAAGCTCTACAGCGAGGCTTCTGCAGCTTTGCACGTCTGGTATCATAAGGCTGAATCCAACACAGAAGTTTCCCCAGCATAGTGAAAATGCCGAGACAAGGGAACAGATCACAAACAAAAGAAATGGAGGGAAAAAAACGACTGGATATAGAGTTCAAAACCACACTTATAAGGTTATTCAAGAATATGCTAGATAAGTTGGATAAATTTAGTGAGACCCAAGAGGAGATGAAAAAGGACCAACTAGAGATGCAAAAGATTCAACTAGAGATGGAAAAGGTCCAACTAAAGATGAAAAAAGACCAACTAGAAATTAAACATACACTGACTGAAATAAAAACTATTATACAGAGTCCTAACAGCAGACTAGAGAAAGGCAAGGATCAAGTCAAAAATTTGAAATATAAAGAAGCAGACAACATTCAACTGGAAAAGCAAGAAGAGAAAAGAATCCAAAAATGTGAAGATAATGTAAGGAGCCTCTGGGACAGCTTCAAGCGTACCAACATCAGAATTGTGGGGGTGCCAAAAGAAGAGAGAGAGCAAGACACTGAAAACCTATTTAAAGAAATAAGGACTGAAAACTTCCCACATCTGGTAAAAGAAATAGACTTACAAGTCCAGGAAGCACACAGAACCCCAAATAAAAGGAATCCAAAGAGGACCACACCAAGACACATCATAATTAAAATACCAAGAGCAAAAGACAAAGAGAATATTAAAAGCAGCAAGAGAAAAACAGTTCATTACCTACAAGGGAGCACCCATACGACTGTCAGCTGATTTCTCAACAGAAACGATGCAGGCCAGACGGGAGTGGCAAGAAATATTCAACGTGATGAACAGCAAGAACCTACAACCAAGAATAATCTATCCAGCAAAGCTATCATTCAGAATTGAAGGGCAGATAAAGACCTTCACAGAGAAGAAAAAGCTAAAGGAGTTCATCAACTCCAAACCAGTATTATATGAAATGCTGAAAAGGTACTCTTTTAGAAGAGGAAGAAGAAAAAGGTAAAAGCCAAAAAATTGTGAACAACAAATACATATCTATCAACAAGTGAATCTAAAATTTAAGTGATTTAAAAATTTGATCAACAGAATAAACTGGTGAATATAATAGAATCAGGAGCACAGAAAGGGAGTAGACTGATAATTCTAAGGAGGACAAAAATCATAAAGCATCAGACTGTGAAACTACAGCAGAAAGATTAAAGTTAGGTGAGGTAGATAAGTGATCAATCAAAGGACTTGTATGCATGCATATAAGCATAACCAATGATCACAGACACTGGGGGGTCGGGGTATGTCTGGGAGGGAGGGGGGCAATGGGGAGATATGTATAAAAATTAATAAAAATTAAAAAAAAGAAAAGTCTGGATAATGGTGTATTTAAATATGTGAAATTTACTACTTTAATGTAAGGACACAGTCTTTTTTAACAATGCTGCCTTAAGGAGGTTCTTAGAACTACTTGAGAGAGTAGGTAAGAATGATATGCTTTTAACTTGTGAATTTTATTTATCTTGTCATGGATGGTACTAAAGTATTTGAAGGCATTGAAAAGCATCTTGAGGGATATAAGATGGCTGCAACTTAGCTGCAGACTGCGTGCATCTGCTCCCAGCACAGAGCAATGAACTTGAAAAATTTGATGTGTAGGTGACCTGAAATATTATATCTCAGGAGCACTGAAGAAGCCGCCGAGAGACTGGTAAGAGGAGCAGAGACACGGAAAGGGAAAGCCTCTCTCAAGCAGGTGTGGCGGCTGAGAGGACAGAGGGATATTGCAGCTGGAAAGCTTCTTCTGCCTAGGAGTGTAGGATCTCAACCCCAGACAGGGCTCCCCCACTCAGAGTGAGAGACAGGAAGAAGAACCCGTGAAGCATTGGGCAAAGAGAATCGGGGATTCTGTCTGCCTGGGAGACTTGGACCTCACCTTCTAAGAGAAGCACTCCTGTTGTTAGCAGCCCCAGCTAGAGAAGTTTGGTTTAGACTCCAACTGCTCCACAGCCATGTTTGGGTCCAGTGAAGAAGTCTATGGGCTGCACCCAGCAGTAATTTTAGAGACCCTCTGTTTTCTGGGAAGACATTGGGCAGAGCCCTAGTCAGTGACTAAGCTGTATGGATTGGGGAAAAATGGAACAGTCTCTCCTACCTTGAGTATAAGATCAGAGCACTTCCCCCACCCGTGGAGCCATCATTCTTGCCCTGTCCTGTTGGGGATGGGGAACAGTGTGGGTCTGGCATTTTTGGCCTGCACTGTAGGGTTCAGAGTCCAAGCAGAACTGGGAATTTGGGCCCTGCTTCACTGAGAACAGCCACATGGAGAGATCAGAGTTGCATGCAGAGCTGATTTTCTGCTTGGTTTAGTGGCGCAGGGTCATTGTTGCCGGGCGGAGCTGGGATATTTGTACTGCCTACTGGGAAGGTTTCTGTCAGGAAGATAGATGAACTAGAGTTGGAGACTTTGGCTGAGACAGGAGTTTGGCTTTGAAGCCGGGACTAATTTTCCCTCACCCAGTGCCTGGCTGTGTAATTTCCAAGCAGGTGGTGTACTAGCCCAAGCGAGGCTGCCTGGGTTAATCCTACAGACCTTTCTCAGAAGGCTCTGCAGGAAGATCAAGCAGCCTTCCCTAGGGGAGAGGCAGAATAGCTGACAGGTGGATGGGATCTCAGGAAACCTCTGTCTGACCACACATATGCCCTGACCTCTAAGCTTAAAGAAGCCAACACATTACACAGATTGACCCCCATCTCCAATCCCAACTCAGGTCTAGTAGACACAGACACAAACAGAAAACAGAGTGATAGCTATAGACAGGTAGCCCAAGGCCAGTTATACACAATGTCTGGCAGTGTCTTTTATCTGAAAACCACCCAAGAGGACCCAGGATCAACACAATTAGTGATGGGTTTCAGACCACAAGAGCTGACCCAACTAGACACACAAGTGGCACATACAAACAGGGATCTCAGGCTCCAGACCCTCGGGGAACAACCTCACCTGAGGGGGGGAGGGACAGTGCCTGCACAGTGTCTCATATCTGGTGATTAGGTTTACTTCTGTAGACAACCAACTTGAAGGATTAATGATTATGCCACTGAGCCCAACAAGACATGTCAGACTATACCTGCACAGCAGTTTACATGCTGTAGTTGAGTTGAGACTCATAGCCAGCCTGACAGTTGATCCCACCCACAAATGGGCCAAGAGCAATCAAGACCCAATTATAACAAGAGGCCCCGAATAACCCACACAGAAGACATTCCCTAGAGCACCGAGTCAGGAGTTCAAGGAGACTGCAACGCTGAGCCCTGGCCAGTATGGTTCAGTTGATGAGGTGTCATCCCATGCACTGAAAGTTTGCTGATTAGATTCCCCATGAGGGCACAGTCCTGATTTGTGGGCTTGATCCCTGTTAGGTGGATCAAAACATCTTACGTTGATGTTTTCCCCTCTCCCATTATCTTTCTCTAAAAGTTAATTAACTCTTTTTCTTAAAAAAGCAGGAGGGTAGTTGAAGGGAACTTTGGGACAATATGAAACATAATATCCACATCATAGGGGTACAAAAGGAGAAAAAAGTAAAAAAGTGAGAGAACCTGTTAGAAGAAATAATGACAGAAAACTTCCCTAGCTTGATTCAGGAAAATGTCACACAAGTTCAGGAAGCACAGAGAGTCCCAATCGAGATGAACCCAAACAGACTCACACCATAACTGAAGTATAGTAGCAAACAAATAAATACAGAAGCCAAATAGCAGTTTCTACTGAGTTGATTGCTACCATAACGCAGCAGCCACTCCGGGCAGTTTCCTCTCTGTCAGAGCACTCAGCCTTAAATGTTTTTTCTTCTCGTAGACTTCCATACTTAATATGAACAAATAATTATATTCAAGCAGACAAAATATCAAACATCTGTACCTATACCCTTTCAGTGAACAAGTACTCTTACAATCTTGGGATCTGAGCAGATAACAGGAACACTACCCAAGTCCCCGGATGCGGGCCTAACAAGAGCAGACATGGGGGCCTCCCTTTCCCATGTCCCACATTCCAGGACAGAATTCTTGACCCATGTTTTAGCAAAACAGAAATGGCTCTCATGTTGGACAAACAAGACTAATAAACCAACAAATAGATATATGCCCCATCTTACAACCTAGGGAGTTTCTCGGGAGCTTGGTCTGCCTCCCATAATGAGGGCAGGACCAGGAAGGGTAGCGTAGGAAGACTGAGGGCTCAGGAAGCGAACATCCTGAGGGAGAGGAAGGGCGTGCAAACACCATAGCTGCCAGTTTTTCTGGCTCTGCTTCCACCACCACAGGTCAGTGGTGGGACTGATGTCTGTGAAGGAAAACTACTCCCTACTCCCAGAGTCCACCAAGGACTTTGAGAGGAAAGTCATCCTGGAGTCCAGTGTTGACCTGGGAAAAATAGTGCTTAGTCGGGGAGGGACAGAGTACACATAGAAGGTTATTCCAGGAGAGGTAAAATCCTGCAAGGAATCTTGATAAAAAGATCAGTAATTCAGTCTCAAAGTCCAAGGTTAACCAGGAAGGGAAGAACCACTCAATGTCCTCCAAGAGGATTTCAACAACCTGACAAAATACACATAAGGCCCAAATATAACACAAAGATTAAAAAAAAAAAAAATCAAAGGCCCAAATATAACAAAAAGACAAAAAAAAAAAAATCAGAAGTGACCTCTGATGTCGTGGGGCACTTCTAGGATGGGGAAGTCCTGGCTGCATCCAGCCCTTCCCACCATCCCCAGATGACTGGTCCACCAGTAAAGCAGGGCTCCCTCTAGGAGACAAATTTTTAGGGATGTGCTGATGTTCCCTGCCCACTCGCTGGATCCAAAGGGAAGTTCTCTGGGTCCCTGGGCCTTCTCAGGGTGTGCAGCCCTTAAAGACCCCTCAGTCTCCATGACTGGCCCAGGGGAGATTGGCCTCCCTTGGTGTCTAGGCCAGCACCTTCTAGTGGCGGATCTTGCTGGGGCCTCCAAATGTTGTAGTGTACCCTCAACTTACAAAGGATGTCTCAAGAAGTCGAATTATGGAGTCACTTATTAAAAGCCAGTGGCATATGAGGAAGCAATTCAGCACTCCAAATCTCGCAGCCCCCAACAGGCTCGCCACATCTGGCTTCTATTGGCAGAACATCACAAAGGTATCGATTACATCTTTGGGTCTGGAATGAGGAACCTGTTTTCGTGCAAAGCATTTACAGAAGCAAAATTGAGCAAGTTCATTATCTAAAGTATCTACAAATCACTGAATCAACAGAAACACATTATCTGGGGCCACTCAGGCAATTTAGAGTAATTGTGCTGTCCAGATTCCAGGACCACTGAGTCAACAGGAATGCACTGTCTGTAGCTACTAAGGCAATTTAGGATAACTCTGCTGTTCTGATTCTGGGACCACTAAGTCAACCAAAACTCAGTTATCTATAGCTACTGAGACAATTTAGGATAATTGGGCTGTCCTGGTTTCCAGAAGAATGTGCTTCGATGATCAGTGAGATTATAATCAATGAGATATTCAAACCACCATCAATGGAGTATTCAATCATACATAAGTTCAGAAAATCAAAATAACTTTCTATTGTTATAGCAAACAAGTACAAAAGCCAAACAGCAGTTTCTACCCTACTTCAAAACCATCACAATTAAAATGGCCAAGGCTTAAGACAAAGAGAAAATCTTAAAGGCAGCAAGAAAGAAATAGTTGGAGAGAATCCAAGATGGCGGCATAGGTAAACACCTATACTGCTGCCTCACACAACAATTTCAAAACAACATCTGAAAGACAGAGCGACAGCATTCAGAACCATAGGAAAGCTGGCTGAGTGAAAATCCTACAACTAGAAGGAAAGAGAGGGGAGCATGGAGACCCAGAGGAGCTGCAAAAAGCTGAGGTACGGAGACTCGCACTTGGAGAGAGTGGATGCCAGAGTACCTGCCTGGTTTTCTCTGGCGGGAGGGTGACGGAGAATTTTAACTGCATTATCCTACGGCACAGAATGCCAGGTCCAGCTGAAATTCATATGGGAGGGGGCGGGGGGAGAAAAGGGAGTTGGACTGTGAAAAGGGAGAACTGCATGGAAATTTAGGGGAGTTGCGAAAAGGGCAGAAGTCTGGTGGAATGCACAGCACTGCACACAAAAGATGGACTGCTGATTGTGCCACTGGCTTTCACGAGTGGGCGGGAGACAGAGCCTCCCAACTGTGCCACTTCTAACTCTACTAAACCCCAGTTTCAGGCGAAATTTTGGGGACCCAGATTCATATGGTTCCGGAGCACAGGGGAGCCAGAAAGGCAGTGGTCTAGAGGCACTGAGCGAGTGCACCAGGACCGCTCCAGCGGTTACCCAGAGACACGTGAGACCCAGGGGCTGGGAGGGCAGGGCCGACTGGAAGGCAAGGTGGTCCGTTAAGCCCTGAGACTCCACCCATTCCAAGCTCAACAAAGAGGCTTTTGCAGTTTTGCAAGTCTTCTATCATAAGGCTGAATTCAACACAGAAGTTCTCCCGGCATAGTGAAAATGTGGAGACAAAGGTAGAGATCACAAACGAAAGAAATGGAGGAAAACAAATGACTGGAAATAGAGTTCAAAACCATGGTTATAAGGATTTTTAAAAATATCCTAGAAAAGATAGATAAATTCAGCGAGATGAAAAAGGACTAACTAGAGATGAAAAAGGACCAACTAGAGATGTAAAAGGACCTACTAGAAATTAAACATACATTGACTGAAATAAAAAATATACAGAGACCTAAGCGCACACTAGAGGAAGGCAAGAATCAAGTCAAAAATTTGAAATATAAAGAATCAGAAAACACTCAACTGGAAAAGCAAGAAGAAAATAGAATCCAAAAATGTGAAGATAATGTAAGGAGTCTCTGGGACAGCTTCAAGCCTACCAACATCAGAATTGTGGGGATGCCAGAAGAAGAGAGAGCATGATACTGAAAACCTATTTGAAGAAATAATGACTGAAAACTTCCCACATCTGGTAAAAGAAATAGACTTACAAGTCCAGGAAGCACACAGAACCCCATATAAAAGGAATCCAAAGAGGACTACACCGAGACATATCATCATTAAAAAACCAAGAGCATAAGACAGAGAATATTAAAAGCAGCAAGAGAAAAACAGTTACCTACAAGGGAGCACCCATACGATTGTCAGCTGATTTCTCAACAGAAACTATGCAGGCCAGAAGGGAGTGGCAAGAAATATTCAACGTGATGAATAGCAAGAACCTACAACCAAGAATACTCTATCCAGAAAGCTATCATTCAGAATTAAACATAATTCTGAATTGAAGGGGAGATAAAGAACTTCACAGATAAGAAAAAGCTAAAGGAGTTCATCAATTCCAAACCAGTATTACATGAAATGCTGAAAGGTACTCTTTAAGAAGGGGAAGAAGAAAATGGTAAAAGATAAAAAATTATGAATAACAAATACATATCTATCAACAAATGAATCTAAAAATTAAATGAATTAAAAATTTGATCAACAGAATAAACTGGTGAATATAATAGAATCAGGAGCACAGAAAGGAGTGGACTGATAATTCTCAGGGGGAAAGGGGTGAGGGGGGTGCAGGGAGGGACTGGACAAAAATCATACACCTATGGATGAGGTCAATTTGGGGGAGGTAAGGGTAGAAGGGTGGGACCCAGGTGGAGGGGAGCTATGGAGGTGAAAAAGAGAAACAAAGGTAATAATCTGAATAATAAAAATTTAATAAAAACAGAGAGAGAGAGAGAGAGACATAGTCATTTACCTATAAGGGAGTTTCTATAAAGCTCTTAGTTGATTTCTCAACAGAAACACGTTAGGTAAGAAGGGATTGGCATGAAGTATTCAAAGTAATGAAGAGCAAGTTCCTGCAATCAATCTGGTTTGTCTCAGTGGATAGAGCGGCAGCTTGCAGACTGAAGGGTCCCAGGTTTGATTCTCGTCAAGGGCATGTACCTTGGTTTCCGGCACATCCCAGTAGGGCACATGCAGGAAGCAACTGATTGATGTATCTCTCTCATCAATGTTTCTCTCTATCCCTCTCCTTTCTTCTCTGTAAAAAATTAATTAAATATATTTAAAAAAAAGACTATCTAACAAGACTGTAATTTGAAATCAAAGGCAAAATAAAGAGCTTCCTCCTTCAAAGTGCACGCACACACACACAACTATTACTATCACCTCCCTCTCTCCTCTAGGTAAACATAAAGAGGTATTGTATCTTTTCTTTTGTAAAATATTCACTGTCTACATGTTTTTATTTTTAAGCGGCTTACTTTTTTTGATGTTCTCCAGTTAAGTCAGCTCAAATATTTAAAATCCAAGTATTTTCTTTTTGGCTCAATTTTCAGATTGAATTCACTTGCCAACAAATAATACGATAGTATTGAAAGATACAATAAGAAGACTTAGATCTGTAAGTACATTTTTCTTAAATAGATGTAAAGGAATAATTTTTTTGTTAGTATAGTAAAACTTCAAAAAGGAATTGTACATATGCTTTGTCTCTCATGAATTTTGTGATCAATAAAAATGTTTGTGTTCTATAATCAGGCCTCTCTGCCTGGTGCACAAGAATACTCCCATCTGTAAGAGAAATGCTGTTCTTGCTTCATTTCATCATTACTCCTCGAGGTGGGAAGAGCTTTTTCTTTTTTTTTCTTTTTTAATGCCCTTAGCTGTTAATTGATTTAAAATGATAACTGTAATTTAATTCTCAAAATATAACATGAGTTTGTCTACCTATTAACTTTTATTTTTAGTAATAAATCTCTAAGTCAAATTTTTAGTTTAATTCTAAATAATGTTTTCTTTAACAATGTGAAATGAAAACACTGTTTAGACATTTTAATGTTATTATTTAAAATATTTAAAACACTTCTGTAAATATATTTGTCATTTCCTCCCAATATAGCTTTGGTAATATACATGTTGTGAAAGAAATGTTTCCAGAATTCATTTAATTTATTTATCCCTTGAATACTTAGTGAACAAAACTTAATTGCTATACAAGTTATTCTAAGTAAATGAATTTTGCTTCTAGGATTTGTAACCATATCTGTGGACATTTCTGGCCTCTCTGAAATTTCTTTACCATTTTTTCTTCAAAATTATTGAGTAAATTTAGGGGTAGGTTTAGTTTAATAAAAATATAGAACAATCAGGGAAGGGAGGTAAGAGATCAACCAAAGGACTTTGTATGCATGCATATGAGCATAACCAATTGACACAGTAGGAGGGTAAGGACATGTGCTGGGGGTGTGGGGGTGGGAGCGACTGGGGAGAGGTCAATGGGGGAGAAAGGAGACTTATGTAATACTATAAGCAATAAAGAATTTAAATTAAAAAATGTCAAATGTTATGTCACAATAAAAAATATACAGAACATTCAAAATTGCTGGAAAAGAAAGATATCTAACTGCTTTTTTAAAAGTTAGGATTTTAAAAATTATTTTCAAAACTCACCACATTTATTGTTTTTAAGGATTCTTTTTGTATTCGACTTCATGTAATAAATAATGCTGAAGTTTAGCTTCAAATAATGGCCTAATTTTTTCCTTCCTGGCAAGATAATTTTAGAGACTGAAAAAGCACAAAATCTCCTTCCAGACTTGATTCCTTTGTCAAGACATTAGAAGCAGACAGAAATTACTATAGAAGTGAAGCTCAAAATTTGAGAAAGATGATCAAAAGCACACCTGAAGGTCCAAGACGCCCGCCTCCATCTTCTCAGGTAGGTTTTGGAAAGTTCTAAATATTTTGGAGTTTGTTACTCAAACTGACTTCTATTCTTTGATTTACCTGGAAGTAATTGAGGTTGATTAGCATGAATTGGTATATCAAAGAGAGGTCTTTGATGGACAGTGGATCATTGAAATTGGTTCTCTATTCCTAGCTTTTGTCTTGGTTGGGAGGTAATCAGACAAATGTGGAGCAATTTGGGAAAAAGTTATTTAAAAGAGAGGTGATTTGGCCTGGGCTGGCTAGCTCAGTTGATTTGAGCATCATCCCTATACACTAGGTTTGTGGGTTAAATCTCCTGTCAGGGCACATACAAGAAGCAACCAATGAATGCATTAAATGGAACAAAAGATTGATCTCTGCCTTTCTTCCCACACCTTCTTCCTCCATCCTTATATCACTCCCTTCTTTTTTCTCTCTCTAATACCAATCTATCAATACAAATTTAAAAGAGATGAATTTTAAACTTTCTTTTATCATTTACTTCCCTTAGATAGCCACTGGAGGCCCGGTGCATGACATTCATGAATGGAGGTGGGAAGCAGGGAGGGGATCCTTCAGCCCAACCTGTGCCCTCTTGCAGTCCAGGCCCCCTCGGAGGATGTCCACCAAGGGGTTCTTAGCGTTGCACGGAGGCAGGAGAGGCTTCTGCCACCACTGCTGTGCTTGCCTACTGTCAGCCCAGCTTCTGGTGGAGGGACACTGCCCCTGTGGCAGCGCACTGACCACCAGGGGCAGCTCCTGCATTGAGCGTCTGCCCCCTGGTGGTCAGTGTGCATCATAGCAATCGGTCGTTCTGCCATCAGTAGTACTTCTCTATTTGTACTACAGGTCAAAGAAGAATTTCAAATTTCTTATATACTAATTGTAGGGTTCAAACTGTGATGTAGAGCTTTTGAAGATAAGAGACCGTGAAGAACTTAAATGCATGCTGGAAAAATATGAGCGTCATTTGGCAGAAATTCAGGGTAATATCAAGACTCTTACATCTGAGAGAGACAAGACATTTCTTCTTTATGAACAGGTAAAGTTGTTTATAAGGAACCTATATATGTAAGTAATAACAGTTAATTGTAGAGATATATAATTCTTTAGGTATGCTTAAGTCTGCAAATCAAATTAACTTACCATTTGGAAATTACCTTTGTTTTTAAGATATTTTTAATGAAATGCAATATATTTCAAATAGTGTATATGTGCACACACATATATATAATATTCCCATGCCCATAAAAGAATGGGGATTAAAAAATGCTAACATATCATTTTTATATACTCTCAGTCACTTTAGAAATGGCCATATAATTTGTTTAATTCCAGAGAGTAAATCAGTTGGTAGTTTATCTCTATTTTTAGTTTAAAATTCATTTCTAGATATTAGACTCCATACATTACCAACATAATTTCAATTAAAATATCAAATTTTATGAAGAATTACAGAAAGTTTGCACAGGTTATGAGCTTGCTACTATAAGGGAATAAAGTGATAAGAAGCAGATACTGTGCTATTTTTTTTTTAAGTTTTAAAGTTTGCCTCTGGATTTAACTTTAGTTTGAAGTCAAGGTTAATAATCTATTTTTAAATAACCGAAGTGACCTTGAATACCATGATTGTATGGCCACTTTGCTTCATATTATATATGAGGAGGTAGAACTAATTATACAAATAAGTTTAACTGATTTGTCCAAGAACAGCAGGATTCAGAGTCCAAATTTTCTGACTCCTATTTGCATCTGCTCTTTGCCATTTAGTTAAGCTTATTGAAAATGAATTGGCAATGTGGAAATGGATGAGTCTGGGCATACCCTATATAATAAAATCCTAATATGCAAATCAACCTAATGACAGAATGACCGGTCACTATGACACACACTGACCACCAAGGGGCAGACGCTTAATGCAGGAGTTGCTCCCTGGTGGTCAGTGTCTCCCACAGAGGGAGCACCACTCAGCCAGAAACTGGGAAGTGGCGGGAGCCCTAAGGACCTCTCGGGGGATGTCTGCCTGCTTGTTTAGGGTGCAGGCCGGGCTGATGGAGTCCTCCCTCCAGTGCACAAATGTTATGCACGGGGCCTCTAGTATCTTAATATATAAAATAAATGCCCAGTGTATACTATGTCATAGCATGGAATCCTAAATCACATGAATGGAGGTGGGAAGCAGTCTTTCTAATATCAAACTTGCTCATTTCTTTTTCTTCTCAGCAGCATTTTAATAAGATTTTATTATATTTAAAATGTTAAACATTATATTAGCTATTAAATGGATAGTCTCTTCTATAATTAACTTTCTTATTTGGAGTTAAAAAGCAACTACCACTTCTAAGTGTGTAGGTGATTACTTTGCTTTGATTAGAATTCCCTCGTGTCTTTCTGTGCCATGAAACCTGAGCCAGTGTTTGTATACAGGATTATAAGACCACTGCTAGGGGGCGGGAAAATCCCTTAATGAGAAGCGTGTGTGCATTGGTATAAGGAATGAGATTATTTTACTGAAAACTCTGCCTTGTAAATCCTATACTTCATATAGTATTATGATTTTCAAATCTTTGCCATATTCATTTTCTTCAGACTATTTTATGTTGAGATTTGAAGTGTAGAATAGTTAATGAAAAGCTGCTGTGATCCATCCCACTGTCTCATTAAGCCATGGAGCACAGTTTAAAACATTCACAGACATTGTTTTCTATATTTGCAGTCTAGTTAGGGAGATAAAGTATATTGCCTTGTATTTTTTTTCTGTTGTTGTTATTTTAGTGTAAATAGTCTAGAAGATACTGCAAAGAGAAAATAAGTGGATATTTTTATTTATGGTGATTAAGGAAATCTTTCCTGGACTCAGTAGACTTTGAGTACTGAGGGATGGATGAATGGGGTTGGATTTGGCCTTTGTGCCAGTGTAATTGACCAGCTTCTGGACTATATAGAGAAGACTGTTCATTGGGCCTTACAAAGGGTTTATATTTTATTTTATAAGCAATAGGCAGTTTATATTTTTAAAGCAGAAGAAATATGACCAAAGCCTCATTTTTATAATTTCAACAATTTTGTATTATCTCATACATTTTATACGTTATCTTCTTACATAACAGTCTTTCTTTCAAAAGAGCTAGATGTGGGAGAAAACATGGACTTTTTCTTTTTTTTTTTTAGCATACTTTTGAAGTCTTCTTTATTTGTTTAATAG
>JAAGEH010000042.1:11011984-11063517 GCA_011751065.1 Lasiurus cinereus | reverse complement strand
CCCATTGCCCCCCCTCCCTCCCAGGCATACCCCAACCCCCAGTCTCTGTGATCATTGGTTCTGCCATATATGCATGCATACAAATCCTTTGATTGATCACTTATCTACCTCACCTAACTTTAATCTTTCTGCTGTAATTTCACAGTCTGTTTGATGCTTTATGATTTTTGCCCCATGATAATTATCAGTCTACTCCCTCTCTGTGCTCCTGATTCTATTATATTCACCAGTTTATTCTGTTGATCAAATTTTAAAATCACTTAATTTTTAGATTCACTTGTTGATAGATATGTATTTGTTGTTCATAATTTTTTGTCTTTTACCTTTTTCTTCTTCCTCTTCTAAAAGAGTACCTTTGAGCATTTCATATAATACTGGTTTGGAGTTGATGAATGCCTTTAGCTTTTTCTTATCTGTGAAGCTCTTTATCTGCCCTTCAATTCTGAATGATAGCTTTGCTGGATAGATTATTCTTGGTTGTAGGTTCTTGCTATTCATCACGATGAATATTTCTTGCCACTCCCGTCTGGCCTGCATCGTTTCTGTTGAGAAATCAGCTGACAGTCGTATGGGTGCTCCCTTGTTGGTAATGAACTGTTTTTCTCTTGCTGCTTTTAGTATTCTCTCTTTGTCTTTTGCTCTTGGTATTTTAATTATGATGTGTCTTGGTGTGGACTTCTTTGGATTCCTTTTATTTGGGGTTCTGTGTGCTTCCTGGACTTGTAAGTCTATTTCTTTTACCAGATATGGGAAGTTTTCAGTTATTATTTCTTTAAATAGGTTTTCAGTATCGTGCTCTCTTTCTTCTTCTGGAACCCCCACAATTCTGATATTGGTACGCTTGAAGCTGTCCCAGAGGCTCCTTACATTATCTTCACATTTTTGGATTCTTTTCTCTTCTTGCTTTTCCAGTTGAATGTTTTCTGCTTCTTTATATTTTAAATTTTTGACTTGATTCTTGCCATCTTCTAGTCTGCTGTTAGGACTCTGTATAATATTTTTTATTTCAGTCAGTGTCTCTAGTATGTCCTTTTTCATCTCCTCTTGGGTCTCACTAAATTTATCCAACTTTTCTAGCATATTCTTGAAAAACCTTATAAGCGTGGTTTTGAACTCTATATCCAGTCGTTTTTTCCCCTCCATTTCTTTTGTTTGTAATCCCTTCCCTTGTCTTGGCATTTTCACTGTGCTGGGGAAACTTCTGTGTTGAATTCAGCCTTATGATACCAGACTTGCAAAACCGAAGAAGCCTCTATTGAGCTTGGGGGGGAGGGGTTGGAGTCTCAGAGCTTAAGGGACCACCTTGCCTTCCAGTCGGCCCTGCCCTCCACGGCCCCTGAGTCTCACGTGAGGGGGTAATTGCTTGAATGGTCCTTGTGCCCAAGCGCCCACAGTGCCTCTAGATTGCTGCCCCTCTGGCTCCCCTGCGCACCAGGACCACACGAGACTAGGTCCCCAGGGTTTTGCCCAAAACAGGGGCTTAGTGGAGTCAGAAGTGGCACAGTTGGGAGGGTCTGTCTCCCCCCCACTCGCGAAAGCCAGTGGCACAATCAGCAATCTCTCCTCCGCGCAGTGCCGTGCGCGCCATCAGGCCTTTGATCTTTTGCGACTCCCCTAAATTTTCGTGCACTTCTCCCTTTTCACAGTCCAAACTTCCCCCGTATGAGTTTCGGCTGGATCTGGGGTTTAGTGTCGTAAGATAAGGGGATCAATGCCGTTGGGAGTCTCCGTTTCTCTCCTGCCAGAGAAAGCCAGCCAGGTACTCCGGCACCTGCTCTCTCAGCGCTCGCATCTCTGTACCTCAGCTTTTTGCAGCTCCTCTGGGTCTCTGTGAGCCCCTCTCTTTCCCTCTAGTTGTAGAACTTCCACTCAGCAAGCTTTCCTGTGGTTCTGGATGATGTCCGTTCTGTCTTTTAGTTGTAGTTTTGAAATTGTTGTGCGAGGCAGCAGTGTAGGTGTTTACCTATGCTGCCATCTTGGATTCTCGACTTTTTCTTTTAAAAAAATATATTTTATTGATTTTTTTTTCTAGGGAGGAAGGGAGAGGAATACAGAGTTAGAAACATCAGTCAGCTCCTTCCTGCACACTCCTTACTGGGTATGTGCCCACAACCAATGTACATGCCCTTGACCAGGATCATACCTGGGACCCTCGAGTCTGCAGGCTGCATTCTATCCACTGAGCAAAATGATTAGGGCAAAACATGGGGAATTTTTATAAGGTTGTTACAGTTTTCCATGGGAGACATCAGAAACTAAGCTAGAATCCTATCAAGGATGACTTGACAAGATTTGATTTAAGCAAAAGGGGGGATGAGTAGAAATGTTTGAAGTTCTGTTTTGAGTGATTGAAGAATTATGATAACTAGAAAAAGAATGAGGAAAGTCATTGATGGAAAAGATGTGTTTGGTTTCAGAAAGATGGAGGACATTCAGGTAGTAATGGCTATTAGGTATTAAGAAATTTGGGACTGAAATGGGGAGAAAAGCAAGAGCTTGAATAGATAAATTTATAAGTCATCTGCTTAGAGGTAAGTTTTGAGCCTTCAGAGTGGGTGAAGTCTCTGAATGAGAGCTAGGGAAGTTTTATTCAATGGATAGAGGAAACTGTGAAAGAAGACAGGAAACTAAGGCAGAACGATGATATAAGACCAAGGGAGGAAGAAATTTCAAGGATTGTGTGGAAGAAAATGTCAAATGTTGCCAAAATATCAAGAACAGGAACTGAGAAAGAGCCATTAAATTAGATGAGGTCCTTAGTTGTAATTCTGCAGAGTGGTATGTGTGGGAGCAAAGTTAGAGTGGGATGAGAAAGTGTGTAGTAAGGAACAGCCATGATAGAGATACTTAAAAGAGAGAAAATGATAGTCATAGGATGGTAAATGGACACAAGAGGATTAAGTGACAGTTTTCCAAGACATGAGAACTTGTTGCATGGTTGAAGGCAGGGGAGAAAGAGCCAGGGGAGAGTGTACTATTTGAAGTGAGAGGACATAATCATAACGGAGTCAGGGATATCTTAAAAGACAATTCAGGAAATGGTCAGAAATCTGGTGAAGGCTTATGGAAATTGAGAAGTAATTTATCTTCGCAATTTAGTTATGGAAATTAATTGGGAAGCAATTTATCTTCCTCCAAGACTTGGAGACCAGCTGAATAGATAGTGATTACAATCAGGAGGAAGGAAGATAAGGACTTAAGCCACAAGGTAAAATATGAAATCATCTGAAAATGTAGAATAGATTTGAAACCAAGGATGGTTGAACAGTATGTAGAGAGTATGTTGGATTGTCAGTAAGGATTTGTGGGCCTTTCTCTGTCAAGGTAAAGGTAGCTAGGAACGACTGTGGTATGGTAGAGAAAGACTAAAACACTATGATAATATTTGTGAAACCAGTATTCTATCTGAATAGTACTGAATTCATGTTTATATCACAAAGTGAATAGAGTATACCATATATAATTCCTAGTAAATAATTTTCTCTTTCATTTATTTGTATAAAGTCAAAATTATGCCATTATCCTAATCCATGCATATTGATCATAGGTTTGGATTTTAACTGGCTGGATATGAGATAGCTATATTTATGTTTGTTCTAAAGCTTGTTAAATAGGAGTCTACCTATTTAAATAATAGGCACAGGAAGAAATTGCTCGACTTCGACGAGAAATGATGAAAAGCTGTAAATCTCCTAAGTCAACAACAGCTCATGCTATCCTCCGGCAAGTGGAGACTGAACGAGATATAGCCTTTACTGATTTACGAAGAATGACCACAGAACGAGATAGTCTGAGGGAAAGGCTAAAGGTTTGAAAGAGTTTTATCTATATGAACATTTGTGAAATTCAGTGCAGTGACATTGAAAGCACTGTATTTTGTTTATGTTTTTAACCAGATTGCCCAAGAGACAGCATTTCATGAGAAAGCTCACTTGGAACAAAGGATAGAGGATCTGGAGTGTACAGTTCCTAATGTAAAGAAAAATCACTTTTGTACTTTTGGCTATAAATTGTCAATGGCTTTCCCCTTTTCCTTTTTTTTCTATGTTCAGAAAAGTTACTTTATTTTTCTAAATAAGGTTTGTAGTCCTAAAATATTGAAGGTGGTATATCTGGTGTAAATTGTCAATTCTATGTTGTTTATTTGCTTTTAAAAATGTGAGTAAAATCTTTTTTATGTTAGATTGTAGAGTGAGTTATTTTTTTTTTAAATGATTAGGGCTGCATTCTTAGAGATGCTAGCAATTTTTTTTCATCTCCCTATTTCATTCAAGATTACAATGCCAGATGCAGGGAATTTGGATTATTCTACCTAAAAGAGTAGCTAGGATAGAAAAAATTATGAAATAAAAATTAAAGAGAAAATATATGTAATGAATTTAAATGTGAAGCGTCACATTTTTTTAGTAATCAGAGATTTGAGATACTATCAATATATATTTGAGATATTATGACTATATAGAGGCCCAGTGCATGAAACCATACATGAGGGTGTGTGTGTCTCTCAGCCCAGCCTGCACCTCTCCAATCTGGGACCCCTACTGGGATCTGGCCTAAATGGGCAATTGGACATCCCTCTCACAATCCAGCTCCCAACTATTCACCTGCCTGCCTTACTGATGGCCCCTAACCGCTTCTGCCTGCCAGCCTGATTGCCCCTAAATGCCCTCCCCTGTAGGTCTGGTCACTACTAACTGCTCTTCCCTGCAGGCCTGGTCCCTCCCAACGGCCCTCCCATGCAGACTTGGTCTTCCCCAGCTGCCCTTCCCTGCAGGCCTGGTCCCTCCCAACAGCCCTCCCCTGATGGCCATCTTGTGTCCACATGGGGGCAGCCATCTTGTGTTAGAGTGATGGTCAATTTGCATGTTACTCTCTTATTAGATAGGATAGAGGCCTGGTGCATGGGTGGGGGCCAGCTGGTTTGCCCTGAAGGATGTCTAGGATCAAGGTGGGGATTTCCTTGGAGCATGGGGCAGCCTGGGCGAGGGGTCTGTGGTGGTTTGCAGGCTGGCCATGCCCTCTGGTGACCAAAGTGGGGGCCCTAGTATCTGGGATTTATTTATCTTTTATAATTGAAACTTTGTAACCTTGAGTGGAGGCCAGGGCTGGGAGCAACCCAAACTTGCTTGCTCCAGCTCTGTGGCCGCAGCTATCTTGGTTGGGTTAATTTGCATACTTGCTCCTGATTGGCTAGTGGGCATGGCTTGTGGGCGTAGCAGCTATCAATTTGCATGTTTCTCTTTTATTAGATAAGATAAACAATTAAGGGAATTTGATTTTCTGTTACCAAATTTAATTGAATATGTTTATAAATATATCTGTATTATGTTATAATTGTAACTGAACAAAAAAATGGAGGTTTTTGGCTGCCTGGCTCAATAAAAGCCAAATTTGTGAGACAGGTGCTGATACAAAAGGAAAGGGCTTTTATTCAGGAGCCATATAACCTGGGAGAATGGCAGACTCCCATCTGAAAGATCAATCTCTCTTCCTGCTCAAGCCCATGGTTCTGGTAGGGATAGGAAGGGGATAGCTTTTTTTATTTACTTATTTTTTATGTCTAATTATCTTGGTAACTTTTGGTGTGTTTGGGGCCTATCCATTCACCTTTCTAATTTGTGGTTCTATCCATTCATATTTCTAGCTTTTGGTGGCTGGTATCCTATCCATTCTTATTTCTAGTTTTTGGTGGTTCAGTGTAAGAACCTCCCTGATGCCATCTTGGCCAATGGGGGAGAATCTATATAACATTATGACTAAAAAAAACAACAACAAGGAATAGATAGGGAGAAAACATTTTTTTAAAAAAATTCTACTCTATATCTATACTTAGTTCATATTGGGCAACAAATAAATTATTTTTGCAGATAGGATGTGTTTGCTAAAGTCAAATTGAACCAGATTGAACATGTAGATGGATATGCTATTTTTGGTCATTCTCTACAATACTTTGTCCATACAGCCTCCACAGTATTCAAGTCTAATCTGATTATCTCATTGTATAAATCTTATCATATACCAGTTTTTACAAAGGGAGGATGTCTCTTTAGGGAGATCATTAAGACACTTTTAGTGATGGTATAACCTTGTCATTTTCCTTGTATAGCTTGATGATGAACTTATGGAACAAATGTCAAATATGACTTTGATGAAGAAAACAATAACCACTGTGGGAAAAGAAATGAAATCACTAGCAAGAAAGGCAATAGATACAAAAAGTGAACTTGGCAGACAAAAAGCAGAGAATAATTCTTTGAGGTAAACTAAATTGCCTTTGAACAAATAATAGTTTATTATAAATAACTCTGCTTTTTGTAGTGTATTTTATAATGGCAGTTAAGTCATTTGTTGACTTGAATTTTGGGGAGGATTAAGAAGCAGTTGTAGAAAACTCAGCATACATTAAATAATTTCCCCAAGATCAGTCACAGATTGATAATGCCACACTTAACCAAGACTGAAACTTTTAGTAATCTCAATCTTACATTTGTAGAAACTGTCAATGTTTAGCAAAAATAGCTTCTATAAAGCCATTCTGGGTACAGAGCATGTTTGATTTTGGTATTTGATTGTTAATTTACCTTTCTAACTTAACCTATGTTCTGTGGTCTGAACAGTGTAAGAAGACATAAAGCATAGGTTTTACAGTAGTTTAGTAAAGTTGTGGTTTAGAATATAATAAAAAGTCATAGAGAAATAGTAACATGTAATGAAATTTATTAACTGAATGTCAAGTACTGTGCTTAGCACTTCCTATATACTGATATGGTAGCAAAAGAATTTCCAGGCAATAAGTGTAAGTGAATAAGTTTTTGAAGACCTCCATGCTAGTTGTTTGTTTTACTTTTAGTATCTGTTGATGTGAAAAAATAGAGTTTCTATAGATTCTGTAAGGTTGAATTTCAGTGCATCTATGAACATTTGAAAAATACTAATTCATATGAATGTGAAACAAGTTACAGAGAATACTTGGTTTACATGAGTTCCTGGAGTCTTCTTTTTGATCTTTCAAGCGTCTGTGATGCATACATTGGAATCACTATCAGGATAGAAATTTACTCAACTTTCCCTTCATTTATTTTTAATTGCTGCTTAAAAGTATATTGCAATCTTAGGTAAAATTTAAAAAGTAATAAAATAAAACAACCTCATCAACAACAAAAAAAACCCACTTGGAAAATAGAGAAAACTTTAAGAATATTTAAATCACCCATGATTCTATAACCCAGGGAAAATTTTTATTAATGTAGATCTGTTTCTAGCCAGAGATACTTTTATCTCTTTGTATATAAGCTTCCTATGCAATTGACATCATATTGAGTGATATATTTAAGTGACTTCACTTAATTGTATACAATAAAAGTTTTCCCATGTTATTAGAGGTTTTTTGAAAGCCTTTTAGTAGTTTATTAAAATATTTTAATAGATATATAATTGGAGATTTTTTGGTGTACCTTTGTTTTTGTTTTTTTAATTAATTTTAGGTATAAACATTTTAAAAATATATATTTATTTCAGAGAGGAAGGAAGAGAGAGATAGAAACATCAATGATCACAATCATTGATCGGCTGCCTCTTGCACGCCTCCCACTAGGGATTGAGCCTGCGACCTGGGCATGTGCCCTTATCCAGAATCGAACCCAGAACCCTTCAGTCCACAGGCCGAACCAGCTAGGGTGGTGTACATTTGTTTTTAATAGTATTATTGAAGTATATTTGACAATACATTTCATGTTTATTTGTTTGTTTTTTGTTAATTCTCACCCAACGATATTTTTCCATTGAATTCATTTTCAGAGGGAGTGGAAGGGACGGGGGAAATGTTGATGTGAAAGAGACACATGGGTTGGTTGCCTCCTGCAGGTGTCCAGACCTGGGTCAGGGATTAAGCCTGCAACCGAGGTACGTGCCCTTGATTAGAATTGAACCTGTGACCTTTTAGTGTGTGGATCGATGCTCTGTCCATTGAGCTGAACCAGCTAATGCAAACTGCACATAATTAAAGTGTTCAGTTTGGTCAGTTTTGACATGCATGCACCCATGAAACCATCACTACAATCAGGATAGTGGCCCTAACAATCGGTCCCAAAAGATTCTCATGCCCTTCTATAATCTCTCCCGTACCTTGCTAATCCCTAGGCAACCACTGATTTGCTTCTGTCATAGAAATTTGTATTTTGAAAAGTGTTATATAATGAAATCCTGCAGTATATAGTCTTTTGTCAGGCTACTTTTATTCACCATAATTACTTTGAGATTTATTCATGTCAGATATAATCAAGAGTTTGTTTCTGTTTATCACTGAGTAATATTCCATAGTATGGGTAGTTTGCAATTTGGGGCTAAAACAAATAAAATTGTTATGAATATTCCTATATGAGTCTTTGTATGGGTATAAGTTTTTATTTCTCTTGGATAAATACCTAAGAGTAGATAGAATAAGCCATATGATGGATATATGTTTAACTTTTAAAGAATCCATAAACTGTTGTATTGTTTTGTTCTAACAGTTTTATAATTTCAGTTCTTATATTTAAGTCTATGAACCTTTTTTGAAGTAATGTTTATGTAAGGTCTGAGATTAACAGTAGAGGTTTGTTTTTGTATATGGGTACCCATTGCTTCTTACTTGTTAAAATTATCCATTCACCCTTTAAATTACCTTGGAATCTTAGTGAAAAATTAACTATATGTGTGAGTCTATTTCTGAACTCTATTTTGTTTTGTTGATCTGTTTTTTTCCATATTTATGCTGATACCACTCTGACTTGATAATTGAAGCTTTATAATAAGTCTTGAAATAAGTCTTCAAGACTTCAAGTTTGTAAGTCTTCTAACTTTATTCCATTTTAAAATTGTTTTGACTGTCTTATGCCCTTCACATTTCCATGTAAATTTTAGAATCATCTTTATTAGAACCATTTATCTACAAAATGTTTATTGGAATTTTTGATTAGAATTTTGTTGAACCCTATTATAGGTAAATTTTGGAAGAATTGTTGAACATATTGATCCATAACATAGAATAGTTCTCCATTTATTTAGATCTTTAAAATCTCTCTCAGCTGTGTTTTATAAACATTCAGTGTACAAATGTTGCACACCCTTTGTTATATTTACACCTAAGTATTTTATATTTTAATGCTATTATAAATTTAAGTTTCCTATTGCTTTTTGCTTGTATGTAGAAGCAAAGTTTATTTTTATATATTGCTCTTGTATTTTTCAATCTTGCTAAACTCATAATATTTAAGAGTAGAGACCTGATACATGAAATTTGTGCAAAAGTAGGCCTTCTTTCCCCCAGCTGCCAACACGGGCTTTCCTCTGGTCACTGGCAGGCACCTGGAACCCAAGCTTCCCTTACAGCCCCAGCTTCGTCTGGAAGGTTGTCTGGAAGGACATCTGGTCTAATTAGCGTATTACACTTTTATTATTATAGTTTTTGTGTAGATTATCATGTTGTCCATAAATAAAGGGAATTTTACTTCTTCTTTTCCAATCTGAATAGCCAATTTTACCTTATTGCAGTAGCTATAATTTCTGGTATAATGTTGAATAGATAGATGAGAACAGTCATCTTTGTTTAGTTCTTAATCTTAGGAGGAAAGCAGTCAATCTTTCAATATTGTAATATTAGCTGTAGGCTCTTTATAGATGCCTATGGTCAGGTTGAAAATGTTCTCAATTGTTCCTAATTTGCTGAGATTTCTCATGAAGGGTGGATATTGGATTTTGACAAATGCCTATTCTGAATCTATTGATTGGATGATATTTTTTTACTGTGTTTTTTAGTCAGTTAATATGGTGAATTACATTAGTTTTAGATTGTAAGCCAACTTTGTATTCCTAAGTTAACTCCCCTTGGTCATTATGCATTATAATTTTTATATATTCTTGAATTATATTTGTTTAAAACTTTTTATATGTATGTTTATTATTTATCCCCAAAGTATTGTTGTTTTAGCTTTTGTGTTAGGTCTGTTATATACAGTGTGATCTAGGCATCAAGATTCACTCTTTCATATATATATATATATATATATATATATATATATATTGCTATTTACATCATGTATTTTTTTTATTTCAACTACTACATTTCTCATACTTATTTTGTACTTGTTATGTATTTTTTCCCTTGGTTCTTTTTTCACATTGTTAATATCTTCCTCTTTTAATATGTTTACTAGTCTAATTTAATTTTTAATGTATTTATTCTAATATATTTGCTCCTGTTGCATTCTATAATCTGTGTGTGTTTAAATAGCTGTTCTATCAAATGTCTTATGATTTTGGCCTATAAACATATTCTTTCCATGGAGATAAGATATTATGTCAAGCAGTGCTCTGGGGGTAATCATCGTGTCAACCACATTAACTTCATAGTATAGGGGACTGAAGAACCCTAAGATGGGAAAGATAATATTAAGTCTTAGTCACTGTCACTTTTTAAAAAAAAATATATTTTATTGATTTTTTACAGAGAAGAAGGGAGAGAGATAAAAAGTCAGAAACATCAATGAGAGAGAGACATCGATCAGCTGCCTCCTGCACACCCCACAGTGGAGATGTGCCCGCAAGCAAGGTACATGCCCCCAATCGGAATCGAACCTTTCAGTCCGCAAACCGACGCTCTATCCACTGAGCCATGCCGGTCTCGGCCACTGTCACTTTTTGCTTGTTGCCCCACTTGGTTAAACAGCATTAGGAGGCACTTCTTAACAACCTTGGCTGCACATTGGAATCAAATGAGGAGTTTTAAAAAAAATAGGGATTCGCCTCACCACTGTGGCTCAGTTGGTGAGCATTGTACCATGCACCAAGCGGTCACTGGTTTGATTCCAGATCAGAGCACATGTGGTTTTATGAAAATACTAAAAGGAAAATGTTTACTGTTCTTAAAAATTTTTAGATTTAAATACACTAAGAGATTGATGAAACAAACATTTCAGAATTAGTTTTATTATTAAAATATTTACAGACTTTTATATGAAAATACAGAAAAAGATCTTTCTAATACTCAGCGATACCTCGCTAAGAAAAAATATGAGCTACAGCCTACTCAGGGGAAAATTATGCACTTGAATGAAAAAATCGGTGAGTTATTTTTTTCCTGGTATTACTTTTTTTTAAAGTCTGGTAGAAAAATGTTTTATTCTCTTCAGTTATAATCTAGATAAACTTGGAGTAAAATAAAAGTAAAGTAAAAGTTTTTGAGTCAATAATGGAACTATGTTTTTCATTGATAATAAACTTTTTTCTTAGATTTAGGACCTTAAATACTTAGACATGGCTTCATATTTTTACTTAGATTTAGGACCTTAAATACTTAGACATGGCTTCATATTTTTCATTTTCAAATGCAGCAACAACAGTTTATAATTTCTGACTTAAGTAACTGGCTGGTTAGCTTAGTTGGTTAGAGCGTGGTGCTATAATTTCTGACTTAAAATTCTTAAATATTAAGTGTAGGTAAAAAAAATCAGGATTCGATGTTAAATTTATAATATGGTTACTTTTAAATATGCATAACAGTTTTACATTTACAAGTTTTTGTATGATACTGTGGCTTGTTCATAGTTGTAATGAAACAGTACACATATATATTACTTTTGGTGGAAAGTATTCATATATTTGGCTATATCTATGATATTACTTGGATTTATAGAGAAAATATTTTTATAAAGCCTTATATTTATGTTTACCAATGATCTCTAAAAATATGGTTATAATTTAATATTTTTATAATTGTAAAGTAAATTTTTGATTAGGACTATAAAAGAGCCCGTTTTAAAACAGAGTGAACATTTAAGAGGATCCAGGATTGAGTAAGAAGCCAAAGAAGTAGGCAGAAAACCCATAAGTGAGTGTTGTTTTGGGAGGCAAGAGAGCAAAGTGTTTCCAAAAAGGAGGGTAGTGTCAATTATCAGATGCTTTTGAGAAGCAAAGTAAGACAAGGGTGAAAAAACGTTGATTGGATTTGGCACATTGGAGGTTTTGTTAACACCCATAAACTTTAGATAGACTGTTGGATGTGGAAAATGGAATAGGTTGAGGAGTGACTAGGAAATGAGGAAGTAGAGAAAGGAGAGAGAAGAGTCTCTTAAAAAAATTGGCTACTAAGAGTATAGAAAAATGGGGTAGCAGTGCTCTGGGGGTAATCATCCTTTGACTGCTTTCCCTCTAAGATCAATCTTGCTAAACTCATATTAAGACTACAGGCCAGATGTGGTATCAGGCCGATCTTGAGTGGATTGAGGATTTTTTTTTTAAAGCTAGGAGGTACTAGAACTGTCTCAGAACTTTCATTTATATATTTATCTTATGCCAGTGGTACTGAACTCAGATATCTGAACACTCAAAACATGTGGTTTGCCTGAAAGATAGTACTGCCTGGAAAAGGGAATTGATATAGTCTGGGTACTATATAGATCATCCTCTTGGCATGTGATACTGCCTCTCTAGTGCTGCACTAGATGGCCATGGGCAGGGTTATCCTAGAGGTCCAGTCTAGCAGAGCTTCCCTGGTAGAGCTCTAGACAAGTGGTTTTCCCAGGAAGCTTCTCTGTGTCAGAATCCCTGGAGAGCTAGTACAGACCACTGAGCCAGGCTCCTGGAGTAGGACATGGACAAGGTTTTTGTATCTTTACCATTTTGCTCAAGTGGTTCTCAAGCTGTGTTGTGCATTAGAATCATGTGGGTGGGTGCTTGTAAAAACAATTGCTCTGCCCATTCAGAATTTGTCATTCAGTAGGGCTGGAGTTCCCAGATGATGCTGATGGTGCTGGTTGAGAAAACACAGCTTGAAAAACACTAAATGATATACCTATAATTTAAGTCTTCAGCATTGACATTGACTTGCCAGTGTTTTCACAAATCAAATCAGATGTCCTGGGATGGTATTTTTTTTCTAGGAATTTTTAGAAAAAAATCAGAAAAATTTGGAAAATCAGAATATTACAAGATATTTGATTCTGAAGATAACCTAATTGAATATTTTATTAAGATTTATTAGTTACCAAACTCATATGCAGCAGTGATTCTAGTTTAGAGGGGAAGGGAAGTTAGAGGGGGGAGTGGTTATTTTAGTATTCCACTCGAAATCATCCTATACCTTCCTCCCCACCACACATGTAAATCTACTTTAAGAATTTGAAATATAGAGCTTTCCTTTACTATTCTTATTCAAATGTGTCAGTTGTGCTTTTACATTTATAAATCATTGAGAATTTCCTGATTCATTTTAGTTTTTAATCACTAACAATAAAAGCCATGTTTTTATTTGGAATACAGTACTTAATTTTAGTCACTGAATGTAATAATAGCAGAACTTACTTTGAAAAATATTTCAATCTGCTTGAACTGGAAAAAATGATCTTGATTTTAAAAATGCCTTTATCATTACATATTTAGATAATTTTACAAGGCGAAGTATTGCCCGGCAAGAAAAAATTAGCACTCTTGGTACAACTTTCAATGATCTGGCTAAAGAAAAGGAACACCCACAGGCATGCTTGGATAAAAAACCTGAGAATATTGCATCTCGTGGGGAGAGTTTGGCAATGAAAGTATGTTCTGAGAACTGTGGTTTAAAAGTCATGTTTGCACTTGAATCTTAATCAAATAGGATTCTCTCAAATATTTATTTTCTAGAGAGCTGAAACAAAATCTGACTTTGAAATATTTCAGGGTAGTCTTTAAGAAATATGTGTTATTTCCCATCAGTTAGTGATTAACATTCACTGACAATAACTAATTCAAATATCAAAATGTGAAGCATGATAATAAAGAAGTGAGACTGATTTCTTTTTAAAAGCACTCCAGAACTTATACCTCCAGGTAGCCACTGTGGTAGTCAATACATTTATTCTATTACAAATGCCTTTGTAATTGTGTTCAGAACTAGATGGACATTTCACAACATCCTTAGCCATTGACCATATAAACCATAAAAAGCTGCTGCTGTTGTTCAAACAACATAAAAGGTGTGCCAAAAAGGCAGGGAAATATTGATACCCCTTTCTACCTCATAAACTGATTCTGAACGCAATTCCATCACTGTTTTCTATAAATGTTTTAAATTGAAATAATAGTTTAAGATAATTTTTTATTTCATACTTAATATTATTTTTTTCAAGGAAAAGGCCATTTCAGTCATGAAGAATATTATCCCTGAGACAAAACAGGCATCAAGGTAAACCACTTATTCAATAAGAATTTGGGTATTTATTAGGAGCAAAGTACAATCTTACTTATTTTTGCTCTAGGCAAAAGATAGTAAAAAACAAGGGTTGTAGTGTTATGTTTAAAAGTTTATAACTTTCCAAGTTTATAATATTGGAAGGAGGTCTAAGTATGTGTAGGGAAGTAAAAAAGGATATGGTGTTTGCCAAGGAATAGAAAGGAAAGCACATTCAAGGTAGAAAGGATAGCAGAGAATCATAAGGAATCACAGATAATGTTCAGGGACCTCTTGAATGACAAATAGGTGAGTGTTGGAACCCAAAGTATGAGAGGAGATATGAAGGGAGAAAAGGCTAAACACAGAGGCCTGTGTTACAGACGAAATGAGTGTTGATTTTATCTTTTGGGACATAAGAATTCATAAAAGAATTTTGAGATTTTTGCATTAGAAAGATTACCCAGGCTGAAGAATGATGATAGATTGGGGTTGGGAAGTTGGGAGATGGGTAAGATGCTTGCAAGGAAGAAAATCTAGGAAAATGCCACGTTTGGGGCTGGAAATGAATACTGGACATGTAGAAAGTATGGACAAAGATTATTTTCTCTGAATTACAAGATACCTGTAGGAAGAGGCTGAGGCTAGAGGTAATGATTTCAGAGTCAACTGGGTATAGATGGGTTTGGGAGCCATAGATATGGATAGTATTTGTCTGAATGAAGGTTAGAGTAAGACGAATCAGAAGGCTGAGAGTTAAGCTCTCAAAACTACTAAGTTTTAAGAGGGCAGAGGAAGAAGAACCTACAAAAGAGACTAAGCCATGGCAGCTAGAAGTAGGATGAAAGTTTTCTTATATTTGAATGTCACAAATTTTTAAATACTTAGCTAATCATTGAGTAATCTGTATATTTAGCATCCTTTTTTTCATTGTGAAATGTTGGCAACATAGAGAAGCTCCAATGCACTATTTTTGCAGTATTTATTCCTATAAATTTACATGTTTAAAACTTTTTCAAATGTTTTCTTGCTAATTGTCCCTCTTCTGTCATGTGAGAATTTTTTGTTCTGTTTTGGTAAAATGTCTCTTCTTATGTACTATTTGATTTGTGCAATAGGCAGTCTATTGAGGCACTAATTAAGCATAAACAAGACATTTCCAAGATGCGCCGGCAGTTGGATGAAACAAATGATGAACTGGCTCAGATTGCCAGGAAAAGAGAGATCTTGGCTCGTGAGAATAACAATCTCCAAGAACAGTTTTCTAAAGCTAAAAAAGAAAACAAGGTATATTTGTTCCTAGTACCTTCTTCTCCAAGAAAATATTTATTTCTTCTGAGGCTCAGTTCTCCTTTCATTCTGTAGAAAAGCTTAGGCTTTGAACCCAGCCATTTTTTTTTTTTACCTTTATCACACAATATGCCACATAATTTCGAAATGAGATTCTCAGACATAAAGTGTTAAATATTAAGGAAAAGAGGGAATAGGAGATATAATAGATTTGTATTAAACCTTAGAAGTACTTAACAAATGAAGATAAAAATCTTAAACTTTTAAAAATATATATTTTGATTTTTTACAGAGAGGAAGGGAGAGGGAGAGAGAGCTAGAAACTTTGATGAGAGAGAAACATCAATTAGCTGCCCACAACCTAGGTACATGCCTTTGACCAGAATCGAACCTGGGACCCTCGAGTCTGCAGACAGACATTCTATCCACTGAGCCAAACAGGTTAGGGCAAGAAACTTTTCAGAAAATCATAGATTTATTTGATAGACTACTATTCTATTTAAGTATGAGTGCATGAACTATGCCACATTTTTTTGGATCTCTTTAGCACTGTAATTCTTTTCAGGAAAATTTATTTTATAATTAATCACTTCCTCTCTAAGCAATGCACTTTATCCACAGTATCATTATTTTAATTTGACCACTAAAAGTGGTCAAATTTTATTTGGAAGCTTTCTTCCCTTCTGAAAATTCTTCAGTCTTAATGATTTCTCCAGTTTGCTATCACTCTCAATATGTTTGGTTTGCATCATAAAAGTCTGTGTTTTTTATTTTTTAAATATATTTTTATTGATTTCAGAGAGGAAGAGAAAGGTGGGAGGAAGGAAGGGAGGGAGGGAGGGAGGGAGAGAGAGAGAGAGGGAGAGAGAGAGAGAGAGAGAGAGAGAGAGAAACATCAATGATGAGAGAGTATAATCAACTGCTGCCCACATGCCCCACACTGGAGATTGAGCCCACAACTGGAGCATGTGCCATGACTAGGAATTGAACCATGACCTCCTGGTTTACTCAGTGGAGTAAAAAGTTTAAGAGTCACATGAGTTTGAATCCCCCTGCTTCGTTTAACTTCCCTGAATTTTAGTACATCATCTGTAAAAATGGAGAGTAAATGAGAATATATATAGAAAGCACCTACTTATAGAGAGTCCAGCATAATCAGTTGTTAAATATTTTGTAGGCTCTTGTTAGCTTACTATAATATTATAATCACTTCCCTGCTTTGTTAACATTTTATGAACATTTTTGTATTCAGAACAAAATTAATATCGTAACAAGTTTCATATGTTCAAGAGTACTTTTTTCCTTTGTTTGGGTCATAGGGTAGAAAATGGATCCCTCTGTAGACCACAGATTAAGAACCCATATCACAGATGTGGAAAACAGAAACCTTAAAAAATTTCACCCTCAATATCATAATTTTTAACAAATTTGGATGATGTATTTTTAGTGTTTTATCCTGATTTTTTTCACTAATTATAGATATTTTTCTCTGTATTAAAAATTATTCCAACATTTTTCATAGCGATATGCTTTGTGGTTATACTCTTAGGTAGATACTATTATTTACTGCATCATTCACTAATGTGAAAAAATATTCTTAATATAACAAATAATGCCTAATGAACATTCCTTCCCATTAAATTTTATTAGATTTAATTTCAAACTGAATCAAAGCTTATGAAGTGTTTTTTTTTCAATTAGGTGGATATTTTCAAATGTAATGAATATGTATGTATCCATCTCCCATCTTCAACAAAAAGCAATGCATTTGACTTTCTTGTTTTTATTAGTATTTCAAAATGTCTTTTGCTATAGCAGATGACAGATTTGCTTCTTGTAAATTTGTTTACTCCAATGATAATGGAAATGTCCATTCCTTGTATAACAGAATAGCTTTAAATCCTCGCTAATTTGACAGACAAAATACTATTTCATTGTCTTATTAGCATTGTCTTAATTAGATTAGTTTTAAGTTTTAAAAATATTATCTACTTGTGCTTTCTTTTTATGAATTATCTGTTTGGGTTCTTTGCCCATTTACTGTTTGGACTCATATTTTCTCACTTTTTATATGAGCTTTATATAGTATATATATTAACTTTAACTTTTCATATTATAATAAATATTTTAAAATTTATTTATGATGTATTTAATATAGTTATTTAATTTTTTTAAATCCAGCTATCTTTTTTTATAGGCACTGTCTAAACAATTGAATGATACACATAATGAACTCAATGATATAAAACAGAAGGTCCAAGATACTAATTTGGAGGTTAACAAGCTAAAAAATATATTAAAGTCTGAAGTATGTATATATTTTTCCCCTCTTTGCTAATGATACACTAAGAGTTTTCATTACACTTATTGATCAGTTCTACTCATGGGGAGAGCTGAATCAAGCCTTCCTTTAGTGCATACTATATTTTAGTGATGAGAGTGATGGGTTGACAATTACGGGTTAACTATATATGTCTAGAAAGAAGCAAAGACATCTTGAAGGAGGAGAGAATTGGAGAAGACCGAAAAGCAGTTTCACTTTTTTTATGTGTTGCCTATCTTAGACCCGAGACTGCTCTGCCTGCCTTGAACAGATAAAGAAAGGATAAAATATGGCTTCTTAGTTGCCACAAGGAAGGGGCCCAAAATGGTTAAAGGGCAGGAGAGACGTTTTATGGCAGTTATTTTTCATCACTTGAACTTTGAACCTATATCACCTAGTCACAAAACTAAATTTAATATAAATATGAGTTCCTATCTTTGAGAAATCCTAGTTGTTATTGGGGACACTGTACATCCATATGTAATTACATAAAGTTATAAGAACATTTTAAGAAAATGATGTAAGGAGAATCCAAGATGGCGGCATAGGTAAACATCTACACTGCTGCCTCGCACAACAATTTCAAAACTACAACTAAAAGACAGAACGGACATCATCCAGAACCACAGGAAAGCTGGCTGAGTGGAAATTCTACAACTAGAAGGAAAGAGAGGGGCTCACAGAGACCCAGAGGAGCTGCAAAAAGCTGAGGTACGGAGACGCGCACGTGGAGAGAGCGGGTGCCTGAGAACCTGGCTGGCTTTCTCTGGCGGGAGGGAGACGGAGACTTTCAAAGGCATTGAACTTCTTATCCTATGACACTAAACCTCAGATCCAGCCAAAACTCATACGGGGGGAGTTTGAGTTTGGACTGTGAAAAGGGAGAAGTGCACGGAAATTTAGGGGAGTCGCAAAAGGTCTGAAGTCTGGTGGCACGCACAGCACTGCGCACAGAGGATCGACTACAGATTGTGCCGCTGGCTTTCACGAGTGGGCAGGAGACAGACCCTCCCAACTGTGTGACTTCTAACTCCACTAAACCCCAGTTTCGGGTGAAACCCTGGGGACCCAGACTCTTATGGTCCCAGAGCGCAAGGGAGGCAGAGGGGCAGCAGTCTAGAGGCACTGTGAGAGAGCAGGCACACACAGGGACCACTCCAGCGACTACCCAGTCACATGAGATTCAGGGGCCATGGAAGGTGGGGCCGACTGGAAGGCAAGGCAGTCTGTTAAGCCCTGAGACTCCACTCCTCCCAAGCTCAACAGAGAGGCTTTTGCAGTTTTGCAAGTCTGGTATCATAAGGCTGAATCCAACACAGAAGTTCTTCCGGCATAGGGAAAATGCCAAGACAAGAAAAAGGATCACAAACAAAAGAAATTGAGGAAAACAAACGACTGGATATAGAGTTCAAAACCACGCTTATAAGGTTTTTCAAGAATATCCTAGAAAAGTTGGATAAAGTTAGCGAGACCCAAGAGGAGATGAAAAAGAACCAACTAGAGATGGAAAAGATCCAACTAGAGATGAAAAAGGACCAACTAGAAATTAAACATACACTGACGGAAATAAAAAATATTATACAGAGTCCTAATAGCAGATTAGAGAAAGGCAAGGATCAAGTCAAAAATTTGAAATATAAAGAATCAGAAAACACTCAACTAGAAAAGCAAGAAGAGAAAAGAATCCAAAAATGTGAAGATAATGTAAGGAGCCTCTGATACAGCTTCAAGCGTACCAACATCAGAATTGTGGGGGTGCCAGAAGAAGAGAGAGAGCAAGATACTGAAAACCTATTTAAAGAAATAATGGGGGAAATCCAAGATGGTGGCATAGGTAAACACCTATACTGCTGCCTCGCACAACAATTTCAAAACTACAACTAAAAGACAGAACGGACATCATCAAGAAATAATGACTGAAAACTTCCCACATCAGGTTAAAGAAATAGACTTACAAGTCCAGGAAGCATACAGAACCCCATATAAAAGGAATCCAAAGAGGACCACACCAAGACACATCATAATTAAAATACCAAGAGCAAAAGACAAAGAGAAAATATTTAAAGCAGCAAGCAAAAAAACAGTTCATTACCTACAAGGGAACACCCATACAATTGTCAGCTGATTTCTCAACAGAAACGATGCAGGCCAGATGGGAGTGGCAAGAAATATTCAACGTGATGAATAGCAAGAACCTATAACCAAGAATACTCTATCCAGCAAAGCTATCATTCAGAATTGAAGGGCAGATAAAGAGCTTCACAGAAAGAAAAAGCTAAAGGAATTCATCAACTCCAAACCAGTATTATATGAAATGCTGAAAGGTACTCTTCCAGAAGAGGAAGAAGAAAAAGGTAAAAGCCAAAAAATTATGAACAACAAATACATATCTATCAACAAGAGAATCTAAAAATTAAGTGAATTAAAAATTTGATCAACAGAATAAACTGGTGAATAGAATAGAATCAGGAGCATAGAAAGGGAGTAGACTGATAATTCTCAGGGGAAAGGGGTGAGGGGTGTTCAGGGAGAGACTGGACAAAAATCATACACCTATGGATGAGGTCAACGGGAGGGAGGTAAGGGTAGAGGGACGGGTGGGAGTTGGGTGGAGGGAAGCTATGGAGGGGAAAAAAGAGAAACAAATGTAATAATCTGAATAATAAAGATTAAATTAGAAAAAAAAAAGAAAATGACCTAAATAATAAAGTGCTACAGAAATTTAAAGAGAGTAAAGATAGACATGGGTTAAATTTAGCTTATGTATATTGTATCATGTACCTCACAAGTACATACTCTGTATACAACTGTAATTTTAAGTAAAATGGAAAATACCGATCAGGTCCCTACTGGCACATTTGGAGTAACTGAATCTTGAAAGCCAAGATTTGGCTTGTTAACTTATTAACTAACAGTCTGCAAAGCTCTTTCACATTAGTCAAGGTACATCAGTCACAAGGTGGCGATATTAACTGAATTTCAGCCAGACTCATGATTTATTATATTTGTGAGAAGTTAACTCTGGTTTGAAAGCCTTACAGAGCGGGATTTTGTTTGGTTATTTTATTTAGACCACTGTTTTTGATAGGGAAATGCACTGTTTATTAACAGGCAGGAAAGAAGAAGATCTAGTGCCTTTTAAATTATTTACCAAAATTATAAAATACTACTAAAACATGTTACTCAACATAGTATATTATTTGTGGAGTTGTTTATTTTCCTCTAGAAATAAAGTCCTACTTTAGATGTTTTAAAAATGTGATTGTATATTTAAATAACCAATATATAAATGGATATATATATTTTTGAATTGTGTTTATTGGCATAGATTTGATATTTTACTTCTGAGCAATTTAAGGCAAATTTTTAGAACAGTGAGCAAAAGTAGATCATAGAACAGTCCATGATAAAGAAAATTAAGGCTGGGGTACTGAATGAAAAGTAGGATTCTGACAAGAAATGCACTAAATCAAGAGAATTATCAGAAGTTGATGCTTAAGATATGCAAGCAGTCAGAAACTCTAGCCAGTACAACTCAAAATGTCAGGAACAAGGCAACAGATAGATACAAATGATTAGGCCAAGGCAGACGCAAATATAAGAACACTAGAGGCCCAGTGCATGCATTTGTGCAAAGGTGGAGTCTGGCCAGCCTGCTTCCATCTGGCTGGGCCAGCAGGGGTGAGGGCACATGGGAGATTGGCCAGCCAGGCTGACCAGGGGGAGCTGCAGGAGGTCAGCTGGCCATACCCCGATCAGGTCCATTGGTTGTTCCAGTCCTGTCATTCTGGTCACTTGGCTTTTATATGTATAGATATTCATCGAGGTCCTGGGCAGATCCTGATCCACTCCCTTTTGTTAATTACAGGAGGACCAGTTTTCTAAATTGAGAGGGAAGGTAGGTGGGATTGCTCAAGGTTGTGATTCTGAAGGCAAGCAAATTCCCCATGACCTGATATTGAACATTTTACATGTTTTTAAAAAATATTATTTATTGATTTCAGAGAGGAAGGGAAAGGGAGAGATAGATGAAAACATTGATGAGAGAGAATCATTGATTGGCTGCCTCTTGCACACCCCCCACTGGGGTCTCTGAGCCTGCAACCCAGGCATGTGCCCTGACCCAGAATTGACCTGTTGACCTCTTGGTTCATAGGTTCAATCACTGAGCCACCTGGCCAGGCCATTTTATATCTTTTAAAGTAATACCTAAGATTTGTTTTTCAGGAATTTGAGAACTGGCAAAAGATGGGCCAACTCCGAAAAGCCAATGAAGATGCTGAAAACTTTGAAAATAAGGCTGGGCAAGCAGAGGCAGATAACAATATCCTCAACTTAGAAGTTATCACTAAAAAGGTAGATACCCTCAATAGAGAGGTCAAGCAGGTGAGTTTGGGAAAATGTGCTTGTAATACATCTTGCATCACATTTAAGAGTTTTCATAAATTAAATGTATAAGCAAACACTTATATGACTTAAATATGCTATGAATGTAGCCTGATAAATTGTCCTTGTACCCACTCTGGTTCTCCTGTAACTTACCACCTGTCCTATAACGAGAACAATCTGTAGTATGTATTAAAATTAGGATCTATTTCAAACATACCCAAAAAAGTGCAAAAACAGGTAATATAAAACACATGCTTCTGCCCTCCTCCTAAGCTTAAGGATTCGATACTTCTTTGCCTTTCAAGTCTCTATTTAAAGAAACAAAACATTCTAAGATCCAACGCCTCATTCTTTTCCCTTTTCCTTTTCTCATAGTTAGTCCATATAAGGTTCCTGTCAGTTGTAGAACTCTTTTGCATATGTTTATACTTTTCTACATATCTATCACCCACAGGTAATGAATAATGTATGCTTTAAGCTTTTAAAAAGTGATAAAATACTGTAGGAATCCATTTGCAACTTGCATTTTTTGTTCAATATTTTAATTTTTAAGTTTATTTTGATACAGTGTACATCTAAACAACTGCATCTATATTCATTGTATTAATATTTGTTTTTAAAATGTATTATTACATTGTAAGAAATGTAGTTGTTTTCTTTTAAATAATCAAATGCTGCAGCACACATCCTTTATAATTTCCCCTTGAATATATATCTCCAGGCTTATGCCTGGAAGTGAAATAACTGGATGCAAGATACGTGTAATTTTAACTCTTCTCAGTATTGTCAGATTGTTCTATGAAAGTTTTATTCTTCCACTAGAAATCATGGAGTTATTTTCTCAAATACTAATCAATATTTGATGTTACCAGACTTTTACATTTTTTCCATGCCTTTTTGTGTGTGTGTTCCCTTGATTATAAGTGAAATTGAGGATCTTTTTATGTTTCTTGGCCATTCGGGATTCCTCTTTTCTGAATTTTCTCTCCATTTTCTGGAACAAATTTTCTTAAACTCTCCTATTTTTCTATTGAGTTATCTTTTTCATATTGATTTAAAAGAACTATACATATCTTTATAATAATCCTTTTAAAGATATTAACAGTTATCTTCTTATCTGTGCTTGTCTTTTCACTGTGCTTGCAATATAAATCGAAGTTTTATATTCTTGTGCTGCTGGAATTAGTTAACTTTTTACCCTATGTCTTTAAGAAATTCTTGCTATCCCAAGACCAGAAGGATATTTTCTTACATTATCATATAAAAGTTCTGAAAGTATGTGAAATTTGCCCTTCACATTTAAATCTTTAATTTACTTGAGATGGATTTTTGTATATAGTTCATCTCTATTATGGCTGTAGTCTTGTCATGATTGCTGAGTATAAACCATGCATCTTTATGTGTGTGTGCATGTGCACTTCTTTTTTTAAGTTTATTTTTATTGTTGACACTATTGCAGATGTCCCCATTCCCCCTTTGCCTGCCTCCATCCATCTCCTGCCCTCCATATCCTCTGGCCATCATCACATGTTGTTTGTCTATGTGTTATGCATGTTTTGTGACAAATCCCTTTACCTTCTTTCATCTAATTTTCCCAGCCCCTTCCTTCTGACAGCTTTAAGTCTGTTCCATGTATCCATGCCTCTGTTTCTATTTTGTTCGTAACTTGTGAGATCATATGATATTTGTCTTTCTCTGACTTGTTTCACTTAGCATAACAATATCCAGTGTCACAAAAGGGGTAAGACTTCTTCTTTTATGGCTGCATAGTTTTTCCTTGTGTAAATGTACATTTATCCACTCATCTACTGATGGGCATTTGGTCTGTTTCCAGATCTTGGCTATTGTAAATGATGCTGCTGTGAACATAAAAGTACATATAATCTTTCAAACTGGTGTCTCAGTAGGTTATATTCCCAGAAGTGGGATGACAGTGGCTGCACCAGTCTGCATTCCCACCAACAGTGCAAGACGGTTCTCTTTTCCTCGCCAGCAGTTGTCATTTGTTGAGTCTAACAGGTGTGAGGTGACATCTCATTTTTTTTGTTTTGTTTTGAATATATTTTATTGATTTTTTACAGAGATGAAGGGAGAGGGATAGAGAATTAGAAACATCGATGAGAGACATAGATCAGCTGCCTCTTGCACGCCCCCTACTGGGGATGTGCCCGCAACCAAGGTACATGCCCTTGATCAGAATCGAACCTGGGACCTTTCAGTCCGCAGACCGTTGCTCTATACACTGAGCCAAACAGGTTTCGGCCTCGTTGTGGTTTTAATTCACATCTCTCTACTGATTAGTTATGTTGAGCATTTTTTATGTCTCTTAACCAGTTTTATGTCCTCTTTGGAGAAGTGTCTACTAAGGTCCTTTACTCATTTTTTAATTTGATTTTCTTCCTGGTGTTGAGTTGTAGAAGTCCTTTTATGTATTTGGACTTCTACAACTCAACACCAGGAAGTCTTTTATCACATGTCTCATTGGCAAAATGTTCTCCCATACAGTGGGTTCCCCTTTCAATTTGTTGGTGGTTGCTTTTGCTGTGCAGAAGCTTTTTACTTTGATATAGTCCCACCTGTTTATTATTTCCCTTGCCCAAGGAGACATACTGGCAAAAATATTGCTATGAAAGAAGTCTGATATTTTACTACCAATGTTTTCTTCTAGAATTTTTATATTTTGTAACTAACATTTAAGCCTTCTTCATCCTGAGCTTCTTCTTTAAAAAAAAATTAAATCTTTATTGTTCAGATTATTACATTTCTCTTTTTTCCCCCACCATTGCTCCCTTCCACCCGGCTCCCACCTCTCTTTATCCTTACCTCCCCCCGCATTGACCTCATCCATAGGTGTATGATTTTTGTCCAGTCTCTCTCTGCACTCCCTGACCTCTTTCCCCCTGAGAATTGTCAGTCCACTCCCTTTCTGTGCTCCTGATTCTATTATATTCACCAGTTTATTCTGTTCATCAAATTTTTAATTCACTTAATTTTTAGATTCACTTGATAGATATGTATTTGTTGTTCATAATTTTTATCTTTACCTTTTTCTTCTTCCTCTTCTTAAAGAGTACCTTTTAGCATTTCATATAATACTGATTTGGTATTGATGAACTCCTTTAGCTTTTTCTTATCTGTGAAGCTCTTTATCTGCCCTTCAATTCTGAATGGTAGCTTTGCTGGATAGAGTATTCTTGGTTGTAGGTTCTTGCTATTAATCACGTAGAATATTTCTTGCCACTCCTATCTGGCCTGCATAGTTTCTGTTGAGAAATCAGCTGACAATTGTATGGGTGCTCTCTTGTAGGTAATGAACTGTTTTTTGCTTGCTGCTTTAAATATTTTCTCTTTGTCTTTTGCTCTTGGTATTTTAATTATGTTGTGTCTTGGTATGGTCCTCTTTGGATTCCTTTTATATGGGGTTCTGTGTGCTTCCTGGACTTGTAAGTCTATTTCTTTAACCTGATGTGTGAAGTTTTCAGTCATTATTTCTTCAAATAGGTTTTCATTATCTTGCTCTCTTCTTCTGGCACTCACACAATTCTGATGTTGATATGCTTGAAGTTGTCCCAGAGGCTCCTTACATTATCTTCACATTGTTGGATTCTTTCTTCTTCTTGCTTTTCCAGTTGAGTGTTTTCTGCTTCTTTATATTTCACATTTTTTACTTGATTGTTGCATTCCTCCAGTCTGCTGTTAGGTCTCTGTATAATATTTTTTATTTCAGTCAGTGTATGTTTAATTTCTAGATGGTCCTTTTTCATCTCTAGTTGGTCTTTTTTCATCTCCTCTTGGGTCTCGCTAAATTTATCCCTCTTTTTTAGGATATTCTTGAAAAACCTTATAACCATGGTTTTGAACTCTATATCCAGTTGTTTGTTTTCCTCCATTTTTTAGTTTGTGATCTCTTCCTTTGTCTCTGCATTTTCACTATGCTGGGAGAACTTGCATAGGAATCAGCCTTATGGTACAAGACTTGCAAAACTGCAAAATCCTCTCTGTTGAGCTTGGGAGGGGTGGAGTCTCAGGGCTTAGTGGACCGCCTTGCCTTCCAGTCAGCCCCGCCCTATGCAGCCCCTGGGTCTCATGTGTCTCTTGGTAATCGTTAGAGCCATCCCTGTGTGCATCATGCACATGGTGCCTCTAGACTGCTGCCTTTCTGGCTACCCTGCACTCCGGGACCCGTATGAGTCTGGATGTCCAGGGTCTCACCCAAAATTGGGGTTCAGTGGAGTTAGAAGTGGCACAGTTGGGAGGCTCTATCTCCTGCCCACTAGAGAAAGCCAGTGGCACAATCAGCAGTCCATCTTCTGTGTGCAGTGGTGTGCGCACACCCAGAATTCTGCCCTTTTGCGGCTCTCCTAAATTTCAGTGCCCTTCTCCCTTTTCACAGGTCCGGGGTTCAGTGCCTTAGGATAAGGGGTTCAGTGCAGTTGGCAGTCTGTCTCTCTCCTGCCAGAGGAACTCAGCCAGGTACTTCGGTGCCGGCTCTCTCCATGTGCACGTCTCCCTACCTCAACTTTTTGCAACTCCTCTGAGTCTGTGAGCCCCTTTCTCTCTTTCTAGTTGTAGAATTTTCACCATTCTATCTTTTAGTTGTAGTTTTGAAATTGTGCGAAGCAGCAGTTTAGGTGTTCACCTATGCTGCCATCTTGGTTTCTCCCTGAGCTTATTCTTTGTGTACGGTATAAATTGGTGGTCTAGTTTCATTTTTATGCATGTATCTAATTTTCCCAACATTTTAAAAAACATATTTTATTGATTTTTTTACAGAGAGGAAGGGAGAGGGATAGATTCAGAAACATTGATGAGAAAGAAACATCGATCAGCTGCCTTTTGCAAACCTCCCATTGGGGATGTGCCCGTAGCCATGGTACATGCCCTTGACCTGAATCGAACCTGGGACCTTTCAGTCTGCAGGCTAACACTCTATCCACTGAGCCAAACCGGTTAGGGCCCAACAACATTTATTGAAATTGTCTTTATCCCATTGTATGCTCTTGCCTCCTTTGTCAAATATTAGTTGACCATAAAGGCATGGGTTGATTTCTGGGCTCTCTGTCATTTATCTATATGCCTGTTCTGATGCCTATATTAGGCTGCTTTTTTGAATTCTAGCCCAAATATTAACATTTTAATCCTAGTTTCTATATATTTATTCCTCTGTGATGTGATCTTTTATTCTTCCCTTTTAAGCTCTATTAGTATGTTCTTAGATGCATTCATTAATTTTTCACTTTTATGACTACTTTTGCTTTTTTTTCCTGGAAGTACTATTTCAGTCTTCTTCATATCTGTCTTCTTTCTAATTTTCCTTTAATGTCTTTTAAACTTTTTAAAAGAATCTTCACTGAGGACATTTTTTCATTTTAGAGATTTTTAGAGAGTGGGAGAGGGTAAGAGAGAAATATCCATCTGAGAGAAATACATCGATATTTCTGCACAAACTCCTATCAGGGCCTGGGGCGGAGAGGAGCCTGTAACTGAGTTATATGCCCTTGACTGGAATTGGTTCTCAGACCAACAACGCTCTATCCACTGAGACAAACCGGCTAGGGCTTTTAAACTTTTAAGCATGTTCATTTTCTTTCTGCTCTGGGTTAGTTTTCTCATTTTTTTGGCATGTGAGAATTTTTCTTTCCTCCTTGCAAGCACACTTATGAATTACAAAAATAATATTTTGCTTTATTTTTTTCTTAGCCTTTAAGAGAAGGTTTTCCTCTTAACTAACTTACTAGAACTGGAAACATACAGAATAATCTTTTTAAAACACAAAACTGATTGCATAACCTCCTTCTTTTAAGACCTTTCAGTGGATAAACACCTAATTTATAGACTAGCTCTTTGTCTTGTAAGTTTTGTATACCTTTTCAGTAGTATCTCTTATCATTCTTCCCAGTGGTCTAACCAGCCATACTAACCTTGTCTCTGTTCTTGGAGTAATGTCATTTCCCTCCCTCTACACACTCCCTCCTAAGCTTTGCATGTAGCATTCTTGACTTGAAAAGAGGCTCTCCCCGCAGTGCACCTTCAGATCTCATTCAGCTCAACTGCCATTTGCTCAGGAAAACCTTTTCTGACTTCCCCATCTCTCTCAATTTAGGTCACTTTCCTTTTTTAATACACGTTTTGCTCTAGAAGTATTTGCTTAATATGGATTAATATATTCACCTGTGTGATTATTTGCTTGATGCACGACTCCTTCATTGTCTGAAAGCTTTATGAGAGCAGATCATTTTGCTTACCATTGGATATGCATCTAGGCACATTTACTGAAACATAGAATATACTCAATAAATAAAGAATGGGTGAATACATGGGTGGGTGGGTAAATAGATGAATAGAAAATTATTTAAAGAATGAGTGAGAAATAGAGTGAGTGAGGCACGAAGGGAGGGAAAGGAGTGAATTGTGACCATATAACTTATTCCAGGAGAAAATTTTTTGAATATAAAAGGAGTTGTAAAAGCAGGAAAATGTCTTTGCTTCTCAATTTTGTTATCTTCACATAATAGCAAATACTTTTCTGAAGGTGACAGTGTGCCTTTCACAGACTTTTTTTTTTCCTCTGAAAAGGAGATAATTATCTTGAATGTTTGAAAATGTTTATATAACTTGAATCTTATATTACCATTTTAAAAACATACTCTTATTTCCAATAATTTGGATATGTTCTTAATTTATATTTGCTTAGAATCTTTTTTCCTTGGGTATTATTAAGTCCTAGGGAGGTATTAGTCCTCATTTTATGATATTATGGTCGCTATCAACATATTTTTCAAGAATTGGAAAATGAGTATTGTGCATGAAATAGTGGAAAATGTTTTGTCACTTTGTTTTAAAAAACAACAATAATATTTATATTACAAAATAATTGAAACTGGCAGGTATGGACCGAACTGTAGAACTGTAGACCAAACATGTATATATCTCAATCAACTTTGGGACTGAGACTTTTAAGTGGGAAAAGTTATTTTCCAAGTATGACCAGTTGATCACTTTATTCACAGATTTTGAGAGAAATGTGAAACCTGAAATTATGTTTCCCATAATGTTTTGCACATATATTACTTACTATAACACCTAAAATTCCTTATACTGTAAGTGTAGCATCATTTAAAAATTGTCCACTTTTGTATTTCATGTCGTAGTCTTTTTCCAAGTTAAAAAAATAATGTGGTTTTTTGTAGCACTTGAATGCAGAAAGGTCTTACAAGTCCCAGATTTGTACCTTACATAAATCTCTTGTGAAGATGGAAGAGGAGCTTCAGAAGGTGCAGTTAGAAAAGGTGTCTGCTCTTGCAGACTTGTCTTCCACAAGGGAACTTTGTATTAAACTTGACTCAAGCAAAGAAATTCTTAACCAACAGTTGGTTGCCAAAGATCAAGAAATTGAAATGGTATGTAATGCATTAAATTTTTTTTCATATTTCTATTACTATGAAATTATTACAAGTTTAGAAAGCAAGTTTTTAAAATAAAATATTGTATCAAGCCATGTCTTTCATCTTTAGATTCTACTTTTTAAATCCAAGAGATTAATTTGATAGCTGTATTTGAATAATTCAAGTACAAAAGAGAAATCTTCCTTTGAGTATTTATATTTACATTTAGCCAGAATTATAAAACACATTTACATACGAGTCAGCTAAGATCACATGAGGTTGAGGTTTATCCAGCTAAATTATAACTTTAGTCACATTCTTTTAAGCTAAATTTATTTACTAATTGGGCTCTTTTAAACTCTGATTCCGTTGATTTTTCTACATGTCCCTGGTATTGTGTTTGCTACTGTGAATATGCTGTGACTGTAACATGCAAAATGCTGTGACTGTAACATGCAAAAGATTCAGGCTCCTGTCTTCAAGGACCTTTTAGTATTGACATACAAGTAATTTGGGATGTAAGTTATACTAATAATACTCCAGGTTTCAGACAGGGAATTCCTATTTAGCCTGTGGCTGTCTGGAAGGAGTTCATAAGGAAGTACTAAGGAAGGTAGAAGAGATGAGGCATTTCCTTCAGACGGAACAACAACACAGGGAACATATGGAGGTAAACAGGAATTCTTCAGTGAATAGTAATTTTCAATGCCAGTGTAGCATGCCTGGGTGAAAACGGCTGGAGATGCATCTAGAGAGATAAATGGAGCCCAGATCCTTAAGGAATGTATGTATACAAGTTGCATAGTGTAATTGAAGTATCAACAAATTTTGGTCATGTTTACATTTCTGTTATCAAATCCTATTGAAATTTTAGTTTTGTTAGTCTATTGTTTGTTAGGAGGATATGTTGGCAGTATTGTCAAACTCACCTTAAATAATTTATTTCAGCAAGAACATTTTTTAGCAAGACCTTTTTTTTTCTTTTTCCATTCACTTTTTATTTATTTATTGTTTAAGGTATTACAAATAGTACATATGTCTCTCTTCCCCATCCAATGACCTCCCCCTTGACCCCCACTCCCATTGTCTTGCATCTGTTGGTTGTGCTTATATACATGCATACAAGTCCTTCGGTTGATCTCTTACCTCCCCCGCAACCCTCCCCAACAGCATTGACCATCTGTTCGATGCTTCTTTGCCTCTGTTATTTTTGTTCAGCAGTTTGTAATGTTCTTTTTATCCATAAATGAGTGAGATCATGTGGTATTTATTTTTCACTGACTGGTTTATTTCACTTGGCATAATGCTCTCCAGACCCATCCATGTTGTTGCAAATGGTAAGAATTCCTTCTTTTTTAAAAACAGCAGTGTAGTATGCCATTGTGTAGATGTACCACAATTTTCTAATCCATTCATCTGCTGATGGGCACTTAGGCTGCTCCAAATCTCAGCTATTGTAAATTAGCAAGAACATTTTAATGATGAAAATAACTCATGAATAGATAGATATTCACTGTAAAAATTCAAAGGCTATGTCCTTAATTTTTCTTTAAAAATACTTTTTACCTGGCATTTTTAAATGGGAAAAATAATGCATATTATAATAACTGAAACACTTTTTTTTTTTTTAGTTTCCTTCCTTCCTTCCCTCCCTTTTTAAATAATAGCTATCCTAATGGGTGTTAAGTTGTCAGGCTAATTCTCATTGTATTTTAAGAGCTTCTGGCATTTTTTGCCTTCAAAATCTATATATATTCATATTTTCAGGGCAAGGACTATCTTATCTTTGCATTTCTTAGCTATACAGTGCATGTAGGAACACATTACATTTTACAAAAATTTAGTCAGTTGACATTGTTTATTAAAGTTTTAGATGTTGATTTGTTTTCTGTATTTACACTTTGAGAATGTTATCATAAATTCACACTGGATTATATTAAATGCTTTTTATGCATCTCTTGATAAAAATCATAGTTTTTATCCTTCATTTTATTTATGTGGTAATCATGTTTTTTGATTTGTGGATATTGTACCAACCTGGCATTCCTAGGATCAAACTCCCACTTGATATTTTATGTTTTTTTAGTATATTGATGAATATCAGTTTGCTAATATTTTGTTCATCAGGGATATTGGCTTGTAATTTTCTTTTTGTCCTATCTTTATCTGGTTTGGAATGAAGATCATTCTGGCCTCATAAAATAAACTTGGGAATCTTCCCTTCTCATGAATTTTTTGGAATAGTTTGAAAAGGATAGGTGTTCTTTTTTATAAAATGTTTGGTAAAATTTACCCGTGAAGGCATCTAGTCCAGGACGTTTGTTTGTTGGGAGTTTTTAATTATTGCTTCAATTTTGCTAGTTGTAATTTTGGAAGATTGTATGTTTTTAGGAATTTATCCATTTCATCCAGATTGTCCAACTTGTTGGCATATAGTTGTTTTCTAACATTCCTTTCTATTTCTGTGGTGTTAACTGTTCTCTTCTTTCATTTCTGATTTTATTTATTTGGATCCTCTTTTTTTTTCCTTGTTAAGTCTGGTTAAAGGTTTGTCAATCTTATTTATCTTTTCAAAGAACCAGCTATTGGTTTCATTTATTTTTTGTATTTATTTTTTACTCTATTTTGTTTTTGTTCTGAACCTTATATTCCCTTTGTTATACTCACTTTGTGCTTTGTTCATTGTTCTTTTTCAAGTTCCTTTAAGTGTAAAGTTAGATTGTTTACTTGAGCTTTTTCTTGTTTGAGACAGACCTGTAATGCTATGAATTTCCCGCTTTGGACTGCTTTCACTGTGTCCCATAGATTTTAGGTGGTTGTGCTCTTATTTTCATTTGTTTCAAGGTATTTTTTACATTTCTTCCTAGATATCATTGTTAACCAATTGTTTAGTAACATGTTATTTAGCTTCCATGTCTTTGTGTATTTTTCAGGTTTTTTTTTCTTGTGATTGATTCCTAGTTTTATACCACTATGGTCAGTGTAGATGCTTGCTATGATTTGCTATGAGTTTACTCTTCTTAAATCTATTGAGTCTTTTTTGTTTTTTTTGTACTAACATGTGGTCTACCCATGAAAATGTTCCATATGTGCTTGAAAAGAATGTATATTCTGTTGTTCTGTGGTGAAATGTTCTAAAGATATCAATTAAATCTATCTGATCAAGTGTGTTATTTAAGGTGTTTGTTTCCTTGTGGATTTTCTATCTGCAAAACTTATCCATTGTATAGATATAATTTTTTAGTCTAAGAACTTCTGTATCTACCTTCTCCTCTCCCAATAATTTTATATTAAATTCTTTATTCTTGGAGTTTTATCTTTCACATTTTATGTTTTAGTGCATATTTAATCCTCTATAATAATATAGGATAATAGTGTCCAGGCGGCCATTCAACCAATCAAAGTGTAATATGCTAATGATATACAAAGGCCTCTCAACTGCTTGCTATGACGTGCACTGACCATGAGGGGCAACTCATGCTCCAACTGGTAGGTGAGCTTGCTGCTGGGGTCTGGCTGATCAGGATGAGCAAGATGGGCCAGACATGCCCTGGAGCCCTCCTATAGTCCCTCCTTGCCCCAATTGTGCACCAGTGGGGTCCCTCGCTCTGGCCTGTGCTCTCTTGAATCTGGAACCCTTGGGGATACCAGAGAGCTGGTTTCAGCCTGATCGTCCAGGCTTGGCCGTACGACCCCACTGGTGCACAAATTCGTGCACCAGGCCTCTAGTTTATTATAATGTGTATTATGAAGTAATTGTAGGGAGTTTTTAAAATACACAGTAATCTTTGGTTTACTTCCCTTTGAAGAAACATTTGACTTACAGGATGTATTCCAGATTCAAGATAAACTTCAAAAAATAAAGCTTTCCATGGGTTTATGCAAGAGAGGGAATCTGTAATGATCTCTTATCTTCCTTAACAATTTAGTGCAATAGCATTTCATAAGGTGTTAGGTGTTTGTAACTCGAATCAGTACAAAGTAGTAGTCACAGTATCACCATGTCAGTCTTGCAGAAATATATAATAATAAAAGTGTAATATGCTAACTAGACAAGACATCCTTCCAGACGAAGCCAGGGCTGAGAGGGAAGCCAGTGCTGGCAGCCAGAAGGAGGAAGGCACACGCTTGCACAAATTTCTTGCATTGAGCCGATAGTATATAAATAAATATCAGAGCTGGAAGTGCAAATTGTTTGTAGTTTGGGATTAATAACTCATTACTTATTAATGATTTTTCTGACTAAAGAGTTGGGGAACATGATACTGTGTGTGTATTTGGTAAGAAGGAGGGCAATATTTCTAATCAAGAAATTTAAAAGGATTTTTAGTTTATAACATAATACAGAAATTTTGTAAGTTTCTGATAATTGATCAGTTACGTGAGTGAGAGTAAGTATAGATATATTCCTGTTGTACAGATGGAGAATGAGTTAAATTATGCTCATTCTGAACTAGAACTCCTCAGGAGTCAGATGACAAATGAGAGAATCTCCATACAGAATCTAGAAGCTTTGCTGGTGACCAATCAAGACAAAGAATATCAGTCTCAGATAGCACTTCAAGAAAAAGAATCTGAAATTCAGCTTCTTAAAGAACATCTTTGTTTGGCAGAAAATAAAATGTGAGTTGATTAATGATTTAATAACAAAGTCATATTTCTTAAATTGTTGGTACTTTATAGATTAGTAGAATTTTAAAGCTGAAATTTACACAATTTAATAAAGCATCCATAATCTGCCATTAAACTAAAGACCAGAAATATTGTGATTTGCCTAAGATTCAGTACTTATTTACATTATATGTTTAGCTAAATTTATTTAAATTTAAGTTTGACTGTCTCTGTTAATTATTTCCAATAGAATTTTGGCTATAATAGAATGTCTGATCTAAAAATATTGCCTTTAGGAAATACTACAACCACATTAGAAACAAAAACACTTTGAAACAAGAAGTTGTTTTCTCTTTATGGACTCACCTGTTGTTACCTAACCTTCCCATTTGTCACACAATATTTCCTTATGTACCTACCATTGTACATACTAAGAACTCCTGCATTCACTAACTATTGAAGACTTCCCTTAGAGCAGTGGTTGGCAAACTCATTAATCAATAGAGCCAAATGTCAACAATACAACGATTAAAATTTCTTTTGAGAGCCAAATTTTTTAAACTTAAATTTCTAAACCGCTTCTGCAAAATAGACTCACCCAGGCTGTGATATTTTATGGAAGAGCCACACTAAAGGGGCCAAAAAGCTGCATATGGCTCACAAGCTGCAGTTTGCCGACCATTACATTAGGACATTGATTTTATTTTTGTCATTTTCCTTTTTATTGAATTTATTGGGGTGACATGGTTAACAAAAATATACAGGTTTCAGGTGCACAATTCTACAACACATCATTTGTATTCTCTACTGTGTGTTCACCAGCCTAAGTCTCTATCAATCACCATTTATTCCCCTTACCTTTATTTATCCCCCCCTACTCTCCCACCTACCTCCACTCCAGCCACCTCTCCCTGGCAGTCACTACATTGTTGTCCATGCCCATTGCTGCTGCTTTTAGAATCCCTAGTACCATGAGCAGCATACTCCATGACCCTGGCTGGAAGGTGGGTAGAAATGCCTGCCTGGATAGTGGATGTTCTATTATTACAATTGGTCACTGCTCACAAAAGGTTGATGGGAACTCTTAGCCCTTGTTCATATCCATCTCATCTATAACACTTTTTCACCCAGACCCAACTCTGCTCTTCTGTTTGAGTTCAACGCTGCCCTTCTGTTTGAGGTTGGGACCTGGGGAAGGATAGGAATCATGATCTCAGGAATCAGCTCATTAGAGCCCTGACTAAGCAAAATCTGCAAAGCCAAAGCTCGTTTTCTTCAGAAACCGTTTTAGGTATAGCAGCTGTCATTGAGCCAATCTTTTTAGTCACTGCAGCTGGGTTGTTGTGGTACCTTCAATGGGTTATGCAAAATCACTTTCTCAAGCTGGTAGGTGGAACTCGGCTTTAGTGAAGTATACCAAAACCTCACCTGAAAAGGTACATTCTACTTTAGACTGGCTGATAAGTAATATTACTTAGAACTGGCAAACTGTGTTCTTAGCCCCAAGTTTAAATATTAGCAGTCTAGAATGCAGTCCTGGGAGCAAGCAGAAAGGATAGAACGTTTTGCAGAAGCAGCATTCATCTCCGTCATTACCTTCCTAAAGCTAGTGTGCCTTGTTACAGGAGGTTGTGGCATTGTTTAGACCTAAAGAAGATCCTGTTAAATTGAAGGGAGTGTGTACAGGAATATCATATTTAATGATGAGTATACATAAGACACTTGGTTAATTTTATATATATAACATATTTGTCATGGTGCTAACAAATTCCAGTTTTGATCGGCTGTACAATTAATTTGCATATAATATTTCTAAGTACTTTTATAAAAATAACTTGTAGTAAATAGATAATCTAGATAGATAACAGATAATATTACTTCATGTAAACACAGAGAAACTGATATAGAGGAGTTTTAACTGATTGAATGTGACTGGCTCAGCTTAAGCTTTTCAAGTATGCTACTTTGTGCATTTACTACATCTAAAATTGGCATGAACATTACAATTTGGCTTGGATCCAGGAGAGAAAACCTTGCCAATATGGTTCAGTGGACCCTCGGCATTCTAGACATATTTTAAGTCATTCTTATGTTAATTTACACAGGGCCATCCAGAGTAGAGATGTGGCCCAGTTCAGGAACGTTGTAACGCAACTGGAAGCTGATTTAGACATCACCAAAAGACAGCTAGGGACAGAGCGCTTTGAATGGTAAGCTCTGCACTATTTACCCCAAGAAGCATTGCTTCTTAGATAACAACAGTCAATCCCGTGATGGTTGAATTGATCTTTGGTTTTACCACAGTGTTGGTAATGTCACTGGATATGAAGTTTACAAACTTCTATTTTAAACTTTCTTATGTTAGGGAGAGAGCTGTGCAAGAACTTCGCCGCCAGAATTACTCCAGCAATGCTTATCATTTGAGTCCTACAATAAAGTCAAACACAAAATGTCATTCACCGGTACGTGATCACCATCAATCTGACTGAGGCCTGGAGCAATCACTAGAAGAGTGAGTGGTTTAAGGATCCCTCCTGTGGGGAGCATTTATAGGTGAATATTTGAGTGTGTTAAGGAAACTCAGTAACAGTCTATCATTAATAGTGCTATTTAAACATGATTAGTTATGTTCATATAAAATATTTTGATAGTTTTACATAAATATTCTAAAGTAAAAGATAATTATTTACATAAAATTTAAAAAATCTGATATTCTATTGACTTCTTCACCAATTAAATTTATTAACTCTAATAAAATAGTTTTTTTTTGTTATTAGTTCATGATTTTTATTAACCCATATACAATTCCTTGTCTTGTGGTTTGTTGAAGCAATAGGTCAGACAACATTTGCTACAATGATGTCTGTCAAAGTGGCTGGCCATAAAAACTCCAGCACCACGTTCTTCTGAAGGGTACTCCCGATGATTTACGCGACGTCAGTATAATTGCTCAATCCCAGAATGTCCCCAAAATGTTTCACAGTTTCTCACCTATATAACTATAATAAGCAGACCAAATATTTTTTTTAAAGTTCAGGATCTACTTTCAACTCTTCCTTCCTATACCCATATACTATCTTGTGGGCATAGAGTTAAATATTGTGTTCATAAATTTCTTGGATTTTTTTCTTTCTTGTGGGTATCGTATGTATATATTTAAAATAACATTAGATTTGTTTCAATTTGCTTTTGTTTTTCATTTTTTCCTTTGATTTTCAAGTTTGTAGATTCATATGCTTTCAAAAGTCAAAACTCTAAAGTAAAACTTAGTGTCACTCTCTCTTATATACTTTTAAAAAAGTTTTTATTGATTTTAGAGCCAGGCATGGATGATAAAAATCATCTATCAGCTGCTTCTTGCACGCCCTCTACTGAGGATCCAGCCCACAACATGGGAATGTGCCTGACCAGGAATTGTAGATGGTTTGACACTCAATCACCGAGTTACACCAGCCAGGCCCTGCTGTATGCGTTCTATCATACCCTTCAACTGAGAAGGGCTTTTTAAAAATATTTCTATTTCATGGAAGCTACTAATGTATTCTTTAAACTTACAATTTTTGCAAACAGTTCATGTGCTTTTAAAACATATTTTTTCCCTTTTAATTTATTTTTATTTTTATTTGTTACATGTGTCCTTATTCTCCCATCACCCCCCTCCCTGCCCTCTACTCATGCCCCACCCCTGATGTCTATGTCCATTGATTAGGCTCATATGCATGTACACAAGTCCCTCTGTTGATCTCTCCCTCTTACTCCCACTGACCCCTGCCTTCCCTGATGTTTGATGTTCTGATCGACGTTTTTCAGTCTTTGGATCTGTTCTTGTTCATCAGTCTATGTCATTCATTATATTCCACAGATGAGAGAGATCATGTGATATATTTATTTTTCTCTGCCTGACTTATTTCACTAAGCACAATGCTTTCCATCTCCATCCATGTTGTTGCAAATGGTAGGACCTCCTTTTTTACTCTAGCATAGTATTCCATTGTGTAGATGTACCACAGTTTTTTAATCCATTCATCTGCTGATGGGCACTTAGGCTGTTTCCAAATCTTAGCTATGGTGAATTGTGCTGCTATGAACATACAGGTGCATATATCCTTTCTGATTGGTGTTTCTGGTTTCTTGGTATTTATTTCTAGAAGTGGGATCACTGGGTCAAATGAAAGTTCTATTTTTGGTTTTTGAGGAAATTCCATACTGTTCTCCACAGTGGCTGTACCAGTCTGCATTCCTACCAGCAGTGCAAAAGAGATCCTTTTTCTCTGCATCCTCACCAACACTTGTCATTTGTTGATTTGTTGATGATAGCCATTCTGACAGGTGTGAGATGGGACCACATTGTTTTGATTTGTATCTCTGATGATTAGTGACTTTGAGCAGGTTTTCATATGTCTCTTGGCCTTCCTTCTGTGTTTTTTTTTTCAAAAAGTTGGTATTTAGATCAGTTGCCCATTTTTGATTGGGTTATCTTCTTTTTGTGAAGTTGTATGAGTTCTCTGTAAATGTTGGAGATTAAACGCTTATCATTGATATCATTGGCAAATATGTTCTCCCATGCAGTGAGCTTTCTTGTTTTGTTGGTTTCCTTTGCTGTGCAAAAGCTTTTTATTTTGATGTAGTCCCATTTGTTTATTTTTTCTTTAACTTCCATTGCCCTAGGAGCAGTATCAGTGAAGAATTTCCTTCGGCATATGTCAGAGATTTTGCTGCCTGTGGATTCCTCTAGTATTTTTATGGTTTCCCATCTTATGTTTAAGTCCTTTATCCATTTTGAGTTTATTTTTGTGTATGGCATAAGTTGGTGGTCTAGTTTCATTTCTTTCCATGTATCTGTTCAACTTTCCCAACACTATTTGTTGAAGAGACTGTCTTGACTCCATTGTATGTTCATGCCTCTTTTGTCAAATATTAATTTGGGCATAGTGGTTTGGGTCAATTTCTAGGCTCTCTATTCTATTCCAATGATCTATATGTCTGTTTTTGTGCCAGTAACAGGCTGTTTTGAGAACAGTGGCTTTGTAATACAGCTTGAAATATGGTATTGAGATTCCACCTACTTTGTTCTTCTTTCTCAGGATTGCTGCAGCTATTCAGGGTCTTTTTTCATTCCAAATGAATTTTTGGAAAGTTCACTCTAGGTCTGTGAAGTATGCCATTGGTATTTTAATGGGGATTGCATTGAATTTATGAATTGCTTTGGGTAGAATGGACATTTTGATGATGTTGATTCTACCAATTCATGAACATGGTTTGTTCTTCCATCTGTTTAAATCTTCCTCTATCTCCTTTTTCAGTGTCCTGTAGTTTTCAGCATATAGGACTTTTACCTCCTTAGTTAGGTTTATTCCTAGGTATCTTAATTTTTTTGGTGTGATGGTAAATGGGATTGCTTTTTTAGTCTCTCTGTAAATTCACTATTAGTGTATAGAAATGCCATAGATTTCTTGGCATTAATTTTGTATCTTGCTACATTGTCAAATTCATTTATTAAGTATATTAGATTTTTGATGGAGTCTTTAGGGTTTTCTATGTAAAGTATCATGTCATCTGCATATAAGAACAGCTTTATTTCTTCTTTTCCAATTTGGATGCCTTTTATTTCTTCTTGTCTGATTGCAATGTCTAGTACTTCCTGCACTATGTTGAATAGGAATGGTGAGACTAGGCATCCCTGTCTTCTTCCTGTTTTTACGGGAAATGGTTTTAATTTTTCCCATTCAGTTTGATGTTGGCTGTGGGTTTCTCATATATGGCTTTTATTATGTTGAGATATGATTCTTCTATTAACATCTTTTTTTAATTTTTATTAATTTTTTATACATATCTCCCCATTGCCCCCCTCCCTCCCAGGCATACCCCAACTCCCCAGTGTCTATGTTCATTGGTTATGCTTATATGCATGCATACAAGTCCTTTGCTTGATCTCTAATCTACCTCACCTAACTTTAATCTTCCTGCTGTAATTTCACAGTCTGTTTGAAGCTTTATTGTCTCTGTATCTATCCTTTCGTTCATCATTTTATAATGTTCTTTATTATCCACAAATGAGTGAGATCATGTGATGCTTCTCCTTCATTGACTGGCTTATTTCACTAAGCATAAGGCTCTCCAGTTCCAACCAGGTTGCTGCAAATGGTAAGAATTCCTTCTTTTTAATGGCAGCATAGAATTCCATTGTATAGATGTACCACAGTTTTCTGATCCACTCATCTGCTGACGGGCACCTAGGCTGCTTCCAAATTGTAGCTATTGTAAATTGTGCTGCTATGAACATAGGGGTGCATAAATCCTTTGATTGGTGTTTGTAATTTCTTAGGATAAATTCCTAAGAGTGGGATTACAAGGTCAAATGGGAGATCCATTTTTAGTTTTTTTGAGGAAACTCCATACTGTTCTCCAGAGTGGCTGCACCAGTCTGCATTCCCACCAACAGTGCACAAGGGTTCCTTTTTCTCCGCATTCTCGCCAACACTTGTCGTTTGTTGATTTGTTGATGATTGCCATTCTGATCGGTGTAAGATGGTATCACATTGTTGTTTTGATTTGCATCTCTCAGATGATTAATGTCTTTGAACATGTTTTCATGTGTCTCTTGGCCTTCCATCTGTCGTCTTTTGAAAAGGTTCTATTTAGATCCGTTGCCCATTTTTTTTCTTTTTTATTTTATTAATTTTTATTAATTTTTTATACATATCTCCCCATTGCCCCCCCTCCCTCCCAGGCGTACCCCGACCCCCCAGTGTCTGTGATCATTGGTTATGTTTATAAGCATGCATACAAGTCCTTTGATTAATCACTTATTTACCTCACCTAACTTTAATCTTTCTGCTATAATTTCACAGTCTGTTTCATGCTTTATGATTTTTGTCCTCCTGAGAATTATCAGTCTACTCCCTTTCTGTGCTCCTGATTCTATTATATTCACCAGTTTATTCTGCTGATCAGATTTTTAATTCACTTAATTTTTAGATTCACTTGTTGACAGATGTGTATTTGTTGTTCATAATTTTTTGTCTTTTACCTTTTTCTTCTTCCTCTTCTAAAAGGGTACCTTTCAGCATTTCATATAATACTGGTTTGGAGTTGATGAACTCCTTTAGCTTTTTCTTCTCTGTGAAGGTCTTTATCTGCCCTTCAATTCTGAATGATAGCTTTGCTGAATAGATTATTCTTGGTTGTAGGTTCTTGTTGTTCATCACGTTGAATATTTCTTGCCACTCCCGTCTGGCCTGCATCGTTTCTGTTGAGAAATCAGCTGACAGTCGTATGGGTGTTACCTTGTAGGTAATAAACTGTTTTTCTCTTGCTGCTTTTAATATTCTCTCTTTCTCTTTTGCTCTTGGCATTTTAATTATGATGTGTCTTGGTGTAGTCCTCTTTGGGTTCCTTTTCTTTGGGGTTCTGTGTGCTTCCTCGACTTGTAAGTCTATTTCTTTTACCAGATGTGGGAAGTTTTCAGTCATTATTTCTTTAAACAGGTTTTCAGTATCTTGCTCTCTCTCTTCTTCTGGCACCCCCACAATTCTGATGTTGGTACGCTTGAAGCTGTCCCAGAGGCTCCTTACATTATCTTCACATTTTTGGATTCTTTTCTCTTCTTGCTTTTCCAGTTGAATGTTTTCTGCTTCTTTATATTTCAAATTTTTGACCTGATCCTTGCCTTTCTCGAGTCTGCTGTTAGTACTCTGCATAATAGTTTTTATTTCAGTCAGTGTATTTATCATCTCCTCTTGGGTCTCACTAAATTTATCCATCTTTTCTAGCATATTCTTGAAAAACCTTATAAGCGTGGTTTTGAACTCTATATCCAGTCGTTTTTTTTCCTCCATTTCTTTTGCTTGTAATCCCTTCCCTTGTCTCGGCATTTTCACTGTGCCAGGGAAACTTCTGTGCTGGATTCAGCCTAAGAAGCCTCTGCTGAGCTTGGGAGGGGTGGAGTCTCAGGGCTTAAGGGACCGCCTTGCCTTCCAGTCGGCCCCGCCCTCCACGGCCCCTGAGTCTCCCGTGACTGGGTAATGGCTGGAGCGGTCCTTGTGCGTGCACCCGCAGTGTCTCTAACCGCTGCCTTTCCGGCTCCCCTGCACACCAGGACCACACGAGTCTAGGTCCCCAGGGTTTCGCCCAAAACAGGGGCTCAGTGGACTCAGAAGTGGCACAGTTCGGAGGGTCTGTCTCCCGCCCACTCGCGAAAGCCAGCAGCACAATCAGCAATCCGTCCTCCGCATGGTGCTGTGCACGACCAGACCTCCGATCCTTTGCAACTCCCCTAAATTTCCGTGCACTTCTCCCTTTTCACAGTCCAAACTCCTCCCGTATGAGTTTTGGCTGGATCTGGGGTTTAGTGTCGTAGGATAAGGTGTTCAATGCCGTTGGGAGTCTCCGTTTCCCTCCCGCCAGAGAAAGCCAGCCAGGTACTCCGGCACCCGCTCTCTCCTCGCGCGTCTCCATACCTCAGCTTTTTGCAGCTCCTCTGGGACTCTGTGAGCCGCTCTCTTTCCCTCTAGTTGTAGAACTTCCACTCAGCCAGCTTTCCTGTGGTTCTGGATGATGTCCGTTCTGTCTTTTAGTTGTAGTTTTGCAATTGTTGTGCGAGGCAGCAGTATAGGTGTTTACCTATGCCACCATCTTGGATTTCCTCCGTTGCCCATTTTTTTTATTGGATCGTTCATCTTCCTTTTATTAAGTTGTATAAGTTGGCTGTAGATTTTGGAGATTAAACCTTTATCAGTGAAAACATTTGCAAATATGTTCTCCCATACAGTGATCTTTCTTGTTGTTTTGTTGATGGTTTCTTTTGCTGTGGAAAAGCTTTTTATTTTGATGTAGTCCCATTTGTTTATTTTTTCTTTAGCTTCCATTGCCTTTGGAGCAGTATCAGTGAAGAAGTTCTTTCGGCATATATCTGAGATTGTGCTGCCTGTGGATTCCTCTAGTACTTTATGGTTTCCCTTCTAATGTTTAAGTCCTGTATCCATTTTGAGTTTATTTTTGTATTTGGTGTAAGTTGGTGGTCCAGTTTCATTTTTTTGCATGTATCTGTCCAATTTTCCCAACACCATTTATTGAAGAGGCCATCTTGGCTCCATTGAATGTTCATGCCTCCTTTGTCAAATATTAATTGAGCATAGTGGTTTGGGTGGATATATGGGTTCTCTATTCTATTCCATTGGTCTATATGTCTGTTCTTGTGCCAGTACCAGGCTGTTTTGAGAACAGTTGCTTTGTAGTATAGCTTGAAGTCTGGTATTGAGATCCCACCTACTTTATTCTTCTTTCTCAGAATTGCTATAGCTATTTGTGGTCTTTTTTTGTTCCAGATGAATCTATGAAGAATTCTTTCTCGGTCTGTGAAATATATTGTTGGTATTTTAATGGGTAGTGTGTTGAATCTGTAGATTGCTTTGGGTAGTATGGACATTTTAATGATGTTGATTCTCCCAATCCATGAGCATGGTATGCTCTTCCATCTGTTAACATCTTCTTCTATCTCATTTTTCAGTGTCTTGTAGTTTTCTGCATATAGGTCTTTTACCTCTTCAGTTAGGTTTATTCCTAGGTATCTTAATTTTTTTTGGTGCGATGGTAAATGGGATTGCTTTTTCAGTTTCTCTTTCTGTAGTTTCACTATTAGTGTATAGAAATGCCATAGACTTCTTAGCATTAATTTTGTATCCTGCTACATTGCTGAATTCATTTATTAAGTCAATTAGTTTTGGAATGGAGTCCTTTGGGTTTTTTTATGTACAATATCATGTCATCTGCAAATAAAGACAACTTTACTTCTTCTTTTCCAATTTGGATGCCTTTTATTTCTTCTTCTTGTCTAATTGCAATGGCTAATACTTCCAGTTCTATGTCGAACAGGAGAGGTGAGAGTGGGCATCCCTGTCTTGTTCCTGTTCTTAGGGGAAATGGTTTTAGTTTTTGCCCGTTGAATATGATGTTAGCTGTGGATTTATCATATATGGCTTTTATGATGTTGAGGTATGATCATTCTATTCCCATTTTGCTGAGAGTTTTTATCAAGAAAGGGTGTTGGATTTTGTCAAATGCTTTTTCTGCATCCATTGATATGACTATGTGATTTTTATCTCTCAATTTGTTTATGTGATGCATCACATTTATTGATTTGCAGATATTGTACCATCCCTGCATTCCTGGGATGAATCCTGCTTGGTCATGGTGTATGATCTTTCTGATGTACTGCTGGATCCGATTTGCTAGAATTTCGTTGAGGTACTTGGCATCTATGCTCATGAGAGATATTGGCCTATAATTCTCTTTCATTGTGTTGTCTTTGTCTGGTTTTGGTATTAGGGTGATGCTGGCTTCATAGAAGGTGTTTGGAAGTGTTCCTTCTTCTTGAATGTTTTCAAATAGTCTGAGGAGGATAGGTTTTAATTCTCCCTTGAATGTTTGGTAAAACTCTCCTGTGTAGCCATCTGGTCCCGGGCTTTTATTTGCTGGAAGCTTTTTGATGACTGCTTCAATTTCTTCCATAGTTATTGGACTATTGAGATGTTTGTCATCCTCCTCATTGAGTTTTGGAAGGTTATATTTTTCTAGGAAAATGTCCATTTCTTGCCGGTTGTCCAATTTGTTGGAATAGAGTTGTTCATAGTATTTTTTAACAATCCTTTGTATTTCCACAGGGTCTGTAGTTATTTCTCCTTTTTCATTTCTCGTTTATTTGGGTCTTCTCTCTTTGCTTGTTGGTGAGCCTGGCTAGAGGTCCATCAATCTTGTTTATCCTTTCAAAGAACCAGCTCTTTGTTTTGTTGATCTTTTGAATTGTTTCTTTGGTCTCCAAGTTGTTAATCTCCACTCTGATCTTCACTATTTCCTTCCTTCTGTTTACACTGGGCTTTTCTTGTTTCTCTCTTTCTAGCTCTTTGTGTTGTAGGGTTAGGTAATTTATTACTGTTGTTTCCTGTTTTTTGCAGTAGGCTTGTAGGGCTATGAACTTCCCTCTCAAGATTGCTTTCACTGTGTCCCATAAATTTTGTATTGTTGTGTTGTCATTGTCATTTGTTGTCATGATGTTTTTTATTTCTTCCTTGATCTCTTTGGTTACCCAGTCAATGTTTACTAGCATGCTGTTTAGTCTCCATGTGTTTGATTTCTTCCTATTATTTTTATTATAGTTGATTTCCAGTTTTATGCCACTGTGGTCTGAGAAAATGCTTGATATGATTTCTATCTTCTTGAATTTGAAGAGACTACTCTTATGACCCAACATGATCTATCTTTGAAAATGACTCATGTGCACTAGAGAAGAATGTATATTCTGTGGCTTTGGGGTGAAATGTTCTGAAGATGTCAATTAATTCCATCTGGTCTAGTGTGTCATTTAGGATTGATGTTTCTTTGCTGAATTTTTGTTTAGAGGATTTGTCCAATGGTGACAGTGGGGTATTAAAGTTTCCTACAATGATTGTATTGCTGTCAATCTCTCCCTTAATATCCTCCAAGAGTTTTTTTTTAATGTATTTAGGTGCTCATATATTGGGTGCATATATGTTTACCAGAGTTATTTTTTCTTGTTGGATCAGTCCCTTTAGTATTATGAAGTGGCCTTCTTTATCTTTTGTTATGTCCTTCACTTTAAGATCTAATTTGTCAGATATAAGTATTGCAACCCACCTTTTTTTTTTTCATTTCCATTTGCCTGAAATACCATCTTCCATCCCTTCACCCTCAATCTGTGTGCATTTCTTTTCCTGAGGTGGGTTTCTTGCAGACAGCAGATATATGAATCATGTTTTCTTATCCAATGGTTAGTTTATGTCTTTTGATTGGAGCATTTAATCAATAATAACTTTAAATGTAAACGGATAAGTACTTATCTGTTGCCATTTTTAGTCCTTACCTCCAAGTTCTTTCTTCGCTTCCTCTTTCTTTTTATTACAGCAGACCCTTCAACATTTCTTGCATTGCTGGTTTGGTGGTAATATAATCCCTTAGTCCTTTTTTGTCTGTGAAGCTTCTGATTTCACCTTCAATTTTGATTGAGAGTCTTGCAGGGTACAGTATTCTTGGATTCAGACCCTTCCTTTGCATGACTTTGTATATTTCATTCCCTTCCCTTCTGGCCTGATGAGTTTCTGTTGAGAAATCAATAGCTAATCTTATGGGGGTTCCTTTGTAGGTAACTTCCTGTTTCTCTCTGGCCGCTTTTAAGATTTTTACTTTGTCATGGGTGTTTGCCAATTTAATTATAATGTGCCTTGGTGTTGGTTTGTTGGGGTTAATTTTGCTTGGGACCCTGTGAGCTTGTGGATTTGTGTGGATTTTTTCTTTCCTATATTGGGGAAATTTTCTGTCATTATTTCTTCAAACAGGTTCTCTAATCCTCGTTCAGTTTCCACTCTTTCTGGAACCCCAATTATGCGGATGTTGTTTTGTTTCATGTTATCCCAAAGTTCCCTTAGGCTCTCCTCTTGCTTTTTAACTTTTTTTTCTAGGAGCTGCTGTACTTGGGTATTTTTTCCTGCTGTGTCGTCTAGCTCACTGATGTGGTCCTCTGCTTCTTCTAGTCTACTTTTGATCCTTTCTATTGAGTTATTTATAGCAGTAATTTCATTTTTTATTTCTTCTTGATTATTCTGCACCTCCTCTAGGTTCTTCTGCAGTTCTTCTTGCTGCTTTTTCATCTCCTCTTGGGTCTTCTTCATTTCCTCTTGGCTCTTACTCACATTGTTGATTTTGTCTTCCATTCTTTTCATCCACCTTATGATCATTTCTCTGAATTCTTTCTCTGGCAGGCTTATTTCTGCTTTTATTTCATTTACTTCCTTTTCTGGTGAAACCTGCCTTTCTGTCTTTGTGGGCTGTTTCTTTTTCTGCCCATGGTCTTTCTTCTCCGGGTGTCTGGTTATGCAGTTCTCTCTCCTACGTTGATTGAAAGGCACAAACTGCAACACGACCAGGTACAGCACACAAGGCACTTATCCCAGACAAAATCTGACCTTTCCTTGTGCCATGTGGATCTCTGATTATGCCGCGTGTCTGGGCCGATTGGAGAGTGGTGTTCTGGGTCCCCGGGTCCCTGGCTGCTAGGTGGGTGCCCCAGCCGCAGGTTTCAGGTTGCCGCAGACATCCACCTCCCTTTGCAAGATGGCGCAGTCTCCGCGTTCATGCTGGTGGCTCTGGCAGACAAAATCCCCGTGGCATTGGGGCTTCCTGGCCAGGAGAGCCCCGTCCAGCAGACCCCCACCTTCTCCTGCAGGATAACTGACTCTTAATTTGCCAACAAACACTTCCAGTGCGACTCTCAGCTGCTCTCTCTCCCTCTGCCCAGCAACAAAGCTCCAGACGCGTCTGTCTACTCCGCAGCCATTTTTCTCTCTTCCCATTCTTCTATAGGTAAAAATTCCCATGATTCACTCAATTTATCTTGAAAAAAAAATGGTTTAAACATTTTTATACATCAAAATGCAAACAAGATAGATTTATATACCTATGTGAAATAGAAAATGTGCTGAAAAACCAATGAACACATAAAATCACAACATTAAAAGTCTATATGAACTTTATGTCATACATCTGTCATGGATATGCATACAATATAGTTAATTACTAAAATTGCTTTCTTTCAATTACGTACTGTGTATCACTGATATGTAATGTCAAAGAAATAAAACCTTAAAAAAGAAAGAAAAGATATAATGTGTACCTTTAATACATGTGGGCATCTCAGGCTCTCAAGTATTGTTTCCACCACAGAACACTGGGTTGCTGCCGTTAAGATAGAAACCCTTCAGGCATTCAAATGCAACCTCATCTTTGTAGAAAAATTTTTCTTTCATATTTGACAATGGTTTTCCATATTTGAGTACTGGCGGCTCACACTGTACCACTAAGAAGTAGAGAAATTTCAGAATTAGTAGAAAGTTGCTTTAACCCCGTGCCAGAAAAGACAGTGCAAAGTAGTAATTTCCAGTGGAAAGAGAAGGAATGAAAGACAAGATGCTCATTTTTTAAAAAAGACTTTCTTTTATGTGCTCTGGCCATTGTGTCTAAGTTGGTTGAACATTGTCCTATACTGAAAGGTTGCTGGCATGATTCTGATCAGGGAACATACCCAGGTTGTGGGTTCTATTCCCGGTCAGAGTACAAACTGGAGGCAGCTGATCAATGTTTCTTTCGGTCTCTCTCCTCCCACCCCTTCTAAAATCAATAAAAAATATTTTAAAAATCTAACTTTTTCCACCTAGAACAGTCAATATAAATTTTTGTTTGTTTCATACATATTTTTCTTAGTGCAAATTTTGAGAAGATCTACCAGGTACAAATTCTTAGTACAAATGCTACTTCAGATACTTATTAGCTCTAAAGATTTTTATAAACTTCATGCTAATGCTGATTATGATACACTGTCTATTTAACAAAGGCTGGAAAGACAAAAAAAAATAGTTGAGCTGAAATTTAAAAGTGGAAAAGATGCTGGCCATGCAAAGATATGCAAAGAAAATGTTCTGAGGTGGCAACAACACATGAACTGGATGTTCAAGAAACAGAAAGGCCAATGGAATTAGGGTCATATTTTCCAAACATTTTAGACTGAAACCTATATATAAAAACTAATTTTAGTTGTAGACCATTACGTAAACACACAGGGCTGAGATAAAGTTGAAAGTGCATATTTAGGCCACTAATTATAAAAAGCTGTGATACATCTACTAAGCTGTGGTAAAAAAGGAATTATTACCATTTGCAATAGCATAGATGGATCTGGAGAGCATTATGCTAAGTGAGATAAGCCAGTCAAAGAAAGATGAATATCACATGATCTCACTCATTTGTGGAATATAATGAACAACATAAACTGTGAACAAAAACAGATCCAGAGACAGTGAAGCATCGATCAGACCATCAAATCTCAGAGGGAAGGTAGGAGAGGGTGGGGGGAAAGGGGATAAACCAAAGGACTTGTATGCATGCATATAAGCCTAACCAATGGACACAGACAACAGGGGGGTGAGGGCATGAGGAGGAGGGATGGAAGGAGGGATAATGGGGGAATACGGACACATATGTAACACCTTAATAAAGAAATTTTTTAAAGAGTACAAAAAAATAGACTTTTTATATCAGAAATTTATAAAGGTAGTGGCATCTGTGGTTTTTTAATTACATTTTTATAATTACTAATGATATTGAGCAAATTTTCATTTACTTGTCATTTGTATTTCATGTTTGGTGAAATGGGTATATTCAAATTTTTAAAATTTCAATTTCTACTGGATGTTTAGAACTGTATAGAAATGTAATAACTTTCTGCAGGATAATCTTTTATTTTGCAATCTAGCTAAAACTAACATCTTTGGAAGTGTCTACACAGATAATCTCGTAAGTTTAGAGACTATTTTATTGTTTACTTTCATACAGATAGCCTATTTTTTTGTTGCCTTGTTGTAGTACCTCCAGTACGATGCTGAATAAAGAGGTGAGAGTGAATATACTTCCCTTGTTCCCACCTTGGGAGGGAATAAATTAGTTTTTACCATTAAAATTAATGTAAGTTCTAAGATTTCTATATATACCTTTTATCCAGTTGAGATTCATAGTTTGCTCAGAAGTCTTATGAAAAGATGAGTTCTATCAATTGCTTTTTGGGGGCATCTACTAAGATGAAAATATGTTGTTTGCAGATATTTTGGGGGCATCTAATAAGATGATCATATGTTGTTTTCTTCTTTGCAGTCTCTTGATATTATAAACTACATTGATTTTTTAATTTGGACCAATCTTGCATTTATGGGATAAATCTTAATATGTTATCATGCATTATTATTATATATGATAGGATTTGATTTAATATTTTGTTTAGAAGTTTTGGTTCCATATTTATTAAGGATATTGTATATAATTTTCTTTCAATGTCTTTGTCTGATTTTGGTATCACACTAATGTTGTCCTTATGAAATAAGTTGAGAAATATTCCCTTCTCTTATATTTCTTGAAGTGTTTGTGTAGAGGTGCTATTGTCTAGTCCTAAAATGTTTGGTAGAATTACCCAGGTAGGCCATTATGGGTGTGCAGTTCTCCTTGGGGGAAAGTTTTAACCCTCTATAGAAATATAGGACTATATATCTTTCAGTAGTTTTGGTATTTTGTATCTTAAATTTTTTTTTTTTTAATTATAGGACCACCTTGTTGGGCTACTACCACCCTACTAACAAGAAAACAGCCTTAGCGAGAGAAATAAACTTAGCTAATTAAGTGGCAGAGAAGGGTTTAGAAATGACAAAGTCCTATTTTTTTTTTAAATATGGTTCCATGTTTAAAAGCATTTTACTGAAAATTTTAGGTGAAGACTCAAGGTCAATCTCATTGCATTCAGTATTTTCTTTTTACCCACCCATCCATCCCCTCCCCTCCCCTTTGGCAACCTGTTTTCTGATCTATGTCTCTGTTTCTATTAATTTGTTTTGTTGTTTTAGATTCCACATATAAGTAAAATCATATAGTTCTTTTCTTTTTTGAGTTCCCTTATATAATACCCTTTATGCCCACCCATGTTGTCTCCAATGACAAGATTTCATTCCTGTTTATTGTTAAGTAATTCTCCATTGTATGTGTATATGTGTTTGTGTATATCACATTTTCTTTTTTTTTTAATTAAATCTTTATTACTCAGATTATTACATTTGTTTCTCTTTTTTCCCCTCCATAGCATCCCTCCACCCAGCTCCCACCCCTCCCTCTGCCCTTAGCTCCCTCCCATTGATCTCATCCATAGGTGTATGATTTTTGTCCAGTCTCTCCCTGTACACCCCTCACCCCTTCCCCACTGAGAATTATCACTCCACTCCCTTTCTGTGCTCCTGATTCTATTATATTCACCAGTTTATTCTGTTGATCAAATTTTTAATTCACTTAATTTTTAGATTCACTTGTTGATAGATATGTATTTGTTGTTCACAATTTTTTGGCTTTTACCTTTTTCTTCTTCCTCTTCTAAAAGAGTACCTTTTCAGCATTTCATATAATACTGGTTTGGAGTTGATGAACTCCTTTAGCTTTTTCTTCTCTGTGAAGGTCTTTATCTGCCCTTCAATTCTGAATGATAGCTTTGCTGGATAGATTATTCTTGGTTGTAGGTTCTTGCTGTTCATCACGTTGAATATTTCTTGCCACTCCCGTCTGGCCTGCATCGTTTCTGTTGAGAAATCAGCTGACAGTCGTATGGGTGCTCCCTTGTAGGTAATGAACTGTTTTTCTCTTGCTGCTTTTAATATTCTCTTTGTCTTTTGCTCTTGGTATTTTAATTATGATGTGTCTTGGTGTGGTCCTCTTTGGATTCCTTTTATTTGGGGTTCTGTGTGCTTCCTGGACTTGT
>JAAGEH010000042.1:10938291-10996281 GCA_011751065.1 Lasiurus cinereus | reverse complement strand
CAGGTAAAACAGACTCAACATCAAAGAAGTTTCCAAGAGACAAAGGACCTTAAATACTATAAATAAAAGGTACATAAAACAAGCAGATAAAACATTGACACCTAATGACAGATCATCAAACGATAGGAAGCAACAGAATTGGAGAAATGCACATTTGTACATAACAGCTATTTCTACCATAGTCATTATAGACTTTAGTATCCCACTTACAAAGTATGGAGCCACCAAATAGAAAGTCTGTAAATAATTAGAGGACTTCAACCACACATATCTGTAAGCCCTCCTGCAACTCAGACTTTAAAAAAAAATAGGGTGCATGCTGTTGTCAAGATTGAAGTCACCATGATTACTACATTTGTGATGCTTACAATAAGCTTATTGTTACCTATAGCAAGGGTAATGTAATTTGGCTTTCCTTTAAGTTTCTTTCTATTAAGTACATATGTTTTCAGTCTCCATAAAAAGCCCGAGAGAGTTTATTTGCTGCAAGTGCAACTTGTCACACAGAAAGCAGGTGAAATAAGCTTTATGGGAATGTTTAAGAAGAGAAGAAAAACCATCTTGAATCAGTAACATTTACCTTATTTTCTCTAAGGAGCAACTTACCCATAGTTGCAATAAAAGTAAGCATCTGAATCAAATTGAAAGCCCTTTTTTGGTTCAAATTGTTCGTATACTTCACCGTTAGAAACCTTAGGAGTTGGACATTTTTTTCCTAAAAGAAAATTTGCAAATTCATTTTTTATATAAATTTCAAAACAGATTTAATAAAAATAATTCTACACTGTTCTTGTCAATTCATGCAATAGTATGTTCTTAAGTTAACTATTATAAGAGAAAACATAAAATTTACATTTATCCAAACAACTGCCTACAAAAAACTTCCTTGGAGATTTGTCGAAGCCTAAACACCTGTCTTGCTCTCTAAAACTTTGTTTCCCATGAGAAAAATCATCATTTTCATTGTGGAAAAGGAGTCCACATATGTATTAAGAAAAAAAACAACACCACAAGGGCAAGCACATACGCATACAAAAAACTAAAGGGTCTGTTTACTTACTGAAACAATGTTCATCAATAGGGAACCACGTGTTATTTATCTCACAAAAGGTGCTAAAGGCAACATATCTGGAAAAATGTCCTGGTTTACATTCATAATATATTTTCTCCCCAGGAAAATAAAAAGGCCTTGGGGTACCCTTAAACTTCATAGACTCAAACACGGGTGGTTTACCACAGACACCTAAAAGTAAGGAAATAAAAGCATAAAAATGAAATATTTAACCTCTTTGACAGCTAGGGACTGCGGTGTGGCAGCAGGTGGGGAGTACAGAGGAAACGGAAAGGTCCTTGGCAGGATATTAAAGGCTTGTTCCCTGCTTTCCGCCAAGTGTCCTGGGAGTGGGCCATGGGCTTTAAATCGCAATCTATTCGCTTTTGGTTTGTTGGGGAATGAGCCGAATTTTTATTCAACAGTAAATTTAGGAGACAAATATCAATGTTATAGGTATGCATCATTCCCCAATTCTTTTGAAATTCATTTCAAAACTCAGTTCTCTTCTAGGAAGTCAATTTTCTCCCTCTGCCTTTTTATTTCAGTAATTCTTCTTTTTTTTTTACCTGTGGGCTTAAAAATCTAAAAAATGTGTTAGAACTATAATTATGTAAAATAATGTGATGGAGACACATCAAGTAAAGTCCTAAAGAGCTAAAAGCATGCAGGGGCCTCTCCTATCAGAGGAAGGATCTTAAAAAAGGAGATAGCCCTATTCTGAACCCTGAGGAACCTTCCTCCTCCCTCACATCCCAGGCCAGCCTCACTTCAGATGGCGAGACCAGTCAAGAGTATTCCAAACAAGTCACATTTTACTCTTCTTTCCCAGCATATTCTAAAAATCCGAAAATATATCTACCCAGTCCAACATTCCATGTCCACCAGGCCCTAACGTGGACCTCCTGACAACTGTTTTTAACATTTCCACTATGCTCACCTGGGTATCTGAATGCCCCTCCAACAACTGCCCAAGCCAAACCAAAGGCAGCCCTGAAGCCCTAGTCATTAACCGCATTGTTTAAAGAGGATTCCCAGAGAGGTCGGTTCTATCAACATTACTGAATACTCTGAGCCAGACTTCCCCAGTTACAAAAGGAAAACAAGTAGCTAGAAAGTCTATATAATTCTGTTCTCAGACAAATGCATAAGATCATTCTAGAATTTCCTGGAGCTAGCAAGGAAAAAAGCACATAACATCATGATTACATTGTGCAAGTAACCTTTGTTTTATGCAATCTAAGTAACTGAAAGCGTATAAAGAGAATTCCTAATATGTCTTTTTTACACAACAAAAGTGCTTTATATAACAACTCATCAGATTCAGTGAAACGTCTCAAACAGTGTATGGGCCTTCGCTTTTAGTTGATGAGCTGGATGGGAAAACAATATTAACATTGCTTATGATTCGGTTTTAGTTGATGAGCTGGATGGGAAAACAATACTAACATTGCTTATGGTTCATTTCTTAGGATTCTCATTTCTCACTCGGTTTAGCTACCAATTTTTTTAGGTTGGTTCCCAATCCATAGATTGGGGGTACGGAGGAGGGAGCAAAATATCAGTAAGATTTGGGGCAACAATGAGCCTGTAACCCTTCAAGTACGAAAAGCACTGCGCTCCCTTCCCAATCCTAAATCTGAGGACGCAGTTACTCTCATTGCAGGACTCCACGGGCGCTCTCAGCCCCCCACCCCCAAAAGCAAGCACTGTGTGTCCCTGCCTGGCTCTCCACAAGGCGCACCAGGTCGCACCCAGGCGAGGCTCCCCCAGCCCAGCGCAGCCGGGCACACACACGCCCCTCCCCCGGGCATCACCACACTCCGGGAACACAGCGCAAACACCCCTCACGGGCACAGCTCGGGTCCCAGCAACATCCCCACGCACAGGGCACTCGAGAGCAAGCCCTCACCTTCAGCCCAGGTGAGGACTCCCCATCCTGTGACACAGCCCACAAACACCTGCACGCTTCTACCGGAGATATCCCTTCGTCCTGGCCAAACCCCGAAGCGCCCCAGCATCCTGGGAAGCTCAGTGCCGACCACCAAGCAAACTTCACCGCTGCCACGACAGGAGCCCACGCGTCCAGGACCCGCCACAGCACAACCCCGAGGCTCTGTGGCTGAGCCTTCTGCCCCAACTCCGCCCCGCGCCGGTCCCGGCCCTGCGCCTCCCACCGGAGCCGGACCCGCCGAGACCATCTCCTCCTGCCCGTCCCCCGCTCCCGTCCCCGCCCCGTCCCCACCCCCGCCTTCCGCCCCCGGCAGCCCGCTCCCCAACCTTCTCCAGTTCGTTTCCGGAGCGCACACCCGCTCCGGGTTCCTACCAAAGGCTGTGGGTAACTGGAGCACGAGGGTCACCAAAGTGATGCCCACGAAGCACCAGGAAGAAAGGGGACTCTCGGGGGGGCGGGGAGGTGCCCTGCGCGGCTCGCAAGATCGGGTCATTTTCCGGGAGGTCAGCGGGAATCCTCGGGGGCAGCGCCCACCTACCTTTTGAATGCGGACACCAGACGCAACAATCGCTAGACTCACAAAGTGTGAGCAACCGCAGGTGGGCGTGACCTCGCGGCGAGCGGGGCTGGGCGGGGCCGAGCTCAGGAGTAGAAAGGCGGGGCCGGCGCCCCGCGGGGAGATGAGCAGAGGAGGGGCGGGAAAGGGGCTCATCCTTTGCTGGGTCCCAACCAACCGGGGCTGCTGGTGGCTCTGGAAAGAAAAGGAGCTGTGGGAACTCCGGGGAAGGAAAGAATAAAGCGCGTCGAAACAGCAATATGAAAACAGCAGCCCAGGCCTAGACAGTGGGCGCCTGGTGGCCAGCACCCGCTAGGGCTCCACTTTTGTCCTGGTGCCTCCAGACTGTCAGAAGTGCCAGGGCCCTTGCAGAAATTTTGTACTAATGAAGCATTATTAGGGACAACACTTGAGGTTTCTGTGGTTGAATATCTGCTCCTGAGTCCCAACGAAGCCTGCGAGATTTCAAACTCACCAAGATGATGATTTCACTGTTTCCTGACTAACCTAAAAGAAGTGTCTATCATTTTACTTTTTATCCAATCCTAAAGGTTTCCCCTCGTTGCTTTCTCGTGCCTCCCTAATCTATTGCCAATGGATTTCATGGAACCCTCTTAAGTTTCCTCTTTTGAGGGTAATGTATGAAACATGGTGCAAAATGGCCCTTCTCCAGAGCATTGTCTCAATCCGTTGAGATTCGGCTTCCCGGCAATTGTTAACAGTTTGGCTCAAATAAGCTCACAAAGATTTGTCAAGAGTTTGAATATTTCTTATGTCAACACAATGAACTAATAGTTGATAGGATTATGGATATTTTATTTTCTTTGTGCCTTTTAGTTTTCTATATAATCAAGTAAAGAATTTTTTTTTTTAAATCCAATGTATACATCAACGGCTGTTTTTTGCTAATAAAATGTTGGGGATAGAACCTGTGTTGCACTGGATTCAGGTATGAGAGAACGCTGAGCAAATGGAAGCTCTCCATATAAACCACAAATGCACTTTCTGGAATTACACTACTTTGTATGTAATTAAACCATGCTGTATCTGAGATGTGCTGAAGACTATGGGTTCATCAAAATCATGGCATTTCCTCTTCCTTTCAGAAAAAGACAATGTAGATTCTGGGAGAGTGTGTGATACACTAAGTGTGAAGGTGAACTATAAAACAACCACCTTATTAGACTAGAGGCCCAGTGCACAAAATTTGTGCACTGGTAGACTCCCTAGGCCTGGCTGAGATCAGGGGTGATGAAGGCCCTCCTTCCCCAGCTGCCAGCTGCCAACCAGGGCCTTACTTTGTTCTGCACCTTCCCCCTGGTGGGCAGTGCTTGTCATAGCAAGCAATTGAACTCCTGGTTGAACTCCTGAGGGACACTTTGCATATTAGCCATATATATTTTATATTAAAATCCAGACACTCCACAATGACAATTGAAGGAGGTATAAGTAAGGAGACAGTGAAGGGGAAATTACTCCTCATTGCGGGGTAATTATTATTACAGTAAAACCTCAATATAATGACTAATTTGGGCAAGGGTGTCCATTAAAATTGAAAGTCTGTTATATAATAAAGTAGGTTTTCCAAATGTGTGTTAAAAAATGACAAGTTAGGTAATTTACCTGCTTTTACTTAAGTAGTCAAATTTGTCTAATTAAAATAAAGTATGAAAAGTTTAATTTCACAGAAAAGTTTTCATATTACAGTAATTTTAAATTTATATTGAATCGGTCTAGTAAATACTGCATTCACTCATCACCTTGAGTAAACAAATGCAATCAGCTAGGGCAAGTGCATGTGAGAACATCTGCCAGCACGCATTCAAACTGCTGCAGAAAGTCATGCAGGGAAGGTCAATGAGAGGAAAGAAAGGAGATATATGTACTACTATTTGTAATACTTTAAACAAATACTTTTTAATGAAAGAAAAATACCACATGATCTCACTCATTTATGGAAAACAAAGAACATTATAACCTGATGAATAAAAAGATAAATACAGAGACATCAGAAGCAATTACTGTGCCTGATACAGTGTGATCACAAGCTGATAACTTGCCAAACATTGTTTATGGGCAGTTACTGTTGGATTTAAATGTATAGACTACACTTGTAAATATGTAATATTTATTTATGTTGGTGAAATTACCACAATGGTATTTTTCCAACAAATAGCTTATTTGCTAAAACTTAATAAAAAATAGCTATGAAGCTCACTGGTATGGTTCAGTGGTTGAGCATCGACCTATGAACCAAGTGGTCATGGTTCCATTCTCAGTCAGGGCACCTGCATGGGTTGTGGGCTCAGCCAGGTGGGGCATGTGCTGGAGGCAGCTGATCAGTGATTCCCTCTCATCATTGATATTTCTCTCTCTCCCTTCCTCTCTGAAATCAAAATAAATTTTATAAAAAGCTGTGAATTAATAAAAAGTAACCTGTTAATTTAATTATAAGCAAATCCTGATTATAAGCATTTTAAAATTAACAGGGTGTTAAGTGTTAATTTTCACAGATGACATAGGGACTGAAAATTCTGTCCATTAAATCTGGTTTGTTAACTAAGGCCTGCAAAATCGAGTATTTTCTGTACTGTTATATCTTATAGTAGTAAAAGAATGATGTAACAGACACGTTCTGTGGCTCAATGTTGCCACTTATTTGTGAAAACAAGAATCTACAGGATGGGTAAAAGTAGGTTTACAGTTTCCCATATAGAAAACAATACAATAATTAATAAGTAATATAAAAGAGTTTGTGTACTCTCAGCTATAAATCTACTTTTGCCCACCTTTGTATTTATTGTTTTCTACAGTCATCAGTACAACCCTTTTCCATTTACTTGGAGGCTTGGAAATTAGTTTTTTTTCTTGTTAGAAAATTTAAAGGATAAGGATGAGTTTAGTAAGCTGGTTACAGGTCCTAGATAAGGACTGAGATTTTATTGGAACTTTCAGCCAGTGAAATTTCTATACCTGGCATCCATTAAGCCTTTCTTAATGGAAGACATTCACCTTGATTTCTTTAACGCAGTTTGATTTGACCCATCTGAGGCTCCAGTTGATATGTTCTGGCCATGTTGCCTAATTTTCTGGACAAGCTCCTTGAGTCAAGGGTCGAGTTTTCTTGCTTTTTCTCCAGTGCCCAGACTGTTCTAGGCCTGTAGTGGGTGCATAATGAATACCTATTAAATACTGAGTAAAATAAGTGGGTGTTGCTGTCAACTGCATTTAACATGTCTCTGCCCATTGTCCACCAGCAAAGATGTACCAAATCCTGGGGAATTTCTGAAAGATTATGCGCACAATAATTTTACATACTAGCAGGAATGAGGTGGGATTTATCTCTAAAAGGAATGAGCTGTGGTATGTTTCTTTCATTGCCTGGCTTATTTCACTTAGCATGATGCTCTCTAGTTCCATCCATGTTGCTGCAAATGGTAAGTATTCCTTTATTTAATGAAAGAAAAATACATGATTTCACTCATTTATGGAAAACAAAGAACATTATAACCTGAAGAACAAAAAGATAATTACAGAGGCAGTAAAGTATTGGACAGACTGTCAAATTACAGTGGGAAAGCTGGGGAGTGTTGGGAGGAGGCAGAGAAAGAGATCAACTGAAGGACTTCTATGCATGCATATATGTACAACCAACAGACACAAGACATTGGGGGAAGGGGTGTGGGATGAGGGCATGAGACAGGTGGTAGGGGAGGCTAGGAGAAGGTCAATGGGGGAGGGAAGGGAAGAGATATATGTACTACTATTTGTACTACTTTAAACAATAAAATAAAATTTAAAAAATAAAAAAATAAAAAGAATGAGCTGCAAGCATCTGCACAGAAGATTTTCCTAAATGGGGTATTATAAGCTGACCTATGGAGTGCAGCTAATGCCTGCCCCTCAGCCTGAGGTCCTCACAGGGGAAGAACCCATGAGCTGCACTGACCAGTGTTTTTAAGACATTTTTGGAAGAAACTGGAGAAGATGCAAAGAAATGGAAAGATATTTCATCTTCCGAGATTGGGAAAACCAACATTGTTACACTATCCATATTACCTAAAGCAATCTGTAGAAGAATGCAATCCCTATCAAAATCCCAATGGCATAAAGAATCATACAAGGCAAGTATTTTTTTAAAGATAAAATTTATTTGAAATGTATACATTATTAAATGACATTTTACAAGGAACCCGATCTTACAAAAGCACCAAGAATATATCTAAAGATTAAATTGTACACAAAAAAATCTGGAATTAAAATTTTACTCTCAAAATTAAAAGAGAAAACTTGTTTGAGTTGGAATTACTGAGTGATTATGGAAACACAAAGTATATAGGGTGAGAAAACCTCAAACCAAGTGGAAATTAAAGTGAAATGTTTAACTCCAAGAAAAACTGCTATCAAAATAAAATCAGACTTCTCTATAAAGATATGCCCATGAAAACCACAGGAAATCATTCATACAATGACTAAATAATTAAAACCACACTATAACCAAAAGTATGTGGTAACTGAGTATGCTGATTATTTAAAAAAAAGAGTCTGCATATAAAAACAGTTCACTTTAGTGCCTTCTTAGAAATGGTGACTCCTCAGAGCTATGTAATTGTTTATAGCCAAAGCCTGGCTCCAGGCACATCCCAGGTGAGGCTTCAGAAAGTCTTTGAAGAGCAGGTGGCAGTGAAACTGGGCTCCCATCTTTCTCATCAAGCAAGCGTTCCTTGTGCTGTTTGAGAATAAGTGCAAATAGGAAGCTACAGCTTAAGAAATCATTTCAGTGATGTGGCGCCCATACAAAGAGGCTTGCTGATGATATTCAAATGGTTTCTTTCCAACTCGTGTTCAGCTGCATTCCAAGCAAGAAGGCACACTGAAACAAGAACTCCTGGTTAGGAGGCAGCATGAATAGCATTGGTACGAATCAAAGTTTAAATAATGGGAATGTTAACATTCTCTGTATAGACCAATTATAAGTGCTAGTACCAATAAAGCATCAAACTTATTCAAAAATATTATTCTACTATTGGCCCGGTGCATGAAATTCATGCACATTAAAAGGGGATTAATTAGAGGAAATAATTTAATATTGCTATTTGCCCTTTCTCTAAAATAGAAGTGTTCAGAGATGAAAAAATTAGTACAATGTATATGAAAACCTTCCTCCAGTCAGAGTCTGAGGCACACCACGGGACCCAGAGTCAAGTCCCTGCCCACCCAGATGTGCCTCAAAATCATGTGAGACCCAGACCTAGCCGCCCCCCAACCCACCTGCATTGGCCTGGATCCAGTTATGGCCAGTCCCACCCCTGTCAAGCCCCACAGGGAGGGGGCATAGCCTCAGGTCCCCTGGCCCGGTGCCAGAAAGGGGAGCATGCCTTGAGGTCCCCTGTCAAGCCTTGCTGGGTGGGAGGCTTGGCCTGAGGCACCCCATCAAGCCATGCCAGGTGGGGTGCAGCATTAGGTGAACTGGCCCAGCACTGGGAGGGGGGTGCACAGCCTGAGTTCTCCTGACCCAGCACTGTGGGGGCATCTTGAGGTCCCCTGTCAAGCCCTACTGGGTGGGGGTATGACCTGAGGTTCCCTGTCAAGCCCAGCCAGGCAGGGGGGCACAGTGCAGGTCTCCTGCCTGGTGCTGGGGCAGCAGGTCTGGCCTGAGGTCCCCCATCTAGCCCCGCTGGGTGGGGGTGCAATTTGAGATCCCTTGGGCTGGTGCCGGGGTGGGGACACAGTCTGAATTCCCCTGTCAAGCCTCATCTGCTGGGGGGCACAGCCTGAAGTTCCCTAGCCCAGTACCAGGATAGGAAGACACCTTGTGGTCCCCCATCAAGCTCTGCTGGGTGGGGGCATGGACTCAGGTCATGTGTGTCTTGAGGTCCCCCAGCCTGATGCCAGAGCGGAGGGTGTGGCCTGAGGTCCCCTGTCAAGCCTCACAAGGATGGGGGAGGGCATAGCCTTAGGTCCCTGCTGATTGCTCCTTAAGACTCCTTATGGCAGTGGTTCTCAATCTTTTTTAATGCTGTGACCTTTTAATACAGATCCTCATGTTGTGGTGACCCCCAATCTTAAAATTACTTTCATTGCTACTTCATAACTGTAATTTTGATACTGTTAATGAATCATAATGTAAGTATCTGTGTTTTCTGATGGTCTTAGGTGACCTTGCTAGCAGTTTTCAACCTGTGGGTCTCGACCCACAAGTTGAGAACCGCTGCTGTAGAGCCTAAGACCATCAGAAAACACAGATACTTACATTATGATTCATTAACAGTATCAAAATTACAGTTATGAAGTAGCAACGAAAATAATTTTAAGATTGGGGGTCACCACAACATGAGGAACTGTATTAAAAGGTCACAGCATTAAAAAAGGTTGAGAACCACTGCCTTATGGGATCTTGCCTCAGCTGTGGGTGCAGCCATCTTTGTGATGGATTGATGGTCAATTAGCATATTCCCTCTTTATTAGATAGGATTAAGAGGTCCTCAGATAATATGATATGGAACAATTTTATATCGATAAATATGAATAAAAGTGTGGAAGAAACTGAGGCAATAGTTGCATTCTCCTTGTTTCACACATTCATTGAACAAATACTGATGTAATAGCTTTACTTTGGATCCCCACAGGTTTGGATCTAGAGATCACTCTGGCATGGCCTCCACTGTTCTCCTCTTGGCTTTTCCCAGGACTCATCAGCAAGAAGCGTATTTCTTTCCCCATTGCCACAGCAGTTCTTCTGTATCTTGTTCATGGTATATATTCTTACTCCCTGATATGTATGTCAGTATATTTTATAAACTAAAATAAGCTCCAAGAAGACAGAGGTGGTATCTTTACATTATAGATTATATACAATAAAGCATATAAGACATATTTGAGCTTGAATTCTACCTTTGCCACTTACAGATCCCAAAACCTTGGCCACAGGAAATTTTTAACCTTGGCTTTCTCATCTTGGACGTTATGTGCTCACCCTGGTATTATCTTAGGACACTCCTCACCTTTCAGTGTTGTAGACAGAGCTAACTGAGATAAAGCGTGAGTGACTCTCAGCATAAAGCCTGGGAACCGTAAACCTTCAACTGTTCACTCCCATCTTCTCCTGATGTTGCCTGCCAATGCATGGCAGCTATTGAATGCCTTCTCTCTCCTTAAATCCCTATTGTCTCCTTTCTCAACCTTCTTATCAGCTGATCATTTTACTTTCTATTCACTCTGGGAACAGAATCATCAGAAGAGAACTTCCACAGATGCATTCACCACATCATCTCCCCAGCTGCCTTCATCTGATCCATATGTTCTGCTTTCCCTCTGGTTCCCAAGGCCACACTCCTACCTAAGGTCTTCACTCGCTGCTTTAGCACTAGACTCTGTTTCTTCTAGCTTATGTGGGCATAGCTCCAGCAATTCTGCCATTCTTTCCCTGCCAGCATTTTCCCACTTTCTCCCAGATCATTCTCATCAGCACACAGGAATCACAGCATAGCTGTTATTTCTCCATTCTTAAAAATATGTCCTTTGATTTCCTTCTTACTCTTAAATATTTGTTGCTTGAATATATATAAAAGAAAAACCAAATAGGGAATTAATTAGTTGGCAATAGATATAAATAAATTCACAATTTATATGCATGATTTTATTAATAGTTTTTTATTGATTTCAGAGAGGAATGAAGAGGGAGAGAAACGTCAGTGAGAGAGAAAATCATTGATCAGCTGCCTCCTACACGCCTCCTACTGGGGATAGAGCTCACAAGTCAGTCATGTGCCCTTGACTGGAATCAAACCCAGGACCCTTCAATCTGTAGGCTGACACTCCATCCACTGAGCCAAACCAGCTAGGGCTATATGCATTATTTTAAAAACTGTGCAGTAGAACCATATATATTTAGCATTATGCTTTTTGATAAGTATGAATAGAAGGAAATTTTTAGATAGAAATTAATAAAATATTTTACTTTCATTAGATACCCATTTACCTTCTGGTTAGCTTGCTGGGTTGTATGGATCAACAGAGTATAGTTCTTGTATCTCTAAATGAAGATCTTCCTCGGTGAGACTTTTATTTGTATAATTATTGCTAAATGGAAGAAGGAAGAAAAAGTAAGATTTTTACTCATGGCCATAATTGCTATAAAGATATAGCAGTTGCTTTCTTTCCATAATTCCCAACACATGGTAAGCACTTTTCAGAGGTAAATCCATTTTATTTTTCTAAGTAGCCTATGAAATAATCAATATAATCCTCAATTTTAGAAGGCCCATAAAAACAAATAATTTGCTAGGCTGCTAAGTGTGTAGGTCAGAAGTTGACATTACACAGCTTTATCTCAGACCTGGAATTCTAAATGATTAATAATTATGGCCCCAGTTTAAAACAATAACAAAAAAAAAAGCAGGTTTTATTTTAAGATGTGGCCATACCTTTACCTATTTGGGACACAATCTCCCAATCTAACTTTAAAAGAAAATTTTTATATTGGATGTTTAATTCAAAATCCTTATATGGTCCTACATGACTAAACCTTTAAATGATTTTTAAGAGGGCAGTTTTACTTTTTCTCTTTGAAGGCATATATATTTACTGCTTCTAAAACCAGTTTGCTAAAATTAGCAAAAGAAAAGAAAATGTGATAATCCTACCAGGTAGAACTCTGAAATAAAGTATTACAAAATTATTGGAAAAGAAAGATTACTTCTAGGGTTACTTACAGGATGTCCCCAACTACCATATTTAAGAGGTCAAATTATAAATAATATATTAATATAAAAATGATACTCTTTAGTTATGATGTTCAGATTTTATTAAAATATCTTACATGACTAGAAAAAATTAGCAGTCTTTTCTTCAAATGTTAAATGGCTTTTATAAATATTCAGTGTTGTTACTAAATACCCATTTTTAAATGATTATTCATCTCATTTACAAAAAGGAACTAAGGTGATTGAAATGTTTTTTTTTTAAATCAACTATCACACAATAAATTTGAAGTGGGTTAGAAAATAGAAGTAAAAATGAGAGTGATGCTAAGCAATTTAATGTAACATATTTGGTTTATATCAATATAGGCACTTATATCCAGTATTGATATAAACATGTTAATAATAGAAACAATTCAAATGAGCTTGTAAGCATTCCCAAAGTTTGGGAATTTTTCTCAGACAAGATGCTCTGAAAGCAAAATTAGGAGATAGAAAAGACACAGAAACCACATTTTCTATTTATTTAAATTTATAACTACCCTTAGCCAAAGTTATCTTCTAACTTCCTTCAAGAAAAAGCCATGAAAATGGTATCCTTCCTTATTTATTTATTTATTTATTTATTTATTTATTTATGAGACCCTTTTCTTCCTTGAATTCTGTGAAACAGTTGTCTTCTGGCTTCCCTCCTACTTGTGACTGCTTGTTCCCCTCTTGTCTTTTAAGCATTACTGTCCTTCTGGAATTGGTTTTCAGTCCTATGTTTACCTTTTAAGTTTTTTTGGTGCCAAGGCTTCCATTGTGATTTAAACATCACCTATCTGAATTCAGGCCCCTCTCTTGAGTCCTACATCACAAGGGCCACAAACTGGCAAGGTCAGCACTGAACTCATCTTCCCCCACAAGCCCTTTTCCTCCTTTGGTGAAACACTGGGACCATCAAAGGACCACCACTTGGCTCATTCTCTGCGCCCCCCTGTCCCTCCTTTCCACAGGACACTCAGTCCTGGAATCCTAGGTTCTCCACAGTGAAGATGCATGCTGCATCTGTTCCTTCCTCTGGATCCCTGCCACTGCTGCTTTGGCTGATGGCCCAACCTGCCCCTTATTTTAAAAATGCGAATCTGAACATATTTAAAAACAAATTTAATATATTTTATGGACTTCAGAGAGGAAAGGAGAAGAAGAGTTAGAAACATCAATGATGAGAGAGAATCATTGATCCGCTGCCTTCTGCATGCCCCACACTGGGGATTAAGACCACAACTGGGCATTTCCCCTCATCAGAAATCAAACCACCTGGTTCATAGGTCAATGCTCAACCACTGAGTCATGCTGGCTGAGCTGAACATATATATATATTTTTTTACTTGCTTAAGCTCCTATAGGATACACCCTAACTCCTTGTTATGGACTGGAGGCTTTTGATGATCTACCTCCTGATCACTTTCCTAGATTTCCCAAATGTCTATGAAATGGAGTATTAGTCCCCAGGGTTATTAAAAACATTATGTGAGAAGAAAAAAAATTGTGTAATCCAATTAGTTTGGGAAACACTGGCTTAAAAACACATAAAACTGGCTTTTGAATTATAGGACTTTAATTATTCTCTTGGTGATTGTGACTCTCTATGAGAAAAATATAGTATGCAGTATTTCTCAATCTTCCTTTGTCACAGAATGCCCTCTCTCCTGAATTCATTCGCAACACCATCCTCTGGTAAACACGACAGTCTAAAGTACATCCCACCTGTAGACAGACCCTTTCTGTGCTCAGGCCTTGTCAGGCTTAGAACAAACTACTCAGTGCATAGATACTGTCATTGCATAATTCCAATGCAACCCTTTTTTGTTTGATGCCTATGGTAAGTATTATGCAACTGTGATCAATGTCATCAGATGGCATGGGTGACTTGGGTATTTTAATGAAAATTTGCTGGAGTTTGTGGGTTACATGTTTGGGGTGACATGGCTTAGTCATTCCCTATTAGAATCTGAGACTTGCTTATCCTCCCTAATGCTGAAGAAGCCCAAATCATTTGTGCTTTGGTGAAGCATGCATTGAACTTACCATTTTCTGTGTTTTAATATCATGCACAAGGTGACACTAACCAAGAAGATTAGAACCACGAGACCTGCAGAAAGACCTAGAAAATAAAACAGCAACATCAAATGCCAGGAAAATGTGACCTATGGTTTTGAAGTGATTGTGGGGCCTATTCCTAGTGGAGGGGAATATGGAATGTTACTTTTATACTTATCCTTCCTGAGCTATGGAAATATTGAATTCCTAAATAATGATACTTGGGGTCAAGGTGTTTCTGATTCCATCTAGTCCACATTTAATCTAAAGCACCAAGCATTTCACAGGGTTCCAGTCAAGCTCTGTGGGGCTTTTCTGTTCCTCTCAGTTTTATTATAATAGTCCAGTCACTTGGGGTAAAATTAGGAGATCGGGACACCAGGGTTCCATAACTTTGCATGACAACATTTAATTCTCAATTGTGAAAGATACTTTGCTACTACAGAATAAGCCAGCCTAGTGTTATAGTACCAAATCATGCAAAAGATCAAGAGTTAATGTAAACTAAATTTTCAACTTAAAAGTTGGAAATAGCTGGCTGTTCAAAATATTTATTTAACTATATTCAAAAGTGACAGTCTGTAATGTAAAGGGTACATGAAAATATTTTTAAAACACCCTCCGTACTTTTCTGAGTTAAAGTGAAGGGTGAGTTATACGGCCACAAATATATACTAGAGGCCCGGTGCACAAAATTCATGCACAAAGGGTGTGTCTGTCAGCCGAGCCTTCACCCTCTCCAATCTGGGACCCCTCAAGGGATGTCCAACTGCCCATTTAGGCCCAGTCCTGGTAGGATTGGGCCTAAATGGGCAGTTGGACATCCTTCTCACAATCCAGGATAGCTGGCTCCCAACTGCTGGCCTGCCTATCTTCCTGATTGTCCCTAACCACTTCTGCCTGCTAGCATGATCACCCCCTAACCACTGGCCTGCCAGCCTGATTGATGCCTAACTACTCCACTGCCAGCCTGATTGCCCCTAACTGCCCTCCCCTGCAGGCCTGGTCACCTCTAACTGCCCTCCCCTGTAGGCCTTGTCCCTCCAACTGCCCTTCCCTGCAGGCCCAGTCACCCCCAACTTTCCTCCTCTGCTGGTCTGGTCACCCCTAACTGCCCTCCCCTGCAGGCTTGATTGCCCCCAACTTCCCTCCCTTGCCAGCCTGGTCCCTCTCAATTGCCCTCCCCTACTGGCCTGATCGCCCACAACTGCCCTCCCTTGCAGACCTGGTCCCTCCCAATTGCCCTCCTCAGCTGGCCATCTTGTGGCAGCCATCTAATGTCCACATGGGGCATCCATCTTTGACCACATGGGGGCAGCTATCTTGTGTAGTAGAGTGATGGTCAATTTGCATATTACTCTTTTATTAAATAGGATACTTAAAGTATTTAGGAATACTTACCACCAAGAAGAGGAGCAAGTGAGCCTAAGGAGAATCCAAAATCATAAACATATTAGTCTATTGGTAGCTGCAAGGCTCAGTATAGTCCAAAGCCCCATGGCAATGTCCCATTCAGCTCCAGTCCCTCTACGTCTACTTGAAAAGGTATACTGAAAACCTGGATTCTACCCACTTTTTCTTTATTTCTTATGTAACAACTCACTGGATTTTAAAACAATGTTCACTTTAAGTAAATTGCAGTAGCTCACCAACTAAAAAAAATAATACACTCAGTATAATCAGGCATTTCTCAGGTTAAATGCAAATAGTAACTGTTATAACAGTTTGTTTAACATAGGTTTAGAGGTCCCAGTCTAAGTTGTAAGCACTTATATAACTTATAAGTGTATGAAAGTGAGAAATGATAATTACATTATAAGAAAGATAATTTTGCCAAAATTATCTTTGGCTCAGTGGATAGAGCGTCAGCCTGCAGACTGAAGGGTCCTGGATTCGATTCCGGTCAAGGGAATTTATCTTGATTGCGGGCACATCCCCAGTAGGGGGCGTGCAGGAGGTGGCTGATTGATATTTCTCTCTCATCAATGTTTCTAACTCTTCTATCCCTCTCCCTTCCTCTCTGTAAAAAATCAATGAAATAAAATAAAATAAAATCAACAAAAAATATTTTTTTAAAGAAAAGAAAGAAAGATAATTCGATGAGTTTAAAAGTCAGCCACTCTTTAGAACATACTGAAATACTGGCTGGTATTTTGGCCTTAGATATCAAATTGCCAAGCAATAATTCTATTGCCAACATTTGCCCCAAAATAAATAGGTGCATTTTTATTATTTAATGAAAACAATACATTTTGTAGACACCATCATATTATCCTCTCATGTACTTTTTCTCATCTTACTTAGAAAAGAAAAGGGGGGGTAAAAAGCATTGGGCAAAAAGATTAGGCAGGTGTCTTATAAAACAATTTAACTATCTTAGCATTTACATGCTTTTCTTTAGTTCAAATGGCAAGTGCACATTTAAAAAAAAAAGTTTCCTTATTCTGAGCAAAATCCCTGAGTTAATTATTAAAAATAACTTACCCTTTCTGATACATGTTGGTACACCTGGCACCCATTTGTTATTGGTATGACATCTAATCAAATCACTGCCATTCATGATGAAACCAGGGTTGCAGGCAACATATACAATGTCATTGTGGGAATATGATAAATGAGTTTCATTCAGCATGTATCCATGTTTGACTTCTGGGTTAGGACAGTAGGCCACAGGAGGAGGTTTTAAGCACTGTGGGGGAGATGCACTCCAAGATCCATGTCCTTCAGAATCACTTATGCATCGAATGTTTCTCTCTCCCAGAAGAGAGAATCCTTGGTCACATTCATAAGAGATTTCCATTCCATAAAGAAACTGTTTTCCAATCACACCTGTGTGTCTCCCGTTGGCAATCACCAGTGGAGGTGGACAGTGAATAGCTGCAGAAGAGGTTCAGGAAATGTGGCTTCAGCTAGTGTACCAAGGCGGACAGTCATCATTCAGATGCAAATAAAACTATGTGACTGTGTGACTGCATGTATGACACATACCATACAATTATTTAGCTTTACAATCTGCATTGTGTTCTCATCAAAACAGCTTTATTAACATTTTTGATTATGTGAATAATACATACCCATTCCAAAATTTTAAAAAATAAGCTATAAATATAGGCTATATTTGTGTGTGTTTTTAAATCTTGAGCAATTAGCAGATGTATGCCAAATACTTAGTTCCTATGCTTGCCCATGAGAGTGTTGACCAAACTGTGACAGTATTTCTTATCTTAAATACACTGAGATAGACCATGTAGACTGTTGAGGTAGTTACAGCCTGGTGCTTAGTTGGCCTTCCCTCTCTAATCCTCAACTATCCCATTTACAACTTTAACTTATCTCTTACCTTGACAGAGTGGAATTCTTTGGAACCAAACCCCATTCTCAGCATCTTCACATTTCTGATAAGTATGCCCAGTCAGCTGGTACCTAGAGATTATCATACATTTCTTTTCCCCAATATCATGTCTCTGAAACCTCACCTCCTCACACCACAAATACAGAAGAACTCCTACATAAGAACATTGGTACAGAGGAATTAAAACCTTGACACTCCTAATAAGCAAACTTCTTTAGATGAGAGTTGCTCATAGCAAAGCTATTTCCATGTCAAAAACGAACTAACAAATGAGAGATGCTACTTAGACTCATATTCTCTGTGAGTGTGGCAATGAGGAACCTCAAAAAGAGTCACCAAGACAAGCTGAAGGTGGAACTAATGCACTGAACAAAGGGGGGACCCTCTCTGGATGGATCATCTCATACTCACCCATCCGGACAGGATCTATTAACTAGAACCACATGCGAATCAGCTGGAAGCTCATGAACATCTTCTTCCACAGGCTGACATGGCGCTTCTAGAGGAGCACAGCTGGAATTACTCACACATGCTTGCTATCAAAGGGAAAGGCAACTCTAGAGCTAAAGTACCTTCACACCGAGGGGCAGAAGGACTCCAATTTCCGGAAGGCATACAGTGAATGGATTTGTTTCCCACAAGCGAGTAGCCAGGGTCACAGCTGTAGTTAACAGTCATACCGGAGACAAAGAGGACCCTATTTCCACCTGTATGCTGACCATGATGCAGCCCAGAGGGTGGCTGGCAGTCTGAAGAAAAAATACCACATAAATACCAACAAAAGAAGAATTTATACTCAAGAAGATTCAGAGCACAATATTTGACAACAGATAATCTACAGAATCTTTGCCAAGGATCATAAAGCTCTAATTCATTACTGAATGCTTTCTGTTCATTTCAAAGAACTAGACTTCTATAAACAAGTCCTCTCAGTATCTACCCTGAATATATTCCAGATACAAGAGCCATTCACATAATGAACATACACAATGCACATGGAACATTGTTGCAGATAAAAGAAATAGAATAGTGATCTGTGTCGCATTGACTTTTCCCATGAGTATAGTTTTGGGTGAGTGATGAGAATAATAAGTAAATACCTTATTTTCCCCATTGGGTTGTTTACCTTTTTCACAAATGGGTATTTCAGGATCCCAGGTTTTATTGGCTTTGCAACGAATCTCACTGCTGCCCTTCAAAGTAAATCCTTCATTACACTTGACTATCACACTGTCATTGTAGACATATGGGGCTTCCTTGCTGGATAGCTGGTATCCATTTTCAATGTAGGCACGTGAGCATTGAACAGCAGGGAGGGAAAGTTTACAGAGAGGAGCAAGGCCACTCCAGATGCCCCTCTCCTGACCATTGCTTGTACAACGGATAGTGCTCTCCCCGATGAGGTTGAATTCTACGCCTTTCTCTGGCCCAGGGTTACATGAATAAGTAACTGTGGTTCCATATGGAAAGTCTTCTGAGGAACTCCCTGTGTGTGTCCCATTGTAGATAACAGGGGGCGGTGGGCAGTTGATTTCTAGAGAGATGAGAAGTGACTATATAATTCTGTTTCAATATAATACACCATAGAAGAGAAAGGAAGCTGATTATAAACCTGTTATCACATTTCCTAGAGGATATGGATGAGTTTTGATGATATGAGTTATATTAAAGCTCTTATGTGTACACAATTCAATTTAAGCAGATTTCATAGAAAATATTTTTGTAATGGAAATCTTTGTTAAAAGTAAACATGTACATCAATATCATATAGCAATGGAGTAAAGGCCAGCAGTAAATTATTAATTAAAACAATTCTTTTTAAAATAAATAATAGATTAATAAAAGGCATAGGGGCATAGAATTAGGCCTTTTTTAATTTTGATAAATCTTTATTGTTCAGATTATTACAATTCTTCTTCTTTTTTCTCCCCATAGCCCCTCTCCATCTGGCTCCCACCCCACCCTTGGCCCTTACCTTCCCCTCATTGTCCTCATTTATAGGTGTATGATTTTTGTCCCGTCTCTCACTGCAACCCACTCACCTCTTCCCCCCCTGAGAATTATCAGTCCACTCCCTTTCTATGCCCCTAATTCTATTTTATTCACTTGTTTATAGATATGTATTTGTTGTTCATAATTTTTACCTTTACTGTTTTCTTTTTCTTCCTCTTCTTAAAGAATACCTTTCAGAATTTCATTATAATACTGGTTTGGTATTGAGTAACTCCTTTAGTTTTTCCTTATCTGTGAAATTTTTATTTGACCTTCAATTCTGAATGATAGCTTTGCTGGGTAGAGTAATCTTGGTTGTAGGTTCTTGCTATTCATCACTTTGAATATTTCTTGTCACTCCCATCTGGCCTGCATAGTTTATGTTGAGAAATCAGCTGGCAATCGTATGGGCGCTCCCTTGCAGGTAATTAACTGTTTTTCTCTTGTTGCTTTTAATATTCTCTGTCTTTTGCTCTTGGTATTTTAATTATGATGTGTCTTGATGTGGTCCTCTTTGGATTCCTTTTGTTTGGGGTTCTGTGTGCTTCCTGGATTTACAAGTCTATTTCTTTCACCAAGTGGAAGAAGTTTTCAGTCATTATTTCTTCAAATAGGTTTTCAGTATCTTGCTCTCTCTCTTCTTCTGGCACCCCCATAATTCTGATGTTGGTATGCTTGAAGTTGTCCCAGAGGATCCTTACACTATCTTCACATTTTTGGATTCTTTTTGCTTTTCCAGTTGAGTGTTTTTTGCTTCTTTGTATTTGAAATCTTTGACTTGCTTCCTGTGTTCCTCCAGTCTACTGTTAGATTTCTGTATAATATTTTTTATTTCAGTCAGTGTATGTTTAATTTCTAGTTGGACTTTTTCATCTCCTCTTAGGTCTCACTTAATTTATCCATTCTTTCTAGGAAATTCTTAAAAAACTTATAACTGTGGTTTAACTCTATATACAGTCACTTGTTTTCCTCCATTTCTTTTGTCTGTGATCTGTTCTTTTGTCTCTGCATATTTCACTGCTTCTCTGAGTTGGTAGAGTAGCTTTGTGTGCTAGGTGTCCTATGTAGCCCAGTAGCTCTGCTTCCCCAGTTACCTGAAGTAGACACTCTTGGTGCACCCTTTTGTGAACTGTGTGTACAATCTTGTTGTGGTTAATTCTTGATTGTTGTTAGTATTACTGGGAGGAATTTACCTCCAAGCCAATTGGTTGTGAGGATCAGCTGTGTCTGTGCATGTGCACTTGCCTCCAGACCTCTGCCTTTCTGGTTCCCCTGAGTTTCTGTGAGCTCTAGGGACCTGTATGAGTCTGGGTCCCCAGGGTCTCGCCTGAAACTAGGGTTCAGTGCAGTTGGTCCTGGATTTCTGTGCTGTTGGGAGGTTCTGTTTTCCTCTTGCTAGAGAAAGCCAGTGGCACAATCAGCAGTCAGCACTCTGTGTGCGCACTTTCGTGCACTCCCAGACTCCTGCCTTTCACGGATCCCCTAAGTTTCCCTGCACTCCTTCTTTTTCACAACATTCCAGACTCCCCCGTATGAGTCTTGCCTGGAATTTGGGTTCAAGGCAGTCAGAAGTGGGGTTCAGTGCAGTTGGAACTTTCTGTCTTCCCCTCCACCCCCTGCTAGAGGAAGTCAGCTAGACCCTCCTCCACCTTTCCTCTCTAGGAGCGTGTCTATGTACCTCAGCTTTTACAGCTCCTCTGAGACTTCGTGAGTCCCTCTCTTTACTTCTAGTTGTAGAATTTTCACTCAGCCAGCTTTCCTCTGGTTCTGGATGGTGTCCGTTCTGTCTTTTAGTTGTAATTTTGAAATTGTTGTGGGAGGCAGCAGTTTAGGTGTTCATCTATGCCGCCATCTTTGTCCCCCCTCACCCCCCCCACCTTTTTTTGAGTTTCATCCTTGTGTGGAGGTTGATAGTTCAGCGTATAATATTTATTGCTGATTGAGTATCTACTTACTGACATACAATTTTATCATTTAAAAAGTAGATATAATACCATTTAGGTAAATTAACTTTGTAGTCTGCAATCTAAAGCTGAATTTATAGATGAGGGGCTAAAATTTCAAAGAAGTAACATAAATCACCCAAGATCATATGAAGCCATAGATACAGAATAAGAGATCAGATCCCACACCAATCTCCTTTTTCTCCCCAAACTATAGCTTACCACACATTACACATGGTGGCTCATATACTCACTCCTTTCATCATCTTAAATTACAAAATTACTTAAATTACAAAAGAGGATCAGTGACTGAACACATTTAAATTAAGTGGTTGCTATGCTTTGAAATGGATAAACATGACAATACAAAGACAGAAAAACTTGACAAAGTCTTTGGAACAGAATCTAATATTCTTGTTCCTACAACATAGCCTAAAAGAGAAATCTCCCAGGGCATGCATAATTGTCACTCACCTGTACAAAGACGAATCTCCATAAACCAAGGAATGATGCCTTGACATAGCTGATAAACACTCTCACCTAACCGGGACCTGGAAATAGAATCATGTCATTTTGCCATCTAGTGACCATTAAACTAAGCAAGAGCTTTGGGCTCAAACGCAGGCTCACCACTTTCAGGGCAAGAAGCAATAGGAACAGAATGTAGCCAGCATCTGCTCCATCACCCTTTGCACAGGCATAGTTCCCATACATGGAAAACTAGCACGATTAGCACTTCCATGGACACGGGCCAGGGAAGGGTCTTTGAGGAAAACTCTTACACAGAGCTTGCAGTATGCACTGATAAGGCAGACCCAGTTCAGCCTGAGCCAGCACTCACTCACCCTTCATCACAAGAAGAGTTAACATCTGGTCTAATGAATCCATCCTGGGGTTTTTTATAGAGAAACTTTCCTATAGGTTCACACTCTGCCACTAAGAAAGAGACCAAGATGAGAAATCAACTCAAGCCATCTCAAAACTATAAAACATCTGCATGTGAGTCCTGATACCTTTGCATTTGGGGACAGTGGGTGTCCACATCCCCTCAGAGGTACAATGTATGGATTCTTCGCCCACCAGCACATAACCAGGGTCACAGCTGTATTTTATGGATGCTCCAGGCTCAAAGCGGATCCTGTGTCTATCTTCCTTTTGCCCATTGAGGATTTTAGGAGGGGCTTGGCAATCTACAGGAAAGAAAAAAGGTTTATTGTATAAACAGCTACAGGGGGAAATAGCTAAAGAAATGGGCATTAACGCTATAATTCCTCTCTGGTGGCAGCTGTGTGATGCAGAAAGTATCTTACAGTCCAGTTTGGGGTAATTTTAGATCAGCATTTCTCAATCTTTTCCTCTTCTTTGCACTTAGGCTGCTGCAGATGGTTCTGGATGGTGTCCGTTCTGTCTTTTAGTTGTAATTTCCATTCAATGCTTTACATCTACTCATTTCTTGTTTCTTAAGAAATCACCTCATATGCTTTCAATGGGAGATTCTAATATATCCATTGAATGGGGGCTTTGATGATTTCCCTTTTAAGAAATCAGTATCAACACAAACAAACATTTTTCTCATAAAGAAATGAATGGTTGCCTAATTTTATTTTTCCCAAGGACACTTCTACAAAATGAACAAACAGTGGATGTAGTGTGAAAAAGGCCTTCTGCATAATTTATAAACACTATAAATATTGAAGAACTGAAGCAAACTACAAACCGGAAAATAACCTGCTTATACCCAAAATCCTTACCTGTAATTCTTAGAAAAGACGAAATCAGTAGAATCTTTTCTTGGTATTGGAACACTCACCCTTTTCACAGACTGGTGCAGATGGCTCCCATGTGCCTCGAGCACTACACCTTATTCTCTTGCTACCTTTCAAGGTGAAGCCAAGCAAGCAATCAAATATCACAGTGTCATTATATGAATATTGATCTTTCTGCCCAGACAATATTTGGCCTCTTAGGATCTGAGGAGGTGGACAGTGAATTCCAGGATTAGAAAGTTCACAGCGTGGGGCAAGACTCCAGATCCCAGTCTTCTCACTATCAGTGGTACAACGGATAGTGTTCTTCCCAATCAGGATGAAGTCCACTCCTATCTCTGGGCCTGGGTCACAAGTGTAAGTGACTGTGCTTCCGTATGGAACATTCATTGAAGGGTTGCCTGTATGACGTCCATTGAGAATAGGAGGAGGTGGTGGGCAAAGGATTTCTAGAGAAATTAGAAATAACAAGGTTGCAGCTGTATTACACACAAGAAACCCTCAGACTTGATGCCATTTTCATCTCCTAGGTTCAGGGAATTAGAATATTTGAATTGCTGATGAACCATCAAAGCAGCTGTCTATATAAAAGCCTAAGTGAACATTATGACTGAACAACAGAATGACTAGAATGAAGGGTTGCTATGACTCAACTGCCCCCTTGTGATTAGTGCACTCCCATAGCCAACCTCCCCATGGCTGGCCAACTTCCCATGGGCCCTCCCCCCATTTCTAACCTGGCCAACAGGCTCAGATTGGACTGGACGAGATGGCCCCGATTGGCCCTGATTGCCAGCCAGGCCTAGAGATCCCATCATGCACAAATTCGTGCACCAGGTCTCTAGTAACAGTATAATTAAAAAAGTATATCTTGAGAATCCAAGATGGTGGCATAGGTAAACACCTACACTGCTACCTCGCACAACAATTTCAAAACTACAACTAAAAGACAGAATGGACAGCATCCAGAACCACAGGAAAGCTGGCTGAGTGGAAATTCTACAACTAGAAGGAAAGAGAGGGGCTCACAGAGACCCAGAGGAGCTGCAAAAAGCTGAGGTATGGAGACGCGCACATGGAGAGAGCGGGTGCCGGAGTAGCTGTCTGGCTTTCTCTGGCGGGAGGGAGACGTAGACTCCCAATGGCATTGAAACCCTTATTCTACGGCACTGAAATCCAGGTCCAGCCAAAACTCATACGGGGTGAGTTTGGACTGTGAAAAGGGAGAGGTGCACGGAAATTTAGGGGAGTCGCAAAAGATCAGAGGTCTGGTGGTGCACACAGCACTGCATGCAGAGGACAGACTGCTGATTGTGCTGCTGGCTTTTGTGAGTGGGCGGGAGACAGACCCTCCCAACTGTGCCACTTCTGACTCCACTAAGCCCCAGTTTTGGGTGAAACCCTGGGGATCCAGACTCATGTGGTCCTGGAGCGCAGGGGAGGCAGAGGGGCAGCAGTCTAGAGGCACTAACCACGCACAGGGGCCGCTCCAGCGATTACCCAGTCATGTGAGACTCAGGGGCTGTGGAGAGTGGGGCCGACTGGAAGGCAAGGCGGTCCCTTAAGCCCTGAGACTACACCCATCCCAAGCTCAACAGAGAGGCTTCTGCAGTTTTGCAAGTCTGGTATCTTAAGGCTGAATCCAACACAGAAGTTCTCCTGGCATAGTGAAAATGCAGAGACAAGGGAAGGGATCACAAACAAAAGAAATGGAGGAAAACAAACGACTGGATATAGAGTTCAAAACCACGCTTATACTCAGTGGAGGGAGCATCGGCCTGTGGACTGAGGTTTGGCTCAGTGGAGGGAGCGTCGGCCTGTGGACTGAGGGGTCCCAGGTTCGATTCCGGTGTGGGGCATGTATCCTGGTTGCGGGCACATCCCCAGGATGGGACGTGCAGGAGGCAGCTGATCGATGTCTCTCTCTCATCAATGTTTCTAACTCTCTATCCCTCTCCCTTCCACTCTGTAAAAAATCAATAAAATATATTAAAAACAAACAAACAAACAAACAAAAAACACGCTTATAAGGTTTTTCAAGAATATCCTGGAAAAGTTGGAAAAAGTTAGTGAGACCCAAGAGGAGATGAAAAAGAACCAACTAGAGACAGAAAAGATCCAACTAAAGATGAAAAAGGACCAACTAGAAATTAAACATACACTCACTGAAATAAAAAATATTATACAGAGTCCTAACAGCAGACTAGAGAAAGGCAAGAATCAAGTAAAAAATTTTGAAATATAAAGAATCAGAAAACACTCACCTGGAAAAGCAAGAAGAGAAAAGAATCCAAAAATGTGAAGATAATGTAAGGAGCCTCTGGGACAGCTTCAAGTGTACCAACATCAGAATTTTGGGGGTGCCAGAGGAAGAGAGAGAGCAAGATACTGAAAACCTATTTAAAGAAATAATGACTGAAAACTTCCCACATCTGGTAAAAGAAATAGACTTACAAGTCCAAGAAGCACACAGAACCCCATACAAAAGGAATCCAAAGAGGACCACACCAAGACACATCATAATTAAAATACCAAGAGCAAAAGACAAAGAGAGAATATTAAAAGCAGCAAGAGAAAAACAGTCCATTACCTACAAGGGAGCACCCATACGACTGTCAGCTGATTTCTCAACAGAAACGATGCAGGCCAGACGGGAGTGTCAAGAAATATTCAACGTGATGAATAGCAAGAACCTACAACCAAAAATACTCTATCCAGCAAAGCTATCATTCAGAATTGAAGGTTAGATAAAGAGCTTCACAGAGAAGAAAAAGCTAAAGGAGTTCATAAACTCCAAACCAGTATTATATGAAATGCTGAAAGGTACTCTTTTAGAAGAGGAAGAAGAAAAATGTAAAAGACAAAAAATTATGAACAACAAATACATAGCTATCAACAAGTGAATCTAAAAATTAAGTGGAATTAAAAATTTGATCAACAGAATAAACTGGTGAATATAATAGAATCAGGAGCACAGAAAGGGAGTGGACTGATAATTCTCAGGGGAAGGGGTGAGAGGTGTACAGGGAGAGACTGGACAAAAATCATACACCTATGGATGAGGTCAACGGGAGGGAGGTAAGAGCAGAGGGAAGCGTGGGATTTGGGTGGAGGGGAACTATGGAGGGGAAAAAGAGAAACAAATGTAATAATCTGAATAATAAAGATTTAATTTTTAAAATAAGTATATCGCCGAAACTGGTTTGGCTCGGTGGATAGAGCATTGGCCTGCGGACTGAAAGGTCCCAGGTTCAATTCCGGTCAAGGGCATGTATCCTGGTTGCAGGCACATCCCCAGTGGGGGGCATGCAGGAGGCGGCTATCGATGTTTCTCTCTCATTGATGTTTCTGACTCTATCCCTCTCCCTTCCTCTCTGTAAAAAATCAATAAAATATATATAAAAAAAGTATATATTGTTGATCCTTGGATTTCTGTTACTGAATATGCCAACTCATTTATCTGCCAGGACTGGCTTACAAGTCTACTTAGCTCTAAAGAAAGAGCTGCCTAGGAAGTCTATTTTACTTGAATAAGCAGAGAATAGAGAAGTAACTGAAGGATGCTTCAGTTACAATCCTTAAAGATGTCTAAGAGAGATGTTTGCTCTATAAGGTTCTGTATAGTGATGACTGATTCAAAATCTTTTAGTTAAAAGAATGCAGTGCCCTGTTGAGACTTAGATAAGTAACTAGGTTCAAACCACAGTTTGTATAACTTACCTTCACATATTGGCATCTTGGTCCATAAAGCTCTTTGTTCAGCAATTACACACTGACTAGTAGGTTGGCCTCGTAATCGATATCTGGAGACAAAATGTGGTCATTCAGAACTATTAGTTATTGATATGGATCGATAATCTCTACTTAAAGCTCAATACAAACTCATTTAATTTGTGTGCATCAACTCTTATTAGCATTATTTCTCACAACCTCACCCCCTGCTCTCCACAGATCCTCACAGAGGAGTCTTCACAGATCATACCACACACAGAGAAGCCCAGTGAATTAAATTCCTAGGTCCTCCAGACACTCACCCTTCATTACAGGAAAGGGTCACCGTCACGCCAACCTGACGACTTGCAGGCACCTTTATCTGCCCATTGAGCAATGGTCCTGGAGCGTCACACTGTGCCTCTATGGAAACAAGACAAAGATGCTCAAAGCATGGCCAATCACAGAATAGCCTAGTTTCTGAAAATTGATTGTAAATCTGGGGTACCTTCACATTGTGGGATGACTGCACTCCAGTCTCCTGAAGACAAACAACGAATGGTCTTTTCTCCAACAAGCAAGTAGCCAGGCTCACAGCTGTAAGCCACAGACAGTCCAGGGACAAAGAGGCCAACATTCTCTGCTGTGTGATGTCCATTGGGGATCACGGGAAGTGGTGGACACTCCAGGGGGAAATCTTTATACAAACACATTAGAAGAAAAGGTCATCAGATGACTCATCCTTCACAATCGCGATTTTGACATAGTACATTCATCCAACTAAATGACACATTATCTGTGGTAACCAGTCATCATAAATTTTCAACTCAATCTTTAAAACTAGTGTGATATAATATGCATTTTATATACAATAGAGCTCATTATTTTTCATTTTTAGTTACTCTTTATGATTTTGTGAAATTTTTAATTAACCAAAAAATAATCTGTTTTCACAAATACTCTCATCCTACTCTTTAGTCCTAAAGTCGCATATTATTAGGTATTATCCTGCTAGATATTATAATATAGTTTTATAGGATCCCATATGTGTTACTTTTATACACACATATTGGGTGATTATATGTGTACTCACATCTTATTCTATGCCTTTCTTTCTTTGCTTAATAATCTATTTATGTTATCTTCCCATGTCAACACATATAGGTCAACCTAAATCTTTAGAATGGCTTATTTTCTATAGTTACTCATATTGTGACTATCTTCAAATCTTCATTACCTCCAAGATTATGTGTCTATCTACAAATATATAGAATCATATTTTTCTAATAATATTTTTTCAGCTTCATCAATTGATACTGTTCTTCACTAAGAAAATAAATACCTTCTTTTGATTATAATAATCTAATATGACAGCCCCTGTAATTATATGATTAAAATTCAGATTTAGATTTCTGCAACAATATAAACCTAAATAAAAAATAAATGAAGGACTTATAGTAATCCTTACTTTCAAAGTCATTTGATTTGAAATGTTATGTCTGAAGAGATGACTTGGCACAGTAGTACATCACTTCAGAAAGTGTTCACAGAGGTCTCAGAACAGGCATCATTTCTGCCAGACTGTATTAACATCCATTTACAGGTGAGTTCTAAAACATTGAATATATTTCTTCTCATTTTAACATTAACTCACATATGTAGTTTAAAACCACACAATTCACTCAGCACCATCAAAGTCTCACCCTCAATCTTGTGAGACTCATTCAGTTCAATTACTTTTTCTCATCATATTTAAAAATTTTCTGTTCTATTAATGTTTGTTAAATGAACATCAATATCCTTAGTGACAAAAAATAAAAACAGGGAACAATAATTTTCACCCTGTGTTATGCTTCCCTCTTCACCCCTACCGTTTACACATTGACACTGTTCTTTGTTCAGAATGAAACAAAACGTTATCTGCAGAGAAATGCAAGGATCCATCCTCCCTCGAGGATGATTTTCTCTCTTACTCACCACTCTCACAGGTTGGTAGAGGTGTCGGCCCCCACCTCCTATTTGCTTGGCACCAAACGGTCTTGTTTCCTTTCAAGGTGAAGTTGGCATTACAGGTAAAGGTCACAGAATCACCATGTCTGTATGGTGGTCTAGATATTTTATCTTTGTGTCCCCCTGCCACTCTGGGTTCAGAGCAAATAGCTCTTCTGTTGAAATATTCACATGTAGGAGCATCTTTATCCCATGTTCCTTTCACTTGGTCTTTACTTATACAAAAAAGATTCTTTTCTCCAATGATGCGGTAGTTATAAAAACAAGTATACCTCACCAAAGTGTTAAGAGGTATGGAGCCAGAAGTATAACTATTCCGACCATTTTGGATAGGAGGAGGAGAGTCACAAGAAATCCCTGAAAAATAGAAAAATGTGGTAATACTGATTATGACAAAAAAAAAGGATTCAGTTGTATATTAGAACTCCAAATGTAGTGTATGTCACTTTATCAGAAACAGACTTAGAAATTTGTGTAACTTATTTCTTGCTCAGAGTCCTTACTTATCCCCAAACTCCTAAATTTTTACCTTTTTCTTGATCCTCAGCAAACTTATAAGTACAGTACCATCCTGACCAAACAATGACAATGAAAGATAACCTATTAAATAATTATGAGTCTAATCAGTTTTCACAAAACTAAAGGCAAACTGCACATGAAAGTAATGTCAGTAGCATGCTAATCACATGTGGGGTGGTACCATGGACTAATGAAATGTGGGCTCGGTAGACCCGGTTTCAAATTCCCACTGTCATTCAATGGCTCAGTGACCTCAGGCAAGTCTTAACCTCTCTAAGCCTCAGTTTCCTAGTCCAGTGGTCAGCACATCATGGCTCTTGAGTCACATGTGGCTCTTTGGCCCCTTGGGTGTGGTTCTTCCACAAAATACCAAGGCTTGGCGAGTCTGTTTTGAAGAAGTGGTGTTAAAAGAAGTTTAAGTTTAAAAAATTTGGCTCTCAAAAGAAATTTCAATCGTTGTACTGTTGATATTTGGCTCTGTTAATGAATGAGTTTGCCAACCACTGTCCTAGTCTATTGCATAAATTAAGCTGTTTCATAAGGTTGTAATGAGAGCCCAGAGAGATAAAAGTACTTAAAAGAAGAACAATAACTGAAACATACAAATTATTCGATGTCTATTTTAAACAAACAATGAGGGCTACAAGTGGTGAAAGTACATTCTGTCCCTCTACTAAAGGGACTGCAACCTCACTACAGTCATTTGTCATCTTTTGATACTGAATCCCTTTGAAAAGCCACAGGAATTGAGAAAGAGTTTGAAAGAATGATCTTGATATCCTTTAACCAGGATACCAAACCACTATCTGTCTTTCTCTTCTTCTTCTCATAACCACCATGTATCTGTACAACCGAAAGTCTCATTTTATTTATAAATCACCAAATTTCCAGCCCAACTCACCCTTGAAGTACCTGGGCGGTGAAGGATTCCATTTATTGTTTGGTCAGAATCATGCGTTTGATGGTAAAGCCAGGCTTACACTTAAACATTTCCTTATTTAAGGAAAATGAATGTCTATATTCAGACTCCATAATTCCATTACAATTTCTGGAATTGGGCATTTGAAAAAATGTAGTCACCATTTCCTTTCGGTAACTCATTCTTTATCCCCTGCCCATCATTCACTTGGTCACCAAATTTTAGTGACTGAATTCTCCAAATCTCCAAACCAACTATGTCATCACTGCTATAATCTCTCATGGGATCATTGAATAACAAAATTTCCTTTTCTAACTCTGGGGACCCTTGGTTTCCATCTTCTATGACATCTCCCACTGCACACTTTATCTTTCAGAAGCACAAGTGCAGTTATGCCACCTACATTTAAAAATTTACAATGATTTACCATAGTTGATTAAAAAAAAAGTCATGGCCTGTCACAATTAAGATCCAATCCACTTAATCAACAACTATTCCTCACCACGCACCTCATACCACAACCACACTGAATTTTTCTACTTTCCAAAGACCCCATGGTCTTTCTACCTGAAATGCCTGGGTTTCCACAATTCTTTTGTTTGGCATTTATTATGTACTTCTCTATGATGTCATAGAAATTTATCTCTATGAATAAATAAAATTATATCATAGTATGGTATTTGTTTAAAGTTAGCTTTTACAGGAAAGTCCCAATAGACTTTTACGGTTCTCTCCAACCCCATCATCTAGCCTAAATCTTTGTACCTATTAGTTACTCAAAAATATCTCTTAAATTGAATGGGGTAAGAATGAACTAAAAACTAATATTCCTTGTATACTAACTTCTAACCTCACTATTAACACAGTACAGAGAGCATAGAGCAATTTTATGGAGATTACAGGTAAATACAGTTGGCCAACTGTGATGATTTAACCTCAATAGTCAATGCCCGAATAAAAGAAAACATGCAAAACCCAGGATCCTCTTCTTAAGATAATTTACTAGCTTGCTGGTTATTTATCATGAACACAACAAGTTAGCTCACACAGATACACTAATAGGACCAAAGATGCCTCTATTAGAGAATACTCATATTTACAGTATTGCTGAGCATCTGACCACTAGGAGGTCTCTAGACAGGTGGTAAAGAACGACTTTTTTGATATACCCAGGAAGGCATTCATATTCCCAAGATGTCCCAACAGCAAACTCAGACTGATCACTCTGAACTTTAGGCTTAGCAACAGGATACTCTGGCAGGAACTAACCCTGACCTAGACACAAAGACCACAGGAATAGCAAAGTAAGAGAGGCTAAAACTTACACTCTGCTTCTCTTTTGTCACTAATTTTCCTGACAACTTAAATCTTTAGAAAGTAAACTTAAAATGGATAGCAATCATTTCTGGGACAAAAATAGATATCTTGCAGTTAGGGGTACAAATACAGAGAAATAAGTTCAAAGTGCAAAGATATTTTAGGATAGACTTTAGAGGTTTTAGGAAGAGATGGAGGTAATAATTTTTCATGGTTTCATAAAGATCCTGGAGTAGTTTCATCTTCCTAAAATCTAATAAATAAAATTTAAAACTTTATAAATAAAAAGTTTTCTGGGATAGCACAGGAAACTAAAGTACATCAGTGACCTTATAAGCTCAGCACAGGTATGATTCCCTAAAATTGCTTTAATGAATTCACATTACTATCTTAGTCATTTAAGCTTTAGGTCAGAGCATTAAAATGTTTATTATTCTTTATTTTTGTATTCCATTAACTAGAATGGGGAAGAGACTCAATCTTGATTCTAGCTTTGTTGCATAAAGACTTCATTTTTCAACATGTATTTTGAATCAAATCTGACATCAGCCAATTTCCTGTTTCGATAGGCAATAGGATTGAGGATTTATTTTATCCTCATTTAAATAAAATCTAATCTTATATATGTTTTGGAAAAATTCTTGATTACTAGCTCCAGCATTACTGGTCCCTACCTCCCCCCTCCCTTTCGTTTTCTGTTTTGTTTGTTTGTTTGTTTTAAGCAGCTCTCCCATGGTCAAACTCTATTCCTGGGGTGGTCTGCATACCATGACTAATCTACACTGGGAATAAAATGTTGGCTTTTTCTCCTTAACTCAGGATACATCTAGAGAGTAATTCCAGTTTCATTACTTCCCATAGAGTTGCTGAGACCTTCATTGAGAATGCACTGACACTCAGCTTCTTCTTTTATGGTTTTGATTTTTCCCTCCTCCTTTCCATAAATATTGGGCCTAAGAACATTTCCTAATAACTGTCTTACACCCTCTCTGTTTCAGCATTTCCTTGCTGGCGACCTAACATGTGACCACAACTATCAGGCAGTGGAGCAGAGGGTGCTTCTCCATTTCCAGCTAGAGATGGTCCAGTGACTCACAGGGATTGTTCTAGCAAGGATGGGTTCATGAACTGCAGAACTTGAAGACAATTCTGTTTGGAATGCTTACACTGGCAGGAACTTTTGAGCGCTGTTGCAATCACCATTTCCTCATTTATTTTCTCTCCATAAGCCTCTGAGGGTTTTGGAGTTACATGGTAAATTTATATCTTAGTCTATTTACTGTCCATATTACCCTCCACCAGTCATTTGTTAATTAAATGCTGTCAGGGAATCATCCTCCATCCCTCCAGAGCCTCTCTCTTGGGTTACAAGAGACCAGTATTATGGTTTGGTTAGTGTCTGCCACTCCCAGTCCATTATAGCAAATACTGATTGATTGCCTACTGTGTGCCTGCACCCAACAGTGGGCAAAACACAATCCCTGCTTATATTCCTCTGTGTGTGTGTGTGTGTGTGTGTGTGTGAGCACACAATAAAAAATCATGAAAATAGGAATGGTTTGTTACTGTTCATCCGTGTGTCCTCAGGACCAGCACAGGGCATGGCACATGCAAGGTGACTATTTGTAGAATGATGGCTGCTTAGGACAGAATGCAGCACACAAATTGTATATGTGATAGAATTCTAAAAATAGAAACACAAGCGGATATAAAGACAGAAGGACATAGACCCAAGTGTTGAAAATGATTGTTCTTTGATTGTGTATGTTTGATACAATAAGCATGATTTCTGTGGCATATATATTTTAAATTGCATATTCCATTCAGTGGAACACAAAATAAACTTAGTGGCTGGGCCCTCAACTGTAGTTTTGAGCTGTAGGGGAAAAGCATGTTAGCATTTCTTAGGGTAGTCATTTCTCATTGGTTGGCTACCAATATATATATTGGTTGTTTTGCATCTCCCCTCATATAGGACCCAAGGTGATTGAAAAAAACAATTCCAAAAAGCCATCTGGTATTATACTGTCTATATTTGATAGGAACACGGAGATGACTCCATGCCTCCTCTCCTCCCTGCCCCCCCCCAAAAAAAAAGGGGAAGAAAGAAAATCAAAACAAAACCCCGCCCGATATTGGCTAACAACCAATCTATTTGAGTACAAAAAGCACTGCGCGCTCTTTCAAAACCCGCTGAGCCACAGGGACCCAGCCTTCTTTCCTGCAGCGCTACACGCCCAACACATGCTCCCTGGCCCCATAGAAAGCAAGCAGTGAGCTCCCAGCCCACACCCTGCACCGCTGCGCTGGGCACTTCCACAAAACACGCTCCAGACCACACCACACCCGCCCGGGATCCCCAGCCCAAGCCAACGGGGCACAAAGCCCACTCACCAAGGCGTCCCCCAGCGCAGGGAACACAGGGCAACCAACCCCTGGGCAACCACCACCACCACCACCACGGGCAGAGCAAGGGCTCTAGCAACAACCTCAAGCACCAGAGCACTCCAGGGGAGTCCTCACCTGGAGCACGTGGCCCGCGCTTCTCATCCTGATTGATTCAGACCCCAAACACCTGCAAGCTTTGCTCGGAACGCAGCTGAGCCCGGGGAACTCCTGCGCGCCCAGCGCCCCGTGGCTTAGAGAGGACCACGAAGCAACCTACGCGCGGGCACTACGGGGTCACCACCGCCCTAGATCCGCGCGCAGAAAGATTAGGGCATCTTGGGCCACGCCTTCACCCCAACTCCGCACCTCCAGGGTCGATCCAGTCCTGCGCCTCCTCCCGACTCACCAAACGAAACCCCTCTTCTCCCCTTTATTCCCCCGCCCTTGGCTGAGGACGGCTAGGGGGCTCCCCGACCCGCTCCAGTTCGCCCCGGAGCGCACACCCTCTCCAAGCTCCTACCGAAGGAGGTGGGTAACTGGAGCTCTAGAGCCATCAAAAGGATCCCAAGGAAGCTCCAAGAAGAAAGGGGGCTCCCAGGGCGGCGGGGAGGTGTGGTTCGCGTCCCGCCAGAAGCCGTCATTTTCGGGGAGATCAGCGGGAACCCCGAGAGAGCCAAGGAGCAGGTGCCTCACTGAATTAAGTTATCAGGTGTAGCAAAACCCAGATTCAGTGCCAGGTTCGACCCATAAGTGGGCGTGTCCTGGGCGGGCTCCAGGGCCAATCGGCAGCCTGCAAGGAGGGGTCTGGGCGCAGGGGTGGTGTATCAGGCTTGGATGGGGAAGGACAGGCCCTGGGTGGGTTTGGCCTCTGCACTTCCAACATCTAATGTAAATTACTCTTGTCTCTGACTCTCTTGAGAGGACCCCTGGGAAGGGAAACTATTAAACAACACTGTGCCATTACGCATATTAAGCCTCAACTCTATGGGGCCCATGACCTTGCAGAACTAAATGTTTCATTTCATTGACGAGGAAATAGAATGCATGCAAAAGGTAAGAATAAGGGTATATTGAGTGGCAAATCCTTGGGAGCATGAATGTCAGTAGAGTTAGAATGGGTAGGAATAGGTTAGATGAAGTAGAAAAAAATAGATCTTTTCTGGTGAAACAATTTCTCAGTGCTGGGAAATTGAGAATGAGCAAGATTTATTTGTAGGTTTGCAGGGTTGTGAGTTAAACGTGTATGAGTAGTCAAAGGAGGGGGTAAAAGCGAGTAACATGATGGGTAGTAAAAAGAAAACAAAAGTTGACATTTTCTTCCCTTTAGTTGCCAAAGAATAAAAATATCACCAATGTGAGTAAACATTTTGAGGGACTAGCACCCTCAAACATTTAATTTTTAACCTCAGTTTTATAAATGTGAAATGTTTTAAAATGGAGATGGATTGTAAACCACCAGTTCCTTTTATTTATTTTTTTATTGTATTTAATCGTTATTATTCAGATTATTACATTTGTTTCTCTTTTTTCCCCCATAGCTCCCCTCCACCCGGCTCCCACCCCTCCCTCTCCCTTTACCTCCTCCCAACATTGACCTCATCCATAGGTGTATGATTTTCTTTCCAGTCTCTCCCTGCACCCTCCTCACACCTTTCCCCCTGAGAATTGTCAGTCCACTCCCTTTTTGTGCTCCGATTCTATTCTATTCACCAGTTTATTCTGTTCATCAGATTTTTAATTCACTTAATTTTTAGAATCACTTGTTGATAGATATCTATTTCTTGTTCATAATTCTTATCTTTACCTTTTAATTCTTCCTCTTCTTAAAGAGTACCTTTCAGCATTTCATAAATACTGGTTTGGAGTTGATGAAATCCTTTAGCTTTTTCTTATCTGTGAAGCTCTTTATCTGCCCTTCAATTCTGAATGATAGCTTTGCCTGGTAATACAGTCTGGCTGTAGGTTCTTGCTATTCATCACTTTGAATATTTCTTGTCATTCCCATCTGGCCTGCATAGTTTCTGTTGAGAAATCAGCTGACAATCGTATGGGTGCTCCCTGTAGGCAATTAACGGTTTTTCTCTTGCTGCTTTTAATATTCTCTCTTTGTCTTTTGCTCTTGGTATTTTAATTATGATGTGTCTTAGTGTGGTCCTCTTTGGATTCCTTTTATTTGGGGTTCTGTGTACTTCCTGGACATGTAAGTCTATTTCTTTAACCAGGTGGGGGAAGTTTTCAGTCATTATTTCTTCAAATAGGTTTTCAGTATCTTGCTCTCTCTCTTCTTCTGGCACCCCCACAATTCTGATGTTGTTAGCTTGAAGTTGTTCCAGAGGCTCCTTACACTATCTTCACATTTTTGGGATTCTTTTTTCTTCTTGCTTTTCTGCTTCTTTGTATTTCCAATCTTTGACTTGATTCTTGCCTTCTCTAGTGTGCTGTTAGGTCTCTGTATAATATTTTTTATTTCAGTCAGTGTATGTTTAATTTCTAGTTGGTCCTTTTTGATCTCTTGGGTCTCACTAAATTTATTCATATTTTCTAGGAAATTCTTGAAAAACCTTATCACCGTGGTTTTGAACTCTATATCCACTCATTTGTTTTCCTCCATTTCTTTTTTGTGATCTGTTCCTTTGTCTTCGCATTTTCACTATGCCAGAACGTCTGTGTTGGAATCAGTCTTATGATACAAGACTTGCAAAACTGCATAAGTCTCTCTATTGAGCTTAGATGGGGTGGAATCTCAGGGCTTAGCAGACAGCCTTGGCTTCCAGTCAGCCCCACCCTACAAGGTCCCTGGGTCTCAAGTGTCTCATGGTAATTGCTGCAGCCTTCTCTGTGCGCACGCGCACACGTGTTTTTCTAGACCTTTGCCTTTCCCGTTCCCTTGTGCTCCGGGACCCATATGAGTCTGGGTCCCCAGGGTCTCGCCCGAAACTGGGATTCAGTGCAGTTAGAAGTGGCGCAGTTGGGAGGCTCAGTCTCCCGCCCACTAAAGAAAGCCAACGTACAATCAGCAGTCTGTCTTCTGTGTGCAGTGCTGTGCGCACCCCCAGACCTCTGCCCTTTTGCAGCTCCCCTAAATTTCCATGCACTCCTCCCTTTTCACAGTCCAGACTCCCCCCATATGAGTCTCGCCTGGAACTGGGGTTCAGTGTTGTAGGATAAGAGGTTCAGTGCAGTTGGGAGTCTCCATCTTCCTCCCACCAGAGGAAGCCAGCCAGGCACTCCACTGCCCACTCTCTCCATGCACGTGTCTCCATACCTCAGCTTTTTGCAGCTCCTCTGAGTCTCTGTGAGCCCCTCTCTTTCCTTCTAGTTATAGAATTTCCTCTCAGTTAACTTTCCTGTGGTTCTGGATGTTGTCTATTCTGTCTTTTAGTTGTAGTTTTGAAATTGTTGTGCGAGGCAGCAGTTTAGGTGTTCACCTATGCCTCTATCTTGGTTTCTCTCTCCCACCAGTTCCTTTTAGAGCTTATCCCAAAGAAATCATGAGTGCTGTGAGCAAAGGTGTATAATTTTGGAAAAAATACAAACCTTAAGTGTCTAGTAATAGTATTAAGGAATTGATGCTTGGTTGCTTTGTGGGATAGAATTCAATGTAGCAAGCAGTGTAAAATAATATCAACATGAGAAACTATAATATTTTTGTAAATAAAAAAAGCAGAATTTAAATCAGTATATAGCTTTTGGTATTTTATTGAAACAAAAGCAGTATATTTATGCACATAGAAAGAGATTAGTTGGAAATATACCACAATTATATTTAATTTTCTTTGTGCTTTTCCGTTTTCTATATTGACTGACTTCATGTTACATCTGGATTCAGGTAAAGAAAAAAATTATTTAACCATTATATATATATCAACATCTATTTTGTTCATGCAATGGTGGGGATAGAACCTGCACTGCTCCAGGTTAAAGAATGAGATGTTGATGAGGAAATGGAAGCTCCCCGTACATACATGAAATGTTCCTTCTGGAATTACAAAACTTCATATGTATCTACACAACTCTGCAACTGAGATGTACTGAAGACTTCTGGGTTCAACAAACCATGAAATTTCCTCTTCCTCCAAGACTAACATAATTAAGATTTGGATTATTGGCATGTAAGACATTACGTGTGAAGATGATTATAAAATAAACACTGAAACATCTTGGGTTATTAAATTGAGATACCCTACAATGAAACAACTTAAAGGAGGCATAATTAAGGATACAGTGAATAGGAAATTCAATTATGGGGAATTATCATTTATCGTCATTCCTCCAGTTGTAAAAGAATTACACTGGTAGTTTAGTATCTTAATGCAGTAACTTATTAAAACAGGAAATCTATACTCTACAACCACTAGTACACTTTGTTATATGTCAATTATATCTCAGTAAAGATGAGGAAAACCTTTCCCATCTATTTGGGGGCTTGGAAGTATTTTTTTTTTCTTGTGAGAATATTCAAAAGATAGGAGGAAAATATGGTTCATGTTTTCTTAGTTATAGGTACTAGATTAGATTTAGGACTGGAATTTTCTTTCAGTCAATGAAATTTCTATATCTGGTGTTCATCAAAGCATTCTATATATAATTTAAAATTTTCACATTGATTGCTTCAACTTATTTTGAGTTGACTCATCCCGAGATTTGTCCCAAGCCTTGTTCCCTATTTTTAAGGACAAGCTCTATGAGTCAGGAATTGAGTTTCATTGCTTTGTCTCCAGTGCCCAGACAGTTCTAGGCCTGTAGTAGATGTATAATAAATATGTATTAAGTATGAATAAAACAAATAGGTGTTGCTGTCAAGTCCATTTAACATGTCTCATTCAATCCTTCCCTATATGGGTTTACCAAATGCTAAAAAATTCGGAGAGATTTTGATAATTTTAGACATTATAAACAAAACTGGATTTGTCTTTTAAAAAAATGAGATATGAATGTCTGTACGGAAAACCTTTTTTAATCAGGCAGACAAACTGCCCTATTTTAGTGACTGAGTTGAAAGGAGAATATTGACAGTAAACTTGGTAAGGTCTTCACAGGAGAAAACATAAAGAGAATTAAGGCTTTAAGGGAAGTAGGGGAGTAAAAACTAGTGGTTCTGCCCTCACTGTTGTTGTTCAATGGTTAGAGCAGCAACCCCCCAGCCCAAGGGTTGTGGGTTCAATTCTGGTCAAGGGCATGTACCTGGCTTGCAGGTTCCCCACTCCAGTTGGGGTAGAGTATGTACAGGAGGCAACTGATTGATGTGACACTCTCTCATCAATGTTTCTCTTTCTCTTCTTTCCCACTCCCCCCTTGCGAAGAGCAATGGAAAAATCCTCCGGGGATTACTAACAAAAAAACTAGTGGTTCCTCTAACTCCCTCTAAAGATTTTTTCAAACTGCTAAAGAGAAAAGGAGAAGAGAATGGAATGGTGAAGATGCATGAATACTCAGGTTTTGAACTGTGTGGCAGATCTCTTTTAAGGCTTTATGAATTGTGGTATGGTGTAGTTGGTATGTGGGGATGTTATTATCAAAGTCCGACTCTTTAAAAGAAAACAATGTTAGATGATTCTTTGCCACCTACATTCGTATATTTACATGATGCTTTTCAGAGGTGGGGGTAGCAGCATGAATGCACCTGTGAATACTCTCAGACAAGGCCTTTGACTGTCCTGCTGAATTACACAGTAAGTGTTTATGGAAACCTGAAAGAGAGTAGCTGGCTGAACAGAAGATGAGCCACTCTTCTGAGGTTGGCCTTGAGAGCTATGCCTTCTCTATTTGCACCTGGTAAGCACCTGCCAGCTAATAGCTCTACCAGCCAGAGCCTTACTGTGAGTAGGCCACACCCAAGCAGGCCTTTTGAAGCCAGTCAAATGCAGAAAGGAGGGCATTTCTCAGAAGGAACACATTTTCATTTTGTTTCCTCTTGATGTTGAAGGCTCTAAAAAGTAGATATATTGCAAACCATATTTCATAAGAAGTTTCAATAATAAAACGCTTTATTTCTTATTATATACTGGAATAGACAAAATTTCATTGAAGCATTATAGTTTAAAATTAACTTACATCTTACATCTAAGTGTACAAAAACAAAATTAGATTAGCATTAGAAATAGCTTTGGAGAGTAATTGTTTCAGCTGCTGCTTTTCAGATGAAAAATGTAAGGCAAGAAGTTAACAGAAGCCCAATGGGCATGGCTCAGTGGTTGAGTGTCCATCCATGATCCAGGATGACATGGTTTGATTCCCTGTCAGGGCATATACCTGGGTTTTGGGCTCAATTCCCAGGAAGAGGAAAGGGGTGGGCAGAAGGCAACTGATCAATGATTCTTTCTCATCATTGATATTTCTATCCCTCTCTCCCTCTCCCTTATCCCCTTGGAAATCAATAAAAATATATTTAAAATAATGGCTCAATAATACAATTAAGTTAGGCAATATGGTATTTTACACATTGTTTCCCAGAGATAACCAGTGTTTAAAAAATATCTCATGAAGTTTGAACAATTAAAAAGTCACAGACAGCAGGTATTTCTTAACCATATTGTACACTAACCTACTCCATTAAGAGGGGAAAAAAAAGAATTTAGAATTTTTTCCTATGAAGGGATTTTTAATTCTAACAAGGCTAATTCTCAGTTAATTTCTATACCTCTTTTAAAAGATTCTATTCTCCAAACTCAAGAAACAATAGAAATTTGCTAAGCAAACCATTGAGCATCTTTTTACATATTTATGTACTATTTGTGTGTGTGTGTGTGTGTGTGTGTGTGTGTGTGTGTGTGTGAGAGAGAGAGAGAGAGAGAGAGAGAGAGAGAGAGAGATCTGAATAAATCTCTCTTGCCCTTTTATAGAGGTAGGGAAGAATTGATCTTTGAATTACTCTCAACTAAGCCCATTACCCTTTGTCTGTGATATGTTGCAATTTATTTTCTCACTTTGTCAATTGACTTTTTGGTTTGGTGTTTGTGTGTTTTTCTTGCATGATTTTAAATTGAACTTTTAGTTGAGGTCCAGTTCACTATTGATATTTATCAACATAAATATCAGAATATACTTCAAAAACAACTATTAAAACCAGAATTACACAGAAGGTAGCAGTAGTCATACACAAATCTATTCTTAAATATCCAGAAAGATTCTGATATTCTCTGGGATGATCCATAATATCACCCCAAATAAATTTTTCATCTATAAGGATGTGGATTTTTTAGACACTCTAGGGCTACTTGTTGAGAATGTGTCAATACATGTTATTAATCTGATAAAGTCTTAAAAGTCATGTTTCTTAGTAAATTTAGTGTAGTCTGAATCCATTCAAAAGTAAACTAGTTACTTTTATATAAAAATTTTACTTTCACTTAATATTTAGTATGCTTTTTAAACAGAGCTTAGTACAAAGTACTTTGGAAATAGAGCTTAGGAAATATCCAAAGCTTATTTCTCCCCCAAAATATTTCTCTTGAATATTCTTAAGCCATCTTTCCTATAATCATCTAATGACTTTTTAATAAACAGAAATTACTTATTTTTTGGAGAGAGTGAAACATATTTTATTCCAATCTGTTTAAAAGGAATGAATTCTGCTGTATAAACAAAAAAGAAGGTATTTAAAAAAGAGTTATTTAGCCAAAACCGGTTTGGCTCAGTGGATAGAGCATCCACTGAGCCTGTGGACTGAAAAGTCCCAGGTTCGATTCCGGTTAAGAGCATGTACCTTGGTTGCGGGCACATCCCCAGTGGGGAGCATGCAAGAGGCAGCTGATCGATGTCTCTCTCTCACCGATGTTTCTAACTCTCTATCCTTCTCCCTTTCTCTCTGTAAAATATCAATAAAATATATTTAAAAAAAGACTTATTTATGTATAAAGACCCATATATATATGAAGAAAAATTAGCAGAAAGTGAATTAAACCATTAGCAGTAGTTATTCCTGCATAGTATAATTACATGTGACCTATTTGTTTTTCATATCTTCCTCCTGCATTTTCCAAATTCACTTTTTTGAATCCATCCATATTACAGTTAACACTTGAACAACAAGAGTTTGAATTGCATGGGTAAATATTTTCAATAACTATACTTGAATCTTTTTCAATAACTGTACAGTTGCCCCTCTGTATTCTGGGATTTTGCATTCAGGATTTAGCAAATTGCCAATCAGAAACAGCATTTCATTCAGATGGTACCACTTAACCCCCACATTATTCAAGTGTCACCTATATAAATAATTAAAAATAAGAAAGACAAATGACAAACTTAGAAATAGAAATCCTAGGTGACAACTTCTTCCTTTAAGTAATTGAGACTACTTCTAAGTCCTAAGTGCAGGCTTTCCCCTGACTAGCTAGCATATTCTTCCATTTCAGCACAAAGAAAGAAGATGGAAGGATAGTATCCAGACTCCAAGGAGAGAGCTTCAGCATCTTCATGTGCACACATTGGCCTCTCTGTGAAGTCACTTCAAGGATTTTATGAATCCCAGATCTTATTCTGTTGAAATTTTCCAACGAGCATTTTCGTTTTAGGTGTTCTTCAGCGTTATAGTATTTTGTCAAGGAAGGACACTGAAATAAAAGGAATTTTTATTTAAATGACAGCAGGGTCAACAAATTTATATGCTGATAATCATGATAATGATTACATATATCTTACACGTTTAAATGAAGTGTTTATTGCTCTGTTTTGGTAGCTATGTAGGACACAAGTGGCATAAACTGAGATACTGAGTAGATAAGAGATTAATGAATAACTTGCCCATTCCCCATTTCTTTTTTGTCAAAGGAAAAGTGTCCTCAGAGTTGAGCAACTAAATAAAGAGAGCCTTATTCCAGAAACCTACTGGTCCATTGTAACACACAAAACCTTTTATTTACTCTCCTTTCTGAATCATGGTTATAGCGGGGGGAAGTAAACAGAATCTGGTAGTTTGGAGGAGGGGTAGCTTCAGATAGCATGTCCTCCTGCCCTTATCACAGTCAAGATAGAAAGGTGGTATTGCATAGTTTAGGTGTCCAAATGCTTCCTTGGCCAACCTTTCTTAAGGCCAGGAATACCATGTTGTCACAAATGGATAGGCTCCCATCAGCTCACCTGACACTTCCTGTAATTATTGCCATCTGTCCCTTCATCATTGTCCCTTTTCTAGCTCACAAGTGTTCCCAACATCATGTTAGCTGCATCATCATTGAATATTCCTATGTGTTTCAACCGTGGCTGTGTCTTTGGAATCTGCCTTTTTACCTGCACCTGACCTGAGTGCACATCTTTTCAGCTTGGTGCAGATTCAAGCTCATTCCTTGTCTACAAACAATTAACCTTCTCCTGTAGCACACCTTTGGTCAAAATTTCAATCTTAAAATGGAAATTTGACATAACTTTATTAAGGAGTTCCTAGTTTTTTATAAAAAAGCGGCCAACAGTCAATAAACACAACTTGAGATGCACCTTGAGGTAAGAGAATGTCTCTCAAAAAGTTGAGGATAAATAACATGTAGGCAAATTGATTCTCAAATATTTACTGACCACTCCTCATTTGATTAAGTCTATACTAAAAATTTAGGGAAATTTACAACAATGGTCCTTATGAATACATAAGTTAATTTAGCATGGGAGAGAAAACACACAAGCACAATGTAGTACATTATGTTAGGGGCAGACAAAGAATATTGGGGACCAGCTATAATGAGAAGCAATATTAATCATGCTCTGTTCACCATGATTGTTTTGTTCTGATTAAAGAAAGCACATTCCAACCAGGCTGGGAGTTGCATGTGGGACCTGGGAGCTCACCTGGAAATGTGGTCCATCCTCCACATCCAGGAGGTGCCTGTTACCATTGAAAGGTTAACAACCTTGTTGCAGAAACCAGAGGCATCCCAGGCCTTTGCAACCTCCTCCCCACAGCTGCCCCGGCTTTATTACCTGTAAACCGCCCATTTCGCATATCTATTCTTATTCCTTTTGCCTACTTGCCCATATAATCTTTGTCCTTCTACTCATTATAAGCATCTGCTTATGATGGGGGGCAGAGCAGATTTTTATGGATGACCTGCTGCTCTCTCATGCATTATTGGAATAAATGCTCACACAGGATTTAACCCTGTCTGCTGAAATGGCTCAAGTAGTGACAGGTAGCCCAGATTATTGATTGTCTGCTTATAATGATAAGTGACTAATCAAAATTTGTAGAATCAATGAATGAGTGAGTGAAAGAATGTGATAGAGTTAATGGATAAAAAACAACAAGTGAAAAGTCAAATACTGTATGATGTATTCATATACAGTTTTTAACAATGAGAAGAATGGTTGTCATTTGGCAAAACCAAAATCACATCCATATAATCTCAAAGTATAATAATGTAAAATAATATGCAAAGTAGCTTAATAATACTAACCACTGGGTTATTACAAGTGATTTTTATTATTTTTATGTATCTGTTTTCAATGAGTATATATTATCCTTGAAAGAAAATAATTTATTTTAAAAAGTGGAAGAGACAGGAACTGCTTTGAGTTCCAAAGAGAGACATCATTTTGGACTAGAGTTATTTTGGACAGCTTCTTGGGTCAGTGAATTCTCAGCTGGGTTCATGCAACTTAGATTGAAAGAAAGGTGGCAATGTGTTTTAAGCAGGTAACGTGGCAATAATAGGGTAAATCAAGTGATATTTTAAGCAGTCTTCTGGAACTTGTTCTGCTTATTTAGTCTGTTTGTATTTGGTCATAGCATAACTAGCCAGAAATCAGTTTTGCTCAATTTTTCCATCAAAGTACCCTAATAATAGAGAAAAACAGTGGCATCACCCCTGCCTGGCCAGGTATTAGTGGTAATTGGCAGGGAAGAAAAAGATGAGAAAAATAGCTAAATTATATACATTTTAGTTTTGAAAGAAGGTAGTCAATAGTTTTCATTTTGAAATTTAGGGCATCATTTGTCTCAGGTTTTTGATATCTTTGTAAGGTACCTGATGGCTCCCACATACCAAGAGATTACCTGTTCCATTCCCAGTCAGAGTACATGCTCGGGGGAAGGAGTTGAACAAAGGGGCAGATGGTACAATCACAGTAAAGTCAGGGTGATGTAGAAAAGGTGCTTGCCTGCCAGTCTAGCTGGAGGGACAATGGATTGGCTAGGGCAGCGGTTCTTAACCTGTGGGTCACGACCCCTTTGGGGGTCGAACAACACTTTCACAGGGGTCGCCTAAGACCATTGGAAAACACAGATACGATTCATAACAGTTGCAAAATTACAGTTATGAAGTAGCAACAAAAATAATTTTATGGTTGGGGGTCACCACAACATGAGGAACTGCATTAGAAAGGTTGAGAACCACTGGGCTAGTGGGTAGATACCAATGTAAACTTAGGAAAATTTGGGAATACATTGTCCCCAGACAAGAGTTCCCTCTCACTTATTCTGTCCTTGTACTGTTGCACTCTTGCTTCATGAACTTGCCCTATGCACTCGCCTGTTCTCTCTCCATGGCCATGTGGACCCCATATGCAGGATGCTGGACTGGACTGTGCTTTAATATGCGCTGGAGACTGAACATCTCTAATTCTAGTCCTGCTGATGATAAGATCGGACTTCTTCCATGGTGGGACTGACATACCAATAGACGGGACCTTGGAAGGGAACCCCTTTAACTTTACATCATCAATAAAATTCTTTGTCCCATAACCCCCCAAGAACTCTACTTCCACCAATAACAAATGCACACAAATATAGGAATGCTTTGAAACACAGTGCCTGTGCATAGCACTGATGGAGTCCTCACCCCAAAGCACTGGAAACGATTATTCAAGAAAGACATCACCACCAACAGCGTTTCCAGCTCCTGAAGTACTTTCAAAATGCCATTGGTGTTAGTGATCTACCAGGTACAATATCATATTTAAATCTTATTTCCATTTCGATACTGGAGTTGTTGAAAGCATTTTTATTTTAATTTGTGTTTGGTACCTGCTAGGTTCCTCATTTGTTTGCAGACTTTGCGCATGGTCACAGCTGCCTTCTTGGGGTTGTAAATGGATATTCACTCCCTTAGATTTTGCATCTGAATTACTGCTAATCGGCAGGGAAGAAAGATGGCGAAAATAATTATATACATTTTCGTTTTTGAAAAAGGGTAATCAATAACTTTCTAAAGAGAAAAGTGTAACCAAGTCACACTTTTCAAAACGAAGTAAAGACTTGAATTAGAAAATAATACTAAAACCATTCTCTATGTTGTGTTGGAACTCTAACCATACCTTAAAACAACACATTTCTCTATGCCCAAAGTTATATTGATGAGTAAATACTGTTACAACAGGATTGTGACATTTAAATGGTTTTGCACTGTAATCTTATACAAGGCTTCCTCTCTCTCCCTTAGTGAAGATATATGTTCTGTATTTTGTACAATACCTATAGTATGGAAAGTAGCAATTATTGTCATGAAAGTACATAAGAACTGATAGTAAAAGAAGTATTTAATTCCTTTTAAATGTCGGTAATAATAGTCATGTATAAGTAACAATAGCTAACATTTTGTGACGTTCATTATAAGAGAGGAACTGTGTGTTGAGGTAGAAACAATTATTTTCCTATTTTTCTGGCAAGGAAAATGAACTTTAGAGAGACTAAGTACTTTGCCCAGTGTTCAAAGCTAGTGAGTGAGTATGAACATAGGTCTCAGTGATTGCAAAGCCCATGACTCTACTGACCGTGTTTTGCGCCTTTGAATCATCCAACAGGAAACAATGATGGATATAATAAAAAGGACCACACCAGAGAATATGCCTAAGCAGTAAAACAAGGTAATTAAGTGCATACAAAATACAACCCACAATCTCTATCTTAATATATAGTCTCTCCAGAGGTTGTCAATGATTTTTTAAAAATGTAACTGAATTCTGGTTAACAAAACCGACACAGGCGTACCTTTAAGATTTCCCCTTTGGGAGAATCCAAGATGGCAGCATAGGTAAGCACCTACACTGTTGCCTCGCACAACAATTTCAAAACTACAACTAAAAGACAGAATGGACAGCATCCAGAACCACAGGAAAGCTGGCTGAGTGGAAATTCTACAACTAGAAGGAAAGAGAGGGGCTCACGGAGACCCAGAGGAGCTGCAAAAAGCTGAGGTATGGAGACACGCACGTGGAGAGAGCGGGTGCCGGAGTACCTGTCTGGCTTTCTCTGGCGGGAGGAAGACATAGACTCCCAATGGCATTGAACCCCTTATCCTACAGCACTGAAACCCAGGTCCAGCCGGAACTCATACGGGGGGAGTTTGGACTGTGAAAAGGAGAAGTGCATGGAAATTTAGGGAAGATGCAAAAGGGTAGAAGTCTGGTGGCGTGCACAGAAGACCGACTGCTGATTGTGCCACTGGCTTTCATGAGTGGGCGGGAGACAGAACCTCCGAACTGCGCCACTTCTAACTCCACTAAACCCCAGTTTCAGGTGACACCCTGGGACCCAGGCTCTTATGGTCCCTGAGCGCAGAGGAGCCAGAAAGGCAGTGGTCTAAAGGCACTGCAGGAGCACACAGGCACTGTAGGAGTGCTCCAGCGGTTACCCAGAGACACGTGAGACCCAGGGGCTGTGGAGGGCGGGGCCGACTGGAAGGCAAGGCGATCCCATTAAGCCCTGAGACTCCACCCATCCCAAGCTCAACAGGGAGGCTACTGCAGTTTTGCAAGTCTGGTATCATAAGGCTGAATCTAACACAGAAGTTCTCCTGGCATAGTGAAAATGCAAAGCCAAAGGAAGAGATCACAAACAAAAGAAACTGAGGAAAACAAATAACTGGATATAGAGTTCAAAACCATGGTTATAAAATTTTTCAAGAATATCCTAGAAAAGATGGGTAAATTTAGTAAGACCCAAGAGGAGATGAAAAAGGACCAACTAGAAATTAAACATACACTCACTGAAATAAAAAATATTATGCAGAGACCTAACAGCAGACTAGAGGAAGGCCAGAATCAAGTCAAAAATTTGACATATAAAGAATCAGAAAACACTCAACTGGAAAAGCAAGAAGAAAAAAAAATCCAAAAATGTGAAGATAATGTAAGGAGCCTCTGGGACAGCTTCAAGTATACCAATATCAGAATTGTGGGGGTGCCAGAAGAAGAGAGAGAGCAAGATACTGAAAACCTATTTAAAGAAATAATGACTGAAAACTTCCCACATCTGACAAAAGAAATAGACTTACAAGTCCAGGAAGCACACAGAACCCCATATAAAAGGAATCCAAAGAACACTACACCAAGACACATCATAATTAAAACACCAAGAGCAAAAGACAAAGAGAGAATATTAAAAGCAGCAAGAGAAACAGTTAATTACCTACAAGAGAGCGCCTTATGGGATCTTGGCCTCAGCGCCCATACAATTGTCAGTTGATTTCTCAACAGAAACTATGCAGGCCAGAAGGGAGTGGCAAGAAATATTCAATGTGATGAATAGCAAGAACCTACAACCAAGAATACTCTATCCAGCAAAGCTATCATTCAGAATTGAAGATCAGATAAAGAGCTTCACAGAGAAGAAAAAGCTAAAGGAGTTCATCAACTCCAAACCAGTATTATATGAAATGCTGAAAGGTACTCTTCTAGAAGAGTAGAAGAAAAAGGTAAAAGACAAAAATTATGAACAACAAATACATATCTATCAACAAGTGAATCTAAAAATTAAGTGAATTAAAAATTTGATCAACAGAATAAACTGGTGAATATAATAGAATCAGGGCACAGAAAGGAAGTGGACTGATAATTCTCAGTGGGAAAGAGGTGAGGGGGATGCAGGGAGAGACTGGACAAAAATCATACCCCTATGGGTGAGGTCATTGTGGGGGAGGTAAGGGTAGAGGAGCCAGGTGGAGGGGAGCTATGGAGGGGGAGAAAAGGGAAACAAATGTAATAATCTGAATAATAAAGATTTAATTAAAAAAAAGATTTCCCCTTTGGCTGGCATTTCTCAATGGTTAGAGCTCAGCCCTTGTACCAAAGATTCATGGGTTTGATTCCCAGTCTAGGGCTGACTCTATCATAACACTATTCCTCTTATATATGCAGACCACAGAAATGGGCTTAGTGGTCTTTGTGGCTTCCAATTTGTACAAGTGAGCATGACTACATCGTGATGAATATTCCCAGGTTGTATTCTCCAGCTACAATAAAATAAGATGAAGGACTGGTCATCTTTAACGGTTCAAAGACAGCACAGAGAGAATACAAGATGGCGGCATAGGTAAACACCTACACTGCTGCCTCGCACAACAATTTCAAAACTACAACTAAAAGACAGAACAGACATCATCCAGAACCACAGGAAAGCTGGCTGAGTGGATGTTCTACAGCTAGAGGGAAGGAGAGGGGCTCACAGAGATCCAGAGGAGCTGCAAAAAGCTGAGGTACGGAGATGCGTGCGTGGAGAGAGCGGGTGCAAGAGAACCTGGCTGGCTTTCTCTGGCGGGAGGGAAACGGAGACTCTCAAAGGCATTGAACCCCTTATCTTACGACACTAAACACCAGATCCAGCCGAAACTCATACTTGGGAGTTTGGACTGTGAAAAGGGAGAGGTGCATGGAAATTTAGGAGAGTCGCAGAAGATCAAGTCTGGTCGCGTATGCGCACAGTGCTGCGCAGAGGACAGATGGCTGATTGTGCCACTGGCTTTCGCGAGTGGGCGGGAGACAGACCCTCCCAACTGTGCCACTTCTGACTCCACTGGGTCTCTGTTTCGGGCGAAACCCTGGGCTCCTAGACTCATGTGGTCCTGGTGCACAGGGGAGCTGGAAAGGCAGTGGTTAGAGGCACTGTGGGTGCTCGCGTGCACTAGGACCGCTCCAGCCTTTACCCAGTCACGTGAGACTCAGGGGCCGTGGAGGGCGGGGCCGACTGGAAGGCAAGGCGGTCCCTTAAGCCCTGAGACTCCACCCCTCCCAAGCTCAACAGAGGCTTCTTCGGTTTTGCGTCTGGTTCATAAGGCTGAATCCAACACAGAAGTTTCCCTGGCATAGTGAAAATGCTGAGACAAGGGAAGGGATCACAAACAAAAGAAATGGAGGAAAAAAAATGACTGGATATAGAGTTGAAAACCACACTTATAAGGTTTTTCAAGAATATGCTAGAAAAGATGGATAAATTTAGCGAGAGCCAAGAGGAGATGAAAAAGGACCAACTAGAGATGCAAAAGAGCCAACTAAAGATGATAAAGGACCAAATAGAAATTAAACATACACTAACTGAAATAAAAAATATTATACAGAGTCCTAACAGCAGACTAGAGAAAGGCAAGAATCAAGTCAAAAATTTGAAATATAAAGAAGCAGAAAACACTCAACTGGAAAAGCAAGAAGAGAAAAGAATCCAAAAATGTGAACATAATGTAAGGAGACACTGGGACAGCTTCAAGCGTACCAACATCAGAATTGTGGGGGTGCCAGAAGAAGAGAGAGAGCAAGATACTGCAAACCTACTTAAAGAAATAATGACTGAAAACTTCCCACATCTGGTAAAAGAAATAGACTTACAAGTCCAGGAAGCACACAGAACCCCATATAAAAGGAATCCAAAGAGGACCACACCAAGACACATCATAATTAAAATACCAAGAGCAAAAGAGAAAGAGAGAATATTAAAAGCAGCAAGAGAAAAACAGTTTATTACCTACAAGGGAGCACCCATACGACTGTCAGCTGATTTCTCAACAGAAACGATGCAGGCCAGACGGGAGTGGCAAGAAATATTCAACGTGATGAATAGCAAGAACCTACAACCAAGAATAATCTATCCAGCAAAGCTAACATTCAGAATTGAAGGGCAGATAAAGAGCTTCACAGATAAGAAAAAGCTAAAGGAGTTCATCAACTCCAAACCAGTATTATATGAAATGCTGAAAGGTGCTCTTTTAGAAGAGGAAGAAGAAAAAGGTAAAAGATAAAAAATTATGAACAACAAATACATATCTATCAACAAGTGAATCTAAAAACTAAGTGAATTAAAAATTTGATCAACATAATAAACTGGTGAATATAATAGAATCAGGAGCACAGAAAGGGAGTGGACTGATAATTCTCTGGGGGAAAGGGGGGAGGGGGTTATAGGGAGTGACTGGACAAAAATCATACACCTATGGACTCATCAATTGGGGGGAAAGGTAAGGGTAGTGGGAGGGGTGGGAGCGGGGTAGAGGGGAGCTATGGAGGGGAAAAAAGAGAGGCAAATGTAATAATCTGAATAATAAAGATTTAATTAAAAAAAAAAAAGACAGCACAGAGCCTTTGGGAGAGGACACTCTATAGGCATATGAGGATACCAGTTTTGCCACACTGTGGCCTGAGTTTATCACTGTTTCCTTGCTAAATGAAATTGCAATGTAAGATATTTTGATCTCTCTTTTTACATTTCATTTATTACAAGTAGATACTTACTGTTAAAGATGTTAGCATTTCTCAGCAAACCCTTTATAAACTTACCAATAACGTGAGCATTATGTTGGCCTAAAAGGAAGACAAAGGTCACAAATGCATCAGTCAAGCACTCAACATGATTAAACAAGAGCCCTCAGCCAATGACAATTTAGCCTAATTTTTATCATTGCACAGTCCAATTTTGTTCTAAAAAACCATTGGTTTTACTGAGACAATCTCATTTTATCTTTGTGTTCAGTGGTCTGTTTCTTTTCTATTTTTTTAAAATATATTTTTATTGATTTTTTACAGAGAGGAAGGGAGAGGGATAGAGTTAGAAACAATGATGAGAGAGAAACATCAATCAGCTGCCTCCTGCACGCCCCCTACTGAGGATGTGCCCGCAACCAAGGTACATGCCCTCGACGGGAATCGAACCTGGGACCTTTCAGTCTGCAGGCTGATGCTCTATCCACTGAGCCAAACCGGTTTTGGCTGTTTCTTTTCTTTTAAACTTACTATTTTATCATAAAATTAATAGAACTACAGCAAGGAATGCGTAAAACAAAACAAAAGAAAAATATTATATATAATTTTACTACCATGAAATGGTTTGGTACATTCTCTTCTAGAACATGTTCTCATAAATCTAGATTTTTACTTATTTATAGCATCTCTTTACCTACCTAACCTTTGAATTAGGCACTCAATCAATTAATATATTAATTTTTACAACCACTGCTCCCATAACTACCACTACTGCTATTTGAATGATAATACTATTAACTCTTGATTATATTTGTCACATATTTCTCATCTGTCTTCTGCTTTCGTATTTATTTTCCAAAATATGCACATAAGCTGTAAGTCAAATTTTTTGATATTTTATGATTTTCTGTATCATATCAAAAAGTTTAAAGAGTTCAAGCCTTCTTCTAGAAGTTTGATAAATAAATAAATATAATTTACGTTAGCTTTTCTTTATTGACTTTATTAAAACTGTAACCCTTTTATACATCTGATACCTTTTGTAAGATAAAAAGTTTTAAAATTATTTCAATGCTGCCTATGTTATTTGATCATCTTTGCCTTCTCTGTTATATTTCATCTGTAAGATTCTTTTACTTTTATTTATAACAAACTTTATTAATATTTATTCTGTTTCACTTATAAAAAGTAGTCTATTTTGGGCTACTTTAAAGTGATTTATGTACTGTAGCTTTATATTTCTTTTAATGTCTGGGAGGGTGGCCCTCCATCATGGGAATTTTCATGGCCACATCTTCGAACCCTCTGAAGGCATTCACTCAGCCAGCTAGGCAGTGAGCTTTTTGCCAAAGTGAATATAATTTGATATTAAGGTGAGTTTATAATTTGGAAATATCATTTGTAAGTCAGGTTAACTAGCATATTGAAGGTATTAACTATTCAAACATCTTGAATGCCCCAGTGGTTCTGCTCAGTAGATAGACTGAAGGGTCCCAGGTTAGATTCCAGTCAAGAACACATGCCCAGGTTGCAGGCTCCATCCCCAGTAGTGGGTGTGTAGGAAGCAGCCAATCAATGATTCTCTCATCGTTGATATTTCTGTCTCTCTCTCCCTTTCCTTTCCTCTCTGAAATCAATAAAATACATACATACATACATACATACATACATACATACATACATACATCTTGAACAATCTTGGTATTCACTGTTACAAATAAGAATCATAAGAATGGGTGAGGGAGGCCTAGCACTAACTTAGATTAAGAAAAGTTTGCTCATTAGCTCCTTGATGTGTACAAGTTCAGGGTTTAGAATTTTCTATCTAATTGCCAATAGAGATCAATGACACCTGATTTCTAAATCTGCTGATGTAGTTGGACCAGTTTAGTGTCCTGTAGCCTACAGCAGTGAGGGAGATGGAACAGCTGTTTTTAGCAACTTGGAAGGTGTTTCCTGACTCAATGCTGAAATTCTTGAAGGCCTGCTCTCTCTCTGATGGGCTCTTGACTTTTAAGGCCCCAGGATATAAATGAATCATTACTCTGGGATGCATGCAACAATAGAGTGATGCAGACAAAAAAGGTTCAGGGAGGTCCCAAGGAAAGATGAATGGGTTGAGAACTGTGAAGAGAACAAGACTTGCTTGACTCCCATTGCTTAGGGCTTTTGGAGAAGAATTAGGAGCTCCTGTTGAAAAAGGAACCCTTGTACACTGCTGGTGGGAATGCAGACTGATGCAGCCACTGTGGAGAACAGTATGGAGTTTCCTCAAAAAACTAAAAATGGAACTCCCATTTGACCCAGCAATCCCACTCTTAGGAATATATCCTAAGAAACTAGAAACACCAATCACAATTTACAATAGCTACAATTTGGAAACAGCTTAGGTGCCTGTCAGCAGATGAGTGGATCTGAAAACTATGGTACATCTACACAATGGAATTCTATGTTGCCATAAAAAAGAAGAAATTCTTACCATTTGCAGCAACCTGGATGGAACTGGAGAGCATTGTGCTTAGTGAAATAAGCCAGTCAGTGAAGGAGAAACACCACATAATCTCACTCATTTGTGGATAAAAAGAACATTATAAATTGATGAACAAAAAGATAGATACAGAGGCAGTGAAGCATCAGACTGTCAAATTACAGCAGGAAGATCAAGGAGAGGAGGGGTAGATAAGAGATCAACCAAAGGACTTGTATGCATGCATATAAGCATAACCAATGAACACAAGACACTGGGGGATTAGGGTATGCCTGGGAGGGGGGAGCAATGGGGAGATATGTATACATGTAACACATTAATAAAAAAAATAAAGTAGCACAGTATTGGTGTTAAAAAAAGAATTAGGAACTCCTCTTGCACTCCTTAGCGCTACCACATTCGATGCCGTAACAATCACACCACATTTGATGACAATACGGATGAATGAATGAACAGTACCTGCTCTTGTACTTACCAGATGTACTAGTACATGTGGCCAGAGGAGGGTCCCATGTGTTATTGGCCTGGCACTGGCTCTGGGGACTGCCTTCCAGAGTATATCCATCTTTACACTCTAAGGTTACATTATCTCTGTATCGAAATTCTTGGCTCATGTCCAACTTCTTCCAGATTCCATTAGTAAACTCTGGGAGGCTACATTTTACCTCTGAAATTAGAAAAATCAGGAGGAAATTGATAAATTTAGTTATAACTACCATAATAGAAAGACCTATGACCCACAAACCTATTTTCCCTTCAGCAAAGATGGGTCATGTTTATAGTCAAGAAAAATTGATAACCCCTCCTTAGACATTTTATGATTTAAGATTCTCAAACTTTATTTTTCTAGGAATACGGAATGTACTGTAATCCACTTTTAATTGTGAACAACTCTGAAACTGACAAGTTGTGGAAAGATATACAACAAATACTGCTTTTTGCCTCTCAATTAAATGCCTGTTTCTGGCTCATTTCTATACATAGAACGAGGACATTAGTATATCATGATTTTGAATTTAAAATATAAATTTTCAACTTAATTTAGTTCAGTTAGCTTAACTTTACTTTGCTGACTTTCTCTGCCCAGCAATTTTTTCAATTTAAGCAAAGCCGTTTTTCAGTAGTAAAAGTCTAATTTCCTTTTTTCTTTGTAAAACCCAAGCAGGTAAAATGCCAATTCTCACAGTATGGTCTGTTGTCATTCTACATCAGAATATTCTAGTGAGTTTGTTAAAAATAGACCTGTTGACCCCAACTCAAAATGTCAGAATTGAAGTTCTTGGGGATCTAGATTAAGAAACTATCTTTTTAATAAGATTCCTGGCTAATTTTGCTAAGGCTAAAAATATAGAATGAATAAGACATGTTTGAAAAGAACAATTATTAAGACAAACATTAATTTTATGTAAATGAAAAGAAAGCAGTTGCTAGGAGAATGGGATATAATTCTTTTATTTTCAGGACAACTATCCCAGAGTCGTAATCTGAATAGTTAGTCCTGGAATGACTCCCTGAATCTTCATACTTCTTATGCAACTAAAGCAAAGAGGAGCCCTGGCTGGTGTGGCTCAGTTGGTTGGGCATCGTCCCATGCATGGACAGGGCACATGTCCGGGTTGCAGGCTCAATCCATGGTAGAGAGCATGCAGGATGGTTGATGTTTGGCTCTCACATGGATGATTCTTGCTCTCTCCCTCTCACTCTTTCTCTGTCTAAAAATCCATTTAAAAAAATATTTTTTTCAAAAAAAGGAGGAGTGAGCTTTTGGTTTCTGCAGAGCCACAGGGACTCTTGTAAGTGCCATCCATTCTGGCAAATATCCAAAACAGACTCACTTGCCATTATTGTGTTGAGCCACTTCTTCTCTGTCTCTAAAATTGAGGGGCAGGAGGCCAAGGAGTATTTCTGAGACTTTTAGGTCAGGGAGGGCCATAAAGTTCTGTAACCACAGAGCCACAATACTAACTAATCCTTAACATCACATAGTATGTGAAAAATGAAAGAATCGAAGAGACACAAGCAAAGCACAAAGCCTTTAACTTATAGTTTTGAAAAGTGAAAAGCCACATTTGAAAGGAGATAGTATAAAGTGCAGAGTTAGGAAGCAAGGGATGAGCTTGGGTCCAATCCTAGCACCATCACTCCTGCCCTAAGGATCATAGGCTAGTTACTGGATCTCTCTATACCTCCATTTCCTCCTCGGTAAGATAGCAAGAATAATCATCCCACCTCATCAGATTCTTTGGGAGACTAACACACATCGCTTTTGTAAAAATCTCAGTAGCATGCCTAGTCATAGAATATGACTTTTAATCCCACGTTTTGTAGCTTTTTAGAATATTGCCACGAAAGGTTTTAAAGTCATATTTCATTTTTGCAAACATAGACGGAAGAACAGAAATCATTCCTGGGACTTCGTGCAGGTAAGAGGAAATAAACTCTTTACCTTTGGACTTGGAAGTTATAGTGAGACTCTGCACCCAGTAATTCCAGAACTAACTGCTCCGACCTCACTTCTACTGTCCTCACAACAAGGTGCTTCCAGTCTCTTATTGACCTTCTAAGGGTGTGTGTGAGGACCCTCTGTGATCCTTTAAAGCTGAAACAGAGGAGAATCCAAGATGGCAGCATAGGTAAACACCTATACTGCTGCCTCGCACAACAATTTCAAAACTACAACTAAAAGACAGAACCGACATCATCCAGAACCACAGGAAAGCTGGCCGAGTGTAAGTTCTACAGCTAGAAGGAAAGAGAGGGGCTCACGGAGACCCAGAGGAGCTGCAAAAAGCTGAGGTACGGAGACGCGCGCGCTGAGAGAGCGGGTGCCCGAGTACCTGGCTGGCTTTCTCTGGCAGGAGGGAAACGGAGACTCCCAACGGCATTGAACCCCTTCTCTTACGACACTAAACCCCAGATCCAGCCGAAATTCATACGGGGGGAGTTTGGACTGTGAAAAAGGAGAGGTGCACGGAAATTTAGGGGAGTTGCAGAAGATCAGGTCTGGTCTCGCACGCGCACGGTGCTGTGTGGAGGAGAGATTGCTGATTGTGCCGCTGGCTTTCTCGAGTGGGCGGGAGACAGACCCTCCCAACTGTGCCACTTCTGACTCCACTGGGCCCCTGTTTCAGGCAAAACCCTGGGGACCTAGACTCATGTGGTCCTGGTGCGCAGGGGAGCTGGAAAGGCAGTGGTTAGAGGCACTGCGGGTGCGCGCACACAAGGACCGCTCCAGCCATTACCCAGTCACGTGAGACTCAGGGGCCGTGGAGGGCGGGGCCGACTGGAAGGCAAGACGGTCCCTTAAGCCCTGAGACTCCACCCCTCCCAAGCTCAACGGAGGCTTCTTCGGTTTTGCGTCTGGTATCATAAGGCTGAATTTAACACAGAAGTTTCCCCGGCATAGTGAAAATGCCGAGACAAGGGAAGGGATCACAAACAAAAGAAATGGAGGAAAAAAAATGACTGGATATAGAATTCAAAACCACACTTATAAGGTTTTTCAAGAATATATTAGAAAAGTTGGATAAATTTAGTGAGACCAAAGAGGAGATGAAAAAGGACCAACTAGAGATGCAAAAGAGCCAACTAGAGATGGAAAAGATCCAACTAAAGATGATAAAGGACCAAATAGAAATTAAACATACACTGACTGAAATAAAAAATATTATACAGAGTCCTAACAGCAGACTAGAGAAAGGCAAGAATCAAGAAAAAAATTTAAAATATAAAGAACCAGACAACATTCAACTGGAAAAGCAAGAAGAGAAAAGAATCCAAAAATGTGAACATAATGTAAGGAGACTCTGGGACAGCTTTAAGCGTACCAACATCAGAATTGTGGGG
>JAAGEH010000042.1:10883319-10938281 GCA_011751065.1 Lasiurus cinereus | reverse complement strand
GGAGACTCTGGGACAGCTTTAAGCGTACCAACATCAGAATTGTGGGGAGTGCCAGAAGAAGAGAGAGAGCAAGATACTGCAAACCTATTTAAAGAAATAATGACTGAAAACTTCCCACATCTGGTAAAAGAAATAGACTTACAAGTCCAGGAAGCACACAGAACCCCATATAAAAGGAATCCAAAGAGGACCACACCAAGACACATCATAATTAAAATACCAAGAGCAAAAGAGAAAGAGAGAATATTAAAAGCAGCAAGAGAAAAACAGTTCATTACCTACAAGGGAGCACCCATAGGACTGTCAGCTGATTTCTCAACAGAAACGATGCAGGCCAGACGGGAGTGGCAAGAAATATTCAACGTGATGAATAGCAAGAACCTACAACCAATAATAATCTATGCAGCAAAGCTAACATTCAAAATTGAAGGGCAGATAAAGAGCTTCACAGATAAGAAAAAGCTAAAGGAGTTCATCAACTCCAAACCTGTATTATATGAAAAGCTGAAAGGTACTCTTTTAGAAGAGGAAGAAGAAAAAGGTAAAAGACAAAAAATTATGAACAACAAATACATATCTATCAACAAGTGAATCTAAAATATTAGTGAATTAAAAATTTGATTAACAAAATAAACTGGTGAATATAATAGAATCAGGAGCACAGAAAGGGAGTGGACTGATAATTCTCAGGGGGAAGGGGTGAGGGGTGTACAGGGAGAGACTGGACAAAAAACATACACCTATGGATGAGATCAATGGGAGGGAGCTAAGGGCAGAGGGAGGGGTGGGAGCTGGGTGGAGGGGTGCTGTGGAGGGGAAAAAAGAGAAACAAATATAATAATCTGGATAATAACGATTTAATTAAAAAAAAAGCTGAAACAGTTTATTAGTAAAAGGCCTCTGAAGCATTTTAAATTAGTGATTGGTGTCCTATCCCTGGAAATTCCTCTCTTCTTCCTACTTATTTGGTGGAGGTAAGGATATTTGTGCAGCCTCTCCTCCTACTGTTTGTTCTGCTTTTCTTCTCTATTGATACTCATTTCACCATCCTCTCAGAAAAGATCTTCATCTTATTAGCCTCATGCAGAAATCTTCCATAAAAACCCAGTAAGAATAGAAGTTACCTTTGCAATAATGGCAAATTTGGCTCCACTTTCCCTCATATGTACAGAAAATGAAGGCTTTCCCCACCAACAGGTAGCCTGGATCACAGGTGTAGTTGATTATCATCCCAGGAAGATAAGGAGATACATGTCCTCCAGTGTGATGCCCATTGTGCATCTTGGGTGGAGGTGGGCATGCTAAGATCAAGAAAAGACTATCAGTTAAACAGAGAAGTATGGACATGCCAACATATCTAATAATATTTCTGACTCTTAGAGTCACATGAAGACCTAGGCAGGCAGGTCTCAAGGCACTAAACATTTGCGGGTCAGTGGGAAGGCTAATTCTCTAAACACAGACTTCTCAGCCTTTAAACAGGATTATGTATGTATCTTTACCTGCAGACTGCACCAGACAGACACATGTACAAATTACCCAGTCAATGCTATCTGTCCTCTCTGGAGGACGGAGCTTGTGTGGGCAATTACAGCCACAAAGGAGCTTCTGGCTTCCAGGTACTGTCACTTAAAGCTGGAAATCTATGGGAAAGGATTGAGCTACAGCGTCCAGGAGCACAACTACCCACTTCACTTCTCCAGGGCATCCTGAGTTCCTTTTGCTGAAGGCGAGAATAAGGGTCAACAAAATGCAGTTATGGGGTGAGCAGAACTCTTAGAAGTAACAAGAGGGGCACAGATGGCTACATCGGGACTTGCCTAATTACCTCTAGAGCATTACCCATTTTGAAATAAACTACACCATCGACATATACATTTTGCGCTGCACACCATCTATAGAGTATGGAACAACTAGGAATGGAGATGGCACAACCAAATATTTTCACTGTTTTGAAAATATTCTCTATAAACTTTGGGCCTCACTGATTCTCTCCACGCTCTACTGCCTTCTCTCCTTACCATCCTACATTCCTCATCCCAGTGGACAGGGTCATCGGAATACCACCAGTTGGGGCACAGTGCTGCACCTCTAGAACATCTGTTATTCTCCTGGCAGGTATTTCTGTGTCTGATATTCATAGCAACGTGATATTCAGAGGAACACAAATGTCACGATAGAAATATGGAGGTCCTTGTGCAGACACATTGATCCATATGCGAGGTGGGGAAATGAGTACTGACCAGGAGAACCAGAAAGTTCACAGCGAGGGGCAAGGCTGCTCCAGATCCCTTTCCCTTGACTGTCACTTGTGCAGCGGATGGTGCTCTCCCCAATGAGACTGAAGGTCATCCCTCTGTTTGGGTGGGAGTCACATGTATAAGATATTTCTGTTCCATAGGGAATGTCTCTCAGAGAAGTTCCTGTGTGGTTTCCATTAAGGATAGCTGGAGGATTTGGACAAAAGATTTCTAGAAACAAGACAAGAGCATTAGGTTCCAGTAGAGTTTCAATCAAAATTATTACACAATATTGATACCCTGGGGACTGTGTTATAAACACAATCTGTTTGAAAAAAAATTTTTTTAATTGATTTCAGAGAGGAAGCGAGAGGGAGAGATAGAAACATCAATGATGAGAAAGAATTATTGATTGGCTGCCTTCTGCACGCCCCTTCCTGGGGATTGAGTTTGTAATCCGGGCATGTGCCCTGACCAGGAATCCAACTGTGACCTCCTGGTTCATAGGTCGACGCTCAACCTCTGAGCCATACCAGCCAGGTCTAAACTCATTTCTTTCTATGATAATATAACTAAGGTGGATGCAATTTATATAGAACATATTTAGAGAAGAAACTGAGGAAGGTGAGACATAGCTTGCAGTTTATTACAAATATCCAAAGACCTTCTGGGCAGCTAAGATTTTAATCAATTTGAAAGGTAATTTGTGTTTTTCTCAGCAACCATTTGATGTCCTACTTTATGTCAGACGTAGTAGGAGTCCTGGGCTGACAATGCAATACAAGATAAATAAGGTTTTGGCTCTCAAATGTCTGAAGTTCCAGGGAAATCTCGGTGAAATTTATGCAATGTGGACTATCTTTGCAGCTGATGTAAATGTTCCTTGATGACTAAGACCATTATCGTCAGTGCCTACATCAAATACACCGTAATGCCATCAGAACACATTGATTTCTAGTCAGACTAAAAGGCACCAGGTAGCCATTTCTTCCTTCTTCTTTCACTTTTTTCTTTCTTCTAAGACATCAGTTGTCATTTCTTCCTGGTGTTAGTGTACCTATTTCTAGCAATTCCCTCCCTAAAACTAATTTGATGCTTCTAAACTGATATAAATTGGGGAAGAAATACCCAAGCTTATCAGAATTGTATGTATACTAGTAAACAAGTGAAGGCTTTAATCCATCAAAGAATAATTGATTTGTTTGTGTTTATCCAGAGTTTAATTATAAATTAATTTTCATTTTTATGTGTGTTGGGAAGGTTGAGTTTGATGAATATCTGAATTTTATACATATGGAATGTTCTCATAAAGTTCCACGATAATCACATAAGATAAACAAATAGATTTCTCGCAACGTAGTTTATCAAAATCCAAATTAAAATGAATATTTTTCAATCATCAAAAAATTATATTTAAAAAGTCTTTCTTTGCTTTAGTAAACAGATTAGGCTACATCAGTTATGTCTTGGTGTATAAAACACTTTGATCTACTTATTAGTTTCTGAAATCTTCAGAATATTTTATTTAAGCAAGTGTTTTGAAAATTTAGAGCCCCTCAACTCATCATTTCAAATACTGATTCACCTCCCTGTATCATACAAATTTATCATATAACACTGTTTTTTATTTTATTTATAACACATCAATTTTAACATATTTTATGCATTCAATTTTTATATGTTTGTTTATTTATTTTCTTGTTCATGGGCAGCCTTCCTAAGTAGAAAATGAACTCCATGCACGGCTGGCGTGGCTCACGGGTTTAGCATGGACCCATGAAGCAGGAGGTTAGGTTTCCATTCCACGTTAGGGTACCTTCTTGGGTTGTAGGCTCCATCCCCAGCAGCGGGGGTGCAGGAGGCAGCTGATCAATTATTCTTTCTCATCATTGTTGTTTCTATCTCTCTCCCCCTCTTCCTTCCTCTCTAAAACCAATAAAAAATGTGAACTCCCCGAGAACAGGGATATGTCTTCCCTATTCATTACTCTCCCTACATGGAAAGTCTTGACATGTGGGAAGCCCCTCCTCAGGACTAAATAACAGGATGAATAGTTTAAATCAGCGTGGAGGTAAATGGACATATACATTGAGTGGCCAGATTATTATGATCTCTGAACGCATAATAATCTGACCACTCAGTGTGTGTGTGTGTGTGTGTGTGTGTGTGTGTGTGTGTGTGTATTAGAGGCCTGGTGCATGAATTTGTGCATGGGTGGGGTCCAGCCAGCCTGGCCAGGGGCAGGGGACATGGGCGGTTGGCCGGCCTGCCTGCTGGTCCAACTCCTGGTCAAGGGGACAATTTGCATATTAGCCTTTTATTATATAGGATATACACTGAGTGGCCAGATTATTATGCATTCAAAGATCATAATAATCTGGCCACTCAGTGTATATAACCGATATTGACGCAGTTAACTGTTTATTGACCTAAAAATACCATAGAAGTGGATACATTTTTCATCAGAGATAACCCCCTACAAAAGGTGTTAGGCCTAGAAAAATTTTTATAGTAAACTGATAATACCTTGCTAATTTATACTTTTTCAGAGAATTTCAAATTATGGGCAGGTCAAGGATGCACCTTGTATAATTTCTCATTCATTTCTTTAGATCTTTAAAAGTTAAAGTTAGTGTGTACGTGTATGAATACTTGTGAACACAATAAATACATTAATTGTAGAAATTTTACAAAATATGGACAAAAAATATTAAAGAATAATAATGGTCCAAAAATAAATATTCTTAATTTAATGCATATCATTTCAGATATATATGTATGCACATGCATGTGTATGCATACATACATATCTGAATATATATTTTATAGAACATCATATTTGGTAGCTGGATGATATTCAGGCATGCTGGTAAATAGATATAGTGTGTATTTCCATTTGGATGAGGCATCTTAATCTCTAATTTCATCTTACATCTTTCTTAAAATGTTATAATTGTTTTTAATAAGCCTTGTTTCTTCTATTAGCTATTTTCAAACCATGCTGAACATTTAGGTTCTTAACATTTCCCACGATTATAAATATAATTGCATTAAAAGTCTTTAGACCAAAATCATAGGAAAATTCCATGATTATGTTCTAGAAAATGGAATTGCTAGGTCAAAAGGTATTGTATTACGGCTTTTGTATTTATTCCTCACTAGCCTTCCAGAAGTTTGTGCTCACTTTTACTGACATCAATTCTGCATGTGATACTGATTCCTTAATAGCCTTAACACTCTATCCACTTATATTCAGTCTTTCATGTTCATCCAAGTTGAGGAGGTTCACTTTACAACATCCATTGAATACCCAGAGCCAGCTAATCAGGAACAAATACAACTAGGGTTTGAGCATGGAGGAATTCGAAGGAGGAAGAAAGGGCCAGAGGCTTGGGGGAATTGTTAAGAAGTATAATATTTTCTTTAGTTCAAAGCAAGAACAATAAGGAATAGAGTAATGTATCTCTTTCTGGGACTGTCCTGTTCTATTAAGAACTGGCAGAGGTGGTGTAATTTTCTCTAATATCTTTTAAATTTACTCACAGGAGAATGATCTTTTCTCAGGAAAAAATTTACTGTAAAAGTAGGAGAGTAGGGCAGTTTGACCTGAGGTCAAGCCCACAGTTTCAGATAAATGACCTTTTAAAATTAAAAACAAAAAGCAAAACAGGAGAACTATGTAACAATTGACTCCAATTTTCAAATATCTCAGAGACTAGTCTGTGCATGAAGGATTAGATTTCTTCTTTGTAACTACAGGGTCAAATCGGGGTCAACTGGAGGGAATTATGGGGAAAAATATTTCCACTCACTTCTACAAACAGGTGCCTCCTTATTCCAAGTGACACTATTGCCTGAGAGGTTACAAGCAGCAGATGGGGAGCCAATGAGTTGATACCTAGAAACAAGATGGAAAATGATTATACACTACCCATGTTTCCCACTTAAATCACCATGAGAAAATAATGTCCAGAGAATTTTACAAGGTATAGGACAAACTAACACATGGGAGACTGCAAAGAAGAAACTTTATTTCCACCTGTAAACCAGTTATTTATTGCTAAGAACAAGCTTAAATTACCAACTCTTTAATTCATCATTCCTAGTCCCTCAGAATTCAATGCAACAACTGTGTTATTCAGAATGGAACATTTTTGAACTTATCTTTAGGGAAACTGAGGTGTTTTTTTGTTTGTTTTTGTTTTTTTAAAATCCACATGTATTGTCAAAGCAATTAGGAACTCCTCAAAGGCAGAAAATGTCTGACCCTAGTCAAAAGACATTTAAGCTTGGAGTGCTCAAAAAATATTTGTTGATTGAATGAATGAATGATGGCTTTACCCTGAAGATTCAGTGAAGAGCCAGAAGAAGCAGTTAATCATTTTCATACGTTAATGGTGGAAAGCAGGGGTATTCATCCTCTATATGCCACAAAACCATTCAAAATAGGTCACAAATTTGGAATATCACATATTCTTTTTATTTATTATGTCCCTATACTGTAATTGCAAGAAAGGTCACAAAGGATACTTGCTCAGCTAGTCAAGTGTTCCAAAGTACATCAGGACTAACCTAGATTAAGTGAAAGGTAAAGTGTCTAATGCAATGTCATATAACAGTGGGATAGTTTCTTGACCAGCTAAGAATTTGCCTCTTGATTACTTAAGATATATGATCAAAGTGGTTAACCATTTGTAGCAGAAACTACAGGTATTTCCAGCATCCTCTTTTCCTTATTAGTAACAGAACTCTGTGTTTTTAACTGGCCCATGCCCTCTTCTGATTGTCATTTTAAAGATTAAGTTAATTCAGGTAAAGCACTTGGTAGACTGCTTGGGACAACTGCACTTCATAATCATTCATTGTTGCTTTTCTATAGGTAATCTGCAATCACTATTTAAATTTTCTCTTTGATCAAATCCAAAACTTTGAATTTTAGTTTACTTTTGTTTATGAATTTCTAGTGTTATTGTACTATACTCACATAGAAGATATCAAAATACATCCCGTACGGGAATTATTCTTTTTTCAAGAGATATATCCAATTGGTATATGTTGTTGGTACTTGATCATGTGGGACTACACTTCTGCGACTTGGCTGAGTACAGATATATATATATTTTTTCATATCCTTTCTTTTTTTTTTTAAATGTTATTTTTTATTTTTTTTAAATTTATTAATTTTTATTAATTTTTTATACATATCTCCCCATTGCCCCCCCTCCCTCCCAGGCATACCCCGACCCCCCAGTGTCTGTGATCATTGGTTATGCTTATATGCATGCATACAAGTCCTTTGATTGATCACTTATCTACCTCACCTAACTTTAATCTTTCTGCCATAATTTCACAGTCTGTTTGATGCATTATGATTTTTGTCCTCCTTAGAATTATCAGTCTACTCCCTTTCTGTGCTCCTGATTCTATTATATTTACCAGTTTTTTCTGTTGATCAAATTTTTAATTCACTTAATTTTTTAGATTCACTTGTTGATAGATATGTATTTGTTGTTCATAATTTTTTGTCTTTTACCTTTTTCTTCTTCCTCTTCTAAAAGAGTACCTTTCAGCATTTCATATAATACTGGTTTGGAGTTGATGAACTCCTTTAGCTTTTTCTTCTCTGTGAAGCTCTTTATCTGCCCTTTAATTCTGAATGATAGCTTTGCTGGATAGATTATTATTGGTTGTAGGTTCTTGCTGTTCATCACATTGAATATTTCTTGCCACTCCCGTCTGGCCTGCATCGTTTCTGTTGAGAAATCAGCTGACAGACGTATGGGTGCTCCCTTGTAGGTAATGAACTGTTTTTCTCTTGCTGCTTTTAATATTCTCTCTTTGTCTTTTGCTCTTGGTATTTTAATTATGATGTGTCTTGGTGTGGTCCTCTTTGGATTCCTTTTATTTGGGGTTCTGTGTGCTTCCTGGACTTGTAAGTCTATTTCTTTTACCAGATATGGGAAGTTTTCAGTCATTATTTCTTTAAATAGGTTTTCAGTATCTTGCTCTCTCTCTTCTTCTGGCACCCCCACAATTCTGATGTCGGTACGCTTGAAGCTGTCCCAGAGGCTCCTTACATTATCTTCACATTTTTGGATTCTTTTCTCTTCTTGCTTTTCCAGTTGAATGTTTTCTGCTTCTTTATATTTCAAATTTTTGACTTGATCCTTGCCTTTTTCTAGTCTGCTGTTAGGACTCTCAGCTTTTTGCAGCTCCTCTGGGTCTCCGTGAGTCCCTCTCTTTCCCTCTAGTTGTAGAACTTCCACTCAGCCAGCTTTCCTGTGGTTCTGGATGATGTCCGTTCTGTCTTTTAGTTGTAGTTTTGAAATTGTTGTGCGAGGCAGCAGTGTAGGTGTTTACCTATGCCGCCATCTTGGATTCTCCCTGAGTACAGATATTTTATAGCACAATATTTCCCCTCAAAATACTAATTTCAACTATTTAGTGTGTGGGAAAAAACATTTGATGGCAATATACATTTTTTCCCTATTTGTTTTAGCTCTGGAGAGTTGCAAATTGTTTTGATATCTGAATGTCATAAATTTTCTTCATCGAGGATAAGGGCCTCTTATCATTTATTCTGCATTTACTCAGTAAGCCTTAGGATTCCAACAATCTAATCTCTTTCTTTTTCACCTGGGACAGTATCTTCCACTCTGTGCTAATTGATACTTCACCAATTTTTGCTTTTTAAATTCTTTTCCATGTTTCAATGTGTGTGAAAATGTGTGTAAGTATGTGTGTGTGTAATTTCCAATGTTGTCTTTCATTTATTCTGGAGAATTTAATTCAATTTTCTCATGATCTATTTGGTTTCTTTTTCTTAGAATTCAATCTTTGATTATTTTTGTTTTTTCAGACTACTGTGTGTTTCCTCATATATAGACTTTACTGATATCAGATTATTAAATCCTCATACTGTTTCAGAGGTTCTGTTACAAACAAATATGAGAGATTTCTAGTATTCTGTTTTAGAGTCCATTCCCTTCTTTATTGGAGTACACTGATTTGTAGAGGAATATTTTTTTTCTGATTTCTGTAAGAAATGTCTCTCTTATTTTTCAATTGCTCTATTTTCCTTCCCTTGTATTCACAGTGTTTTGTTTCACTCATGAATGAAAGAGCTCTAGGCTTATTCACAATGGGAGATGAGAAAGAACTGATAGAGAGATTGTATGGAAATTTGTTAAAATCTCCAGGCTTCAGGCAAAGTGAGCAGGTGTGAATATAATCCTAGTTTAAAATTGCTGGATCATAGGTACAATACATAGATTCTACTTGAGTAGGACAGGCTGGGACCAATCACCAAGGGCAGTTTATGCAGAAAGATGTTTCCTCTAAATTTATTGTGGAACTAAAAATTAATACACTTTCTTTAATTGCTCACTCTAAGTTGAGGCAATGGCTTCTAGGTCAGTTACTTGCCCAAAGAAAATTCAAGAGCAAAAATTCCATTAGTGTCCCCACACTGTGTGCATTTGAATGCTTATGTTTCCCAGAACTGATATTATATATGATTTACCTTCCCACCCCCCTTTTTAGGGTCCTCCAACTCAGCTACCGTACTCACCGACCTCAGTTAAGGATGAGTTCATGGTTTAACTAGAATTTATCATTCTATTGACTTGGTAGGCTGGTCTTTTTTACCCAGTGGCTATCTTACCGGGTTCACATGGACCACCCTTGGCAAGGGCATGGTGCCCACCCTGCTTTATAATGCAGATACAGATTCATCTCCCTTTGTAGATTCCTTTGGTCATGTGCCCATATTCAAGCTACCATCTCTATTTAGAACTCCTATTGCTTACGTTTTGTAGTACAGGGGCAGTTATCTAGTCTGCCTCTCTAAGACTGGGACAGAGATGGACATGGCAGTTCTAGAACTCATATTCCAAAGAGAGTGCTCCCAACTCACCCTTCATTACACGAATAATTAACTGTTGATCCAAAGTGAGTATCTGTATTTATTTGCACCATGCCATTGAAAGGTTTTGGTGGAGATCCACATGATTTTCCTAAGAGAAAGCAACAGAATTTGGGACTAGATATAGAGTTAGATTTACATTTGATTTAAGATTCTGACTGGAGTGTAGCACACTTAGCCTATATATTTGTGATTTTCCCACAGAACTGCCACTTTGAGGATAGTCATCATATGACCTTAGAATCAAGTAGCTACCAAGCACCTCTTTTAACGAATTACCTTGCATCTCTCAATAAAAGCCGTTCGTGGCTAAAGAATGGTTTTCTAATCCCACCCACCTAAACCAAAAGCTTCATAATTTGGGACTTCCCTCCATCTTAGCTAAGCACAGTTCACTGCAACCCACATAATTTTCTTTGGTGTTCCTTTTTCATTCATTTCTACTAGCAAAAGTACCCTCCAGTGAATGGCAAGTTTCCCTACAATTCCTTTAGTGTGACTCTTTCCCATGAAATGAATATCTGGTCAAGCTGCAGAAAGCCAGACAATAAAAAGGGGTGACTTACAAGTCTACCTTCCATTTAAATATCTTGGGCCAACTTAGATATCTCACCTTCAAAATCAAAACAAATTAAATTAGATCCCATACATGCTTTGACATACAGAACACAGTTCCCAGGAAAGGGTTACTCACGTCTACAGACATCTTCCACATTTGACCAAACCAAATTTTCTAAGCAGGTGATAGAGAACACATTCTCAAAATACCCAGGGGAGCATTTGTAGCTCAAAGATGTCCCAATTGGAAACTCAGATTCATCAGTTAGGGTTATAGGCTTGGCAAATAGAAATCGTTCTGGAGCTTTACAGTAACCTGGAAACCAAAGCCACAGGAATATTAAGTGAGCAATGAGACTGCCACTCAACTCTTCTTTCTCTCCAGTTAAGTTGATATATGAGCATATAAACAGAGACTTAATATAATGGCAAATATTTTCTTCTTTTTGAAGTTACCTTAGGATGATACTTTCCAACAACATCTACTCATCAAAAAATTTTGCTACTTAAAGACTATTTACCTTTCTGAACTTTCACCTCTTATTTCACCAAAGTAAGACATTTAGCTAATGGTTTCAAATGTCAGACCTCCTAACAGAATGTCTAGAGTTAACCTAGAGTTAACCATTCATAACCTCATTTATTGGTGTTAATGTACCCCCCTATATCAAGACATATTTTACCATTTCATTCCATTTATTCCTCCCTGCCTCTTTCCCAGGATGCTCATCATAAGTTGCCCCTCTGGCACTAAAGAGCAGTCACTACTTGTAGTGGGTTGAATGATGTTTTCCCCAAAGATATATCTATCCAGAATCTCAGAATGGGAACTCATTTGAAATAGGGGTATTTTCAGATATAATTAAGATAATAATAGTGAAATGAGATTATCCTATGTTACCAGCGTGGTCCTAAATTTAACGACTGGTGGTGTGCTGATAAAAGAAAAGAAAGGGAGATTGGAGACACAGAGACAGAGCAGAATAATCCACAAACCAGGAGCCATTGAGAAGCTGGAAGAAGCAAAGAATTCTCCTCTAGAGCCATAGGAAGGATTGGGTCCCTGCCAACACCTTGCTTTCAGACTTCTAGCCCTATTATCTATGAAAGAATAACTTTTTATTATTTTAAACCATCTAGTTTGTGGTAATTTGTTATGGCAGTCCTAGGAAACCAATAGATTATTCTCATTCTGATGCTAACCCAGACATTTAAGGACAAGGACAAATAGATTAAGCCATTAAGCAGCATCCTCTCAGGAGCTATGTCTTCTTTATGAGAGGGTATATTGTGTGCTGCACGTTTGAAATAGAGTCTGAACTCAACTGTCTCTTCTTTGGAGGAGACTACTTTTGTTTGCCAGTTCAATGGGCCTGGCTGGGATCCAGGCATCTGCATTTAAAGAAATATCATTAGATTGAGATATAGAACACCCAACTGGAGGGTGAGAGAAATCAAAGAAAGGCTAAATACTTTTCATCACGTGTGGCCTTTTCTCAATGGATTGCTCTTCTCTCAAGGCTTCCCTGCAGGGGAAGTAGTATTCCAAGGCTGGCACTGCATGGAGTCTACTCCAGGTTTCTTAGGAAGGCCTCAAGTCAGGCCTCATGAACCAGACCATCTTCTCCAGTCCTTAGAAAGAAATAGTCTCTTCCTTTTTGTGTTATTTTCTTTGAGCTAATCTTTCCTTGCCTCTTCTCATTCCCAGACTGAACAGAAGAGTTCAAGAGCAGATTAAAATGGGCCCTTAGGTGAGCTGACAAATGGGTGAACTTTGAGTTGAGGTCTTTAAGACACAAAGGTATAGTGAGTTTATTTTGTGACTTAATCTATTCAGAATAAGTCTAGCTAAAAAGCCTTAGCTAAATACTATCTATATTGCCAGTTTTATCCTTTACATGCTCATGACCTTGTAGAGAGTGCTTTATAAGTTATCCTGATATTGGTTAGTGTGCATAGGCCAGTGGTTGGCAAACTGCAGCTTGTGAGCCATATGCAGCTCTTTGGCCCCTTGAATGTAGCTCTTCCACAAAATACCAAGACTGGTTTGGCTCAGTGGATGGAGTGTTGGCCTGGGGACTGAAAGGTCCCGGGTTCGATTCTGGTCAGGGGCATGTACTCTGGTTGCAGGCACATCTTCAGTGAGAGGTGTGCAGAAGGCAGCTGATTAATGTTTCTCTCTCATCGTTGTTTCTAGCTCTCTGTCTCTCCCTTCCTCTCTGTAAAAAATCAATTAAAAAAAATACCATGCCCTGGGCGAGACTATTTTGAAGAAGTGGTGTTAGATGAAGTTTAAGTTTTAAAAATTTGGTTCTCAAGAGAATCCAAGATGGCGGCATAGGTAAACACCTACACTGCTCCCTCACACAACAATTTCAAAACTACAACTAAAAGACAGAATGGACATCATCTAGAACCACAGGAAAGCTGGCTGAGTGGAAGTTCTACAGCTAGAGGGAAGGAGAGGGGCTCATGGAGACCCAGAGAAGCCGCAAAAAGCTGAGGTACGGAGAGGCGCGCCCTGAGAGAGCGGGTGCCGGAGTACCTGGCTGGCTTTCTCTGGCGGGAGGGAAACGGAGACTCCCAACGGCATTGAACCCCTTCTCTTACGACACTAAACCCCAGATCCAGCCGAGACTCCTACGGGGGGAGTTTGGACTGTGAAAAGGGAGAAGTGCACGGAAATTTAGGGGAGTCACAAAAGATCAGAGGTCTGGTCTCACACGCGCACGGTGCTGTGTGGAGGACAGATTGCTGATTGTGCTGCTGGCTTTCACGAGTGGGCGGGAGACAGACCCTCCCAACTGTGCCACTTCTGAGTCCACTAAGCCCCTGTTTTGGGCAAAACCCTGGAGACCTAGACTCGTGTGGTCCTGGTACGCAGGGTAACTGGAAAGGCAGCGGTCTAGAGGCAGTGCGGGAGTGTGCACAAGGACCGCTCCAGCCTTTACCCAGTCACGTGAGACTCAGGGGCTGTGGAGGGCAGGGCTGACTGGAAGGCAAGGCGGTCCCTTAAGCCCTGAGACTCCACCCATCCCAAGCTCAACAGAGGCTTCTTCGGTTTTGCAAGGCTGAGTTCAACACAGAAGTTTCCCCAGCATAGTGAAAATGTCAAGACAAGGGAAGGGAACACAAACAAAAGAAATGGAGGAAAAAAAACGACTGGATATAGAGTTCAAAACCGCACTTATAAGGTTTTTCAAGAATATGCTAGAAAAGTTGGATAAACTTAGCGAGAGCCAAGAGTAGATGAAAAAGGACCAACTAGAGATGCAAAAGAGCCAACTAGAGATGGAAAAGGTCCAACTAAAGATGAAAAAGGACCAACTAGAAATTAAACATACACTGACTGAAATAAAAAATATTATACAGAGTCCTAACAGCAGACTAGAGAAAGGCAAAAATCAAGTCAAAAATTTGAAATATAAAGAAGCAGAAAACACTCAACTGGAAAAGCAAGAAGAGAAAAGAATCCAAAAATGTGAACATAATGTAAGGAGACTCTGGGACAGCTTCAAACGTACCAACATCAGAATTGTGGGAGTGCCAGAAGAGAGAGAGCAAGATACTGAAAACCTATTTAAAGAAATAATGACTGAAAACTTCCCACATCTGATGAAAGAAATAGACTTACACGTCCAGGAAGCACACAGAACCCCATATAAAAGGAATCCAAAGAGGACCACACCAAGACACATCATAATTAAAATACCAAGAGCAAAAGACAAAGAGAGAATATTAAAAGCAGCAAGAGAAAAACAGTTCATTACCTACAAGGGAGCACCCATACGACTGTCAGCTGATTTCTCAACAGAAACGATGCAGGCCAGACGGGAGTGGCAAGAAATATTCAATGTGATGAATAGCAAGAACCTACAACCAATAATAATCTATCCAGCAAAGCTAACATTCAGAATTGAAGGGCAGATAAAGAGCTTCACAGATAAAAAAAAGCTAAAGGAGTTCATCAACTCCAAACCAGTATTACATGAAATGCTGAAAGGTACTCTTTTAGAAGAGGAAGAAGAAAAAGGTAAAAGACAAAAAATTATGAACAACAAATACACATCTATCAACAAGTGAATCTAAAAATTAAGTGAATTAAAAATTTGATCAACAGAAAAAACTGGTGAATATAATAGAATCAGGAGCACAGAAAGGGAGTGGACTGATAATTCTCAGGGGGAAAAGGGTAAGGGGTGTACAGGGAGAGACTGGACAAAAATCATACACTTATGGATGAGATCAATGGGAGGGAGCTAAGGGCTGAGGAAAGGGTGGGAGCTGGGTGGAGGGATGCTATGGAGGGGAAAAAAAGAAACAAATGTAATAATCTGAATAATAAAGATTTAATTTAAAAAAATTGGCTCTCAAAAGAAATTTCAATCGTTGTACTGTTGATATTTGGCTCTGTTGACTAACGAGTTTGCTAACCACTGACATAGGCAATTGTTTTCCTGTTGTCTCCAATGCATATATTTTTCTTCCTGATTCATACAGGAAGTGCTTACTGTCTTCTCTCCACCCTTTCCCTTTCTCCTCTTCCCCTACTCTCCTCACTTAACAGGCAAGATGAGTTAATAGCATCTTCCCTTCTCAGTCATAGCCTGGCACTGCTGGAACCATCTGTTTCAGAGATGGCATGTAATTTGACACCTCACAAATAAACCCTGTAATCATACTACAGAAATATGAAAGTTCTGGTACAGATATTCTGAACCCACTTAGGGTATATGCAGGTGAGTACTGACCAAGCGGAATAGAAAGTTCACAGCGAGGGGTAGGGCCGCTCCAGATCCCTTTCCCTTGACTGTCATTTGTGCATCGGATGGTGCTTTCCCCAATGAGACTGAAAGTCAATCCTCTGTCTGGGTGGGAGTCACATGTATAAGATATTTCTGTCCCATAGGGAATGTCTCTCAGAGAAGTTCCTGTGTGGTTTCCATTAAGGATTGCAGGGGGATCTGGACAAAAGATTTCTAGAAAGAAAACAAGAGCCATAAATTATATTAAAATGTTTAAATTTTAAACTGACTTGATTCTACATGTATGATGCGATGACTGCCTTGCCAATTAAAGAACAATTAAGCTCTTAGAAAGCATATGCACTGTAAAATAAATATATTATCAAGAGAACTAATTATCAAATCCTCTGCCAAGATGCAACTAAATGATGACACCTAAATCAACTTTTATGCATTCACTTAAGCATAACCAATGGACACATGACACTGGGGGTGGGGGTTAGGTCATGTGCCAGGGTGGTGGGGGTGGGGGATAAGGGTGGCCGGACGAAGGTCAATGAGGGAATAAAGAAGTCATATGTACTATTATTTGTAATATTTTAAACAGTAAAATAAAAAATAAAAATACACCCAAATCAATGCTTATTACAGAAGTCCAAAAGGGGTTTTAGCATCCTGAACTCTTCAGAGAGTTAAGACTTCTGGATAATTGAGAGCTTATTCATTTAAAGTAAAAAAAAAATCTTAACCACCTTAACAAGAAAATCACCAATTTAATTAAAAAATCATCCATTAATCTAACAAGCAAGTTTTTGAATATTTAGTATATACCAAGTACCATTTTAAGCACAAAACAGACAACCTCTTTTAATATCAAGGATTTTCATCCTAGAGAAATCTTTCCAAATATATTATTCATTTACTACTTCTCTATCAGTGATTTGATCTTTCTTGATGACTTGAGGTTATTATTCTAAAAAAACAAAATGAATGGTGACAGTAATGTCACAATGAAATGAAACATCCTCCATATTCCAGTGTATGCTCCAAAAGGCTCAGAAATGATAGGACTTGTGAGATACTTACTAGTTTGTACAGATTTTATTTCTTTTGAGTATAACTATCTGGAGAAGCTCTTTTTCCCTTCTGATTTGATCTGTATTTTGGAAGAGGATACTGCAACTTAATAGGATCATGGATAAGCTAATCTTACCTGACCTGTGTGGCTCAGAGGTTGAGCATTGACCTATGAACCAGGAGGTCACAGTTCAATTTCTGGTAAGAGCACATGCCAGGTTTGTGGACTCCATCCACAGTAGCGGGTGTTCAGGAGGCAATGATTCTCTCTCATCATGATGTTTCTATATCTCCCTCCCTCTCTCTAAAATCAATAAAAACATGTAAAAAAAAAACCCACACTAACCTCAGAGTGGAATAGCTTAATCAACATTTACACTTTAGTAAGCAATTTTAAGTATATCTTTGGATTAATGAGAGTATTTTTTCTTTATTTTTTTCCATGCTTCTTAACTATACTGCCAGAAAGTTAAAATTTTCTAATAGATGACTTCCAAATATGAAAGACCTAATTATCAAGATTCATTAGATAAATCAGTACAAGAAGTCCAAAAAATTTTAAAGTAGAGTACTCAATTGGAAAATTCTATTTGAAACATGTATTTTTCAATAGTTATAATCAGAATATGAAACAATATTCTGTTTGATTTAGTAAAAAAGTAAATGGACAGACTGGATATAATGGTAGTGTTTTTGTATTAACACGCTATGTTTCTGTATTTAACATACTATGTTTCTGTCATCTTAAAAACAAACAAAAATAACTTTCTTAATTCTACTCCCCTCTATAGTCCCATTTCTCTGCTCCTTTACATTAGAGCTCCTTTAAGATGTTGCCTATGACCTTTCTTTCCTCCCCTTCGTTCTTCCTTGAACTCATTCTAATCAACTCTACTGAAATTGCTTTTCTTAAGGTCACCCATTACCTTCAAGTCACTAAAACCCACTGATAATTTTCTGTCCTCATCTTATAAGACCTCTCTGTAGAATTTGAAAGAGTTGCTTGGTCTCATCTTCTTAAAATAATTTTTCCACTGGGCTTCCAAAGATACCCGCATCCTCCTGGTTCTTCTCTTAACACACCAGATGCTTCCTTGTCTCTTTTACTGACTCTTCATATTGCTGAGTTCTCAATGTTGGATTTACGAGGCATGGCCCATGCATCTGCTCTATGGACACATTCACTCACTAGGTGACCTCATTTATTCTCTATTTTAATCTCTATGTGTAAAACACCAGCACATTCTGACATTTCTACCTTCGGAATGCATCCAGAATTTGAGCACTTCTTATCACCTCTCCCACTGCTATTCTGGGCTAATATTTCTGATTAGATTTTTACAGTAGCTTCCTAGTTTGTACTCTCCGATTTTCTTGGCTATACTTACTTGACTTTTTGGTCCCTTAGCTGTTCACTTTACACCAGCTATATAAGCTTCCAAGAAAATGTTAGAACAGGCAATTTAAAGGAAATTCCAAGAAAATATCTGCCTTGGGACTTTCTTTGAATTTCCTGTTCCATCTGAATGGAAGGTTCTTTCCTCTATGGAATTCATATTGGCATCAACTAATGGCTGCCAATGCTTAAATGTTACTTCCTCATTAAGGACTTTCTTAATTACCTTATTTAAAATATAAACTTTATTCTTTTTCCTGGCATTCCTTATTCCATTCCCATAACTATTCTATTCATTACCTTGTTGTTTTACCCTTTAGTAACCCTTAGTATTATTTGAACATACTTATCCGTGTGTTTCCTTGTCTACTTATTATTTCTTAAAATCTTTCTTCCTATCCAAGAACATAGACAACATGGGGGCATACTCCTGGTGTCTAGAAGACTGGCCATAGTAAGTGCTAAAAAATTATATATGGATGAATAGGTGATTTAGAAAAGGTTAGAAAAGCTGAAATGTGACTATCACTTTTGCCAGGAAAGAAGAGAAAATTTGACAGAACTTCAGGGCAAAAATTTCTCTCCATCTACAAAGCATTTCTTCCCATTTGTAGCACATAGTATGCTACTAAATATTTTTAGATGGTACCCCAAACACATGATGCTCAGGTTTATTTTCCCCAAAAAACATTTTTTTAACGAATCCACAAAGAAATATTTCTATCAAAAATGAAGATAAACAGAGAAGCAGACACTTGATAATCTCATGGAGCAAAATCTCGATAAGAAAATGAAAAGAAAAAGTGAAAAGAAGAAGAAGGAGAAATATTCAGACCTGAGCACATATTCCTTCTACTCACGTTCACACACAGGAGCACTGTTATTCCAAAGGCTCTTCATTCCAACCGTGACACAGTGACTAGTAGAACTTCCCTGTAAATGAAACCTAAGGGACAAAAGCAGGAGTGACTGGATGAGCATACCCTTTCTCTCTTCCCTTCATGGTTAGAGCTCAGCTTCTTCCTTTCTGCTAAAATACAATTTAATTTCTCAGTTAAATCTCTGGTGAAAAAAGCTCAGCTCGTCTAGTTTCTTGGGATAAAGGCTCAGAAAGCAAAACATTTTGAAAAATGGCAGCGTCCATTTACTGAGTAAAAGTCCTGTACCAAAGAAGAATAAAAAACATAGGCAGGCTTTTTCCTGATCTGGCCCCGGGCCACCAGGAGGTCATCCTTCCCTGACTGCTCTCTGATAGCACCCTTTTTGTCCTCAGGAGGAACTTTTTCCTCTAATACGAAATGTAGCATCTTCTTTTCTTAATGGACCAGAAGGAAACAGCTCCTGATTCAGGTTGGCAAATCATAAAACTTAAGGGAAGATATCAGAGACTGTACTTTGTGCCAATACACTTGGAATATTCCTAAATGATACTTATGGCATATCTGGATTATTGAAGAGCAGAGCCAAATTACCTAGAAAGAAAAAAGAAGAAGAAGAAAAGAGGACAGGATTCCTTAGAGCATAATTATCCTAAAACATATGGTTTATTTTCAGAACATTGGTCTCCTGAATTGTTTCCAGATCTTCATTGAATGACTGTTACTAAATAACTCCAAGGAATCCTTAGAATTATTAACCCCAGTAATGAATACGTGTTGAAGAGGAGCCTGGCAAGCTCACACTCACCCCTCATCACAAACGAAGGACACTCTTGCTCCAAGCTCAAAGTTAAGTGGAAAGAGCACACGGCCATTAAGCAGTTGGTCCTGGAAGGCAGCACATGATTTCACTGAAGAAAAATAAATGAGGAGTAAGACTGCCATGTGAGGTGCAAAGACATTCATCTGCCAAAAGGATGAGAGTGATGGTAGGCACCTGCACATGTGGGGGCGGCTGGGCTCCAGTCTCCCTGGGGCATACAGCGCAGAGAGGCAGCCCCTCTGAGGTCATAGCCGGGCTCACAGCGGTAGAGCACTTCCTGCCCAGGGAGAAAGCTGTCCTTGTCACTGGGGGTGTGCTGGCCATGCAGGATTTCTGGAGGCCGCTGACAAACTGGGGAAAGAGCAGGCACAATGTTCCTGTCAGTTATGGGGGAATATTCTTTGCTAAATCTTAACTCATCCAAGGAGTCCGAAACTCATAAGGAGAGGGGTTCTGGTCTAACAAAGGGCCCGACACATGTGCATTCTATTCCTGGCATGTGATTTGGACAATTTCTTTAACCTCTGAAAGAACAAGTTAACTTCACAGTCAGGTGGATAAGAGAATAGCACTCTTTCAAAGGAGGGTGTAAAGAGTCGATGAGATGATGCACAGAGAGTACTCATTACACAGCTGACCAGAAGGCTCACTTCCTTTTTCTCTCTGACTGAGAGCTGGTGCTTTGCCCTGAGAACTGCATCCTCTTCCCTGGTGAATTCTGTATGCTCTTGCTTCTCAGGATAAAGGCACACCCACAGGAGTGCAGGCACCCACATCCCTTCTTCCTTTCATGCTTTATGCTTCACCCCTAGAAAATTTACTCACACTGCTCACCACACATCTCCCTCCCAGAACAAACACCAAACTGGGGGTCCTCCCACAGCTCCTGGCACCTGCATGCCCCCTCGAAGCCTCAATCAGACTCACCGGGGGAGCAGCTGGGCAACTCGGGCCCCCATCTGTTTTGGGCCTGGCAGTGCACCCTGGAGGGGCCTTTCATGACAAAGCCAGGCTGACACCGAAAGCTCACAATTTCATTTAAGGAGAACAAGCCTCTGTTCTCAGATTCCCTTATTCCATTCTCAACGTGTGGAGGCGTGCACATATTAGGTAGGATGCACTGAGGGGCGGGGCCACTCCATTCGCCCACTTGATCTTTGCTGGTGCAATATATGGACTTCTCGCCCACGAGTTCAAACTTTTCCCTTCTGTTTCCAGGATTGCAGTGATAGGTCACTACTATTCCATATGGAAAATAGTCTCTGCTGTTGCTAAAGAAATCTCCGTTGAGGATGGTTGGTGGTGGCTTACATTGAATACCTGGGAAAAGGGAAAACCATTGAAATAATAATGAATTGAAATAACTACTGAGAGCAAGCCAATGTCATTAAATGGTTACTATTTTTACATTCGTTATTTGCTTTTCATCTTTGCTAACATGTAGGTTTTCCAAAGTTGTAACTTAGGTGGGCATAATAAAAAGCATAATTCTGCTTTCCCTGCTTAGATTATTTCCTATGAACATATTCATATAGTAATACAATTCACATTCTTTTCATTACAAATTACTCTTTGATTATATTATATCATAATTTACACAGTTTTCTCTCTACTCTTTTCCAACTGCCTTCTTAATTTTCATTTTTGTTATAAATGAGACAAGTATAGCTTAAAAAAATCAAAATACCCTTTATAAAATCAAAGTATAAGGAGAAAAAGCTAAAGAAGTAAATCAACACCAAACCAGTATTACATGAAATGTTGAAGGGTATGCTTTAAGAAGAGGAAGAAGAGGGAAAAGAAAAAAAAGATAAAAATATATGAATAATAAAGTGGCAACAAATACATATCTATCAACAGTTAAATCTAAAAATCAAAATAAACAAACAAACTAAAAAAGCAATCCCATTAACCATTGCACCAAAAATTTAAGATACCTAGAAATAAACTTAAAGAGGTAAAATACCTATAATCAAAAAACTATAGGACACTGAAAAAAGAGATAGAGGCAGATGTAAACAGATGGAAGAACATACCATATTCATGGATTGGTAGAATCAACATCATTAAAATGTCCATACTACCAAAAGCAATCTACAGATTCAATGCACTCCCCATTAAAATACCAACCCCATATTTCACAGACCTAGAATGAACTCTCCAAAAATTCATCTGAAATAAAAAAGGACCCAGAATAGCTGCAGCAATCCTGAGAAAGAAGAACAAAGTAGGAGGAATCACAATACCAGATATCAAGCTGTATTACAAAGCCACTGTTCTCAAAACAGCCTGGTACTGGCATAAAACAGACATATAGACCAATGGAATAGAATAGAGAGCCCAGAAATCAACCCAAACCACTATGCCCAATTAATATTTGACAAAAGAGACAAGAACATACAGAGGAGTCAAGACAGTCTCTTCAATAAATGGTGCTGGGAAAATTGGACAGATACATGCAAAGAAATAAAACTAGACCACCAACTTACATCGTTCACAAAAATAAACTCAAAGTGGATATAGGACTTACACATAAGATGGGAAACCATAAAAATACTAGAGGAATCCACAGGCAACAAAATCTCAGACATATGCTGAAGCAATTTCTTTACCAATATAGCTCCTAGGGCAATGGAAACTAAAGAAAAAATAAACAAATGGGACTACATCAAAATAAAAAGCTTTTGCACAGCAAAAGAAACCATCAACAAAACAGCAAAAAAGCCCACTGTATGGGAGAATATATTTGCCAATGTTATCACCAATAAGGGTTTAATCTTCAATATTTACAGGGAACTCATATAACTTAACAAAAGGAAGATAAACAATCCAATAAAAAATGAGCAATGGATTTAAATAGATATTTTTCTAAAGAAGACATAAGGAAGGCCAAGAGACAGATGAGAACAAGTTTAAAGTCACTAATCATCTGAGAGATGCAAATCAAAATTTCAATGTGGTACCATCTCACATCAGTCAGAATGGCTATCAACAACAAATAACAAGTGCTGGTAAGAATGTGGAGAAAAAGGAACCCTCATGCACTGCTGGTAGGAATGCAGACTGGTGCAGCCACAGTGAACAGTATGGAGTTTCCTCAAAAACTGAAAATGGAACTCTCATTTGACCCTGTGATCCCACTTCCAGGAATATATAAAAGAAACTAGAAACACCAATCAGAAAGGATATATGCACCCCTATGTTCATAACAGCACAATTCACCAAAGCTAAGATTTGGAAACAGCCTAACTGCCCATCAGCAGGTGAGTGGATTAAAAAACTGTGGTACAGCTACACAATAGAATACTACGCTACAGTAAAAGAGATGGAACTGGAGAGCATTATGCTGAGCGAAATAAGCTAGTAAGAAAAAGATAAATATCACATGATCTCACTCATTTATGGAATATAATGAACAACATAAACTGAAGAACAAAAAACAGATCCAGAGACTGAGAAGCATCCATCAGATCATCAAACCTCAGAGGGAAGGTAGGGAAGGGTGGGGTTTAGGGGAGAGATCAACCAAAGGACTTGTATGCATGCATATAAGCCTAATCAATGGACACAGACACCAAGGGGGTGAGGGCATGAGTGGCGGTGGGGGTTGGGAATACTGGGAGGATAAGGACACATATGTAATACCTTAATCAATAAAGAAAAAAATAAAATATATAAACGAACAAGGAATCTAATGAACAAAATAAACTGATGAATAAAATAGAATCAGAGGCATAAGAACATTGAACAGACTGAGGAATCTCAGACGGAAGGGGATGAAGGGGAGGGAAGAGATTAAACAAAGATCTTATATGCATTATGTATTACCTATGGACACAGACAATAGGGTGGTGAAAGTCTGGGGTGGGGCAGGAACCAGGTGAAGGGGGGCAATGGAGGAGGATGGGGAACATCTGTAATACTCTCATTAAAAAAGTAAAACAAAAAGCAATTTTAAAAAGTATGAGGAGAGACAACACAGATATACAGCAGTAAGAAATAGAATTTGAATATATTTACATATACATGAGAATATTTATGAAATTGTAGACAACTGTATGTTAAACATTTTGAAAAACTAAATGATATAAGTGAAAACATAAATTACCAATAACAATTTAAGAAGACAGAGAAAGCTACAAAGGGGGACAGAGGTGGGCCAGGAGGGAGGCGGGGGAAGGGAAAGACAAGAAAATAAAAGTTTTATTTATCTAGTGATTTTCACAGTGTCACCCAGGCTAACTGGAACCAGGTTTCCCAGACTTACTTTGCCTGCATGGCTCTAGGTTAGGGTTGGAGCTTGAGAAATTGGCCTGAAATTTAAGAAGTAGAAGTGAAGCAACAGCCATTCTCCTCTGCAGGTCATTCTTGGTTGGAGGTGAGCAGGGGACAGATGCAGAGGAGCCAGGGGTCCCCTTTGTTCTAGTTCTCCCTATGTTTGCATCCAGCTCTCTGAGAACGCTGGTCCCGCTCACCTGCACTGATTCCACCCCACGGTCACATCGTCCCTGTTGACTGACAGCAGCAGCAGCAGCAGCAGCTATGAAGAGCCAACAAGGCAACTCTCTACCTGAGCCCTTCCCAGCTCCACGCCAGCAGCCAGGTGTGCTTAGCTTCCTGAAAGTGCTGACTCCCAGGCACCTGATAAGTAGCATTTCTCATCTTTTAGAGCAGCTCCTCACACAGCAAGGTCTAATTTCATAACAAATCTCTTATTTCCTAACACTGAAAATAGTTCTGCTTCCATATTCAGACCAATATTTATCCTAGGGTAACAGAGGTACAAATGCACCCAAAGATATGAGATTCTGAATTCAGTGTGATAGTTTGAGTGTGGGCCATGCCGAATGAAGTTCAAAGACCAGAACTTTGCTAACATACCTCAGAAGAAGACATCCAATTCATATAGGAGAGGAAAAGGGAAACGATAAAAATAAACTAAAACTAAACAAAGTGAAGCCAGTGGCCTGCTCCATGCTGCCTGACACGAAGATGCAAGCAGACCATGAGGGACCCCCGGAACCAAGGACATTCCTGTAAAGACTGATGACTATCACTTACCTATACCATAAAAGGGAAACAGACCACAAAATATACCTTGTAAAGGTTAATCCCGACTTTCCCCCACTCTGTTTCCCCATCCCAGCAATTTTCTATAGAAACTACAAACAGGTTTAAGCTCAATATCCAGAGATAGCTGGGGCCTCTCTTCCTTCTCTCGTGAAGGGAGTCCACCCCTCTGTCTGGGGAGTGACTTTTCCTGTGTGTCCTGTCTGCTCAATAAAACCCACTTCTCCACTTTACCTCTCTCTCTGACTCAAGTTTTGAATTCCTTCCTGCAAGAAGCCAAGAATCCACCTGGCATCACAATGGGCTCTGAGAATGCTCAAGGGCATTCATTTTGTAATGTGCATAGGCTCCTTAACTAAGTCCATCTGTGGGGGTCAGGTGAAAGAGGAATCTTTCACCCAAGGCCTTGAGGAATATATTCATGTAGGAGTTTCAGCATCTTTGAAGAACTCTGAGATGTAGGCCCTCTATGTAGGCCAGGATGACGGTTACTATTAAACCAGGTTCCCTAAAATCAAGGGGGAATGTCAGGACCTCAGAATGGCAGAGGCCCAGTGGCAGCCCTTAATTGCGAGAGGCCATTGAAACAAATCAGAATGATTTATCTGCAGAGACCTTTGTCATCAATTAATTGATCATGGAGTCTCAAGAAATGAAGTAGATGAAGAGTGAACTAAGGTTTGTATGAGCAGAAAAGATCTAGGTCTGGTGACCCGAAGTCTGACTTGAAACATTGTAAAAGAGTGTGGTTCTTCATCAGCCAATTGCCAGATGTGAGAACCAGTTTACAGACACAGAGGAGCTTGAAGAAATGGGAGTTTGGATCTTAGGGAAGCACCCTGCTCTATAGCCAAAAGGTATAGGAAACTCTCTCCCTCCCCTACCCCACCCCACAACCTTCACCAAAGAGGCTTAAAATCAGTTACTGGGGTTGGGATATAAAAATGGTTACAGAATAGAGATAAAGATGAAAATATAGAAATAGGTATAGATGTATGATCTTTTAATAAAATGAGCTATTACCATACAAACTGTCTTGTCATCTGATTTTTTTTTTCACATCAGAGATATTATAAGCATCTTTATATGTCATTAAGTGCTTCTCCAATATATTTTTCTTTTATGGCTGAATAGAATTCCAGTGTACAGATATATTTCCTCTAATGCTGCATAGCTATTTTATGTTCCTTAGAAAATCCTATGTAATCATTTTATCATGTTTCTTTCCTTCTGGTAGATTCTATCTAAACCATATTTTGAAACATGTAGTACATTTAGGTCACGGAACAATTTCACTATTATAAAGAATGCAGCAACAATGACTTTACAGTGAACTCCTTGTAGAAAGCTCAGTGTTAATTCTAAGAAATAGTTCTGGTATGTACCCACTTTTGAGGCTAATAGTACACTGGAGGCCCAGTGCATGAAAATACATGCACTGGAAGCGGGGCAGGCGTCCCTCAGCCCAGCCTGCCTCCTCTCACAGTCCAGGAGCCCATAGACCAGGTGATCAGGGGAAGGTGACATCCCCATCACACCTCTGCTGCTTCCACTGCCAGCAGCACAGGCCTCAGCCAACCCTGGTTACCTGAGCCTCGAGAGGCCTCCGGTGCCTGGGTAGCCACCATTTGAGGCTTGCCTGCACCTCAGGCATCAGTTGGGCAGCTGTCATCCAAGGCTTGTCTGCACCTTGGGCCGGCCATGGGTGGCTTGGGGGCTAAGGGGACTGGAGACTCCAGCCTTGCCGCATGCCTGCCACCCTGGCAGGACTGAGGAAACTGGGCGCTACCATCTTGTGGCAATGGGCACCACCATCTTTGAGGGTGTGACAGTCATTTAGCATATTCCCTCCTTATTGGCTGTGGGTGCTGCCATCTTTGAAAGTGTGGCATTCAATTAGGATATTCCCTGATTATTGGCTGTGGGTGCCACCATATTTGAGGCATGACAGTCAATTAGCATATTCCCTCCTTATCGGCTGTGGGCACCACCTTTGCGATGATGTGAGGATCAGTTAGCATATTCCCTCTTTATTAGATAGGATGATGCCTTTCAAGAGGGTTTATTGAACCCTCGTACATGAGGATGCTGATTCTTTCACAGCTTCATAAATTTTGGAGAACATTGGTTTATCATTCTATATTTATTTGCCAAGTAGAATGGTTATTATACTGGGGATGGTAGAACCAACATAATTCCAAATTAACTGAAGTAAAAATACATTTTAGAGGCTTTTACGCTTTTAAGTCCTCAGATTCACAAAAGGCACATCCTGAGATAAGGAAGAACTTAAAACAGTTGCCAAGAAACCCACAAGTACTTTGAGGACAGTAGCGCTGTCTTCAACTATCTGAAGGATAAAATGCAGAAAAGGAATTCAATTAAAATTTTTATAAATTCAGGTGGAAACTTAGACTCTACTGGTAAAGGTAATAGAAAGAAGATTTCAACTCACTCTGACAAACAGGTACTCGATTTTCCCAGGCAACAGTATTGCCTACGATGATGCAACGATTAGAAGTTTGACCAATGAGTTGGTATCTAGAGGCAAAGAATAATGGATGTTACATTCTAATATTCCTGCTTAGATTGTTATTTACAAGAGACCACCATCTTGAAGAATTCAGAACAACAATTTTCTTCTGTCAAACTATAAATTTCTCAAATTTTATGTCTGTATTGGGACTTTTAAATTTTCTCCTTTATACCTTCTAAATTGGATGGAATCTCTCTTCTTTATCAACTTCAGGTACATTTTTATGTAAATCTAAGGTAAATAAGATTCATCAAAGTAGAACTAAAGGAAATCCAAGCAGAGCAAAAATAGTTGAACACTAATCTCATATTTTAAATATTAAATACAGAAATTCTCAATCCGTATGCTCCAATTTATTTATTTATTTATTTATTTATTTATTTATAATATATTTTATTGATTTTTTACAGAGAGGAAAGAAGAGGAATAGAGAGTTAGAAACATCAATGAGAGAGAAACATTGATCAGCTGCCTCCTGCATGCCCCCCACTGGGAATGTGCTCACAACCAAGGTACATGCTCCTGACCAGAATTAAACCAGGGACCTTTCAATCCAGAGGCTGATGCTCTATCCACTGAGCCAAACTGGTTACGGCTGCTCCAAACTATTTAAAGTGTGCCATAAAATTTGGAAAATTTAATGACATTTATATTTATTTCAGTAGAAGCTCTGTATAGTGATGGAATGCTGGGCTATAGCTATTCATGAGAGTTGGTATAGCTAGGGCCAAACTTGATACTATTACAAATGGAGACAAATAATATCAAATAATTGTCAAGTGTTATTTGGTATAGTTGGAATAATGCCATCTTTCTATATAAAAGCCTAAGCAACCAGCCAACTATTCAGCCAATAGCTATGACACAGCCTGACTCTCAAGGGCAAATGGTCAGTTCAATGGACAGGCATAGAAACATGGAACAGACTAATGAATCTCAGAGGGAAGGAGGAAGACAGGAAGGTGGGAAGACCTTAAGATCTTATATGTATACTAGAGGCCTGGTGCATGGTTTCATGTACTAGTGGAGGTCCCTTGACCTGGCCTTCTGGAATCGGGCCAAAACTGGCTCTCTGACATCTGAGGGGTCCTGGATTGCAAGAGTGAGTAGGCCAGGCTGAGGGACCCCCACTAGTGCACAAATCCATGAACTGGGCCTCTAGTGTGTATATATACATCTATACATATATACATATATATACATATATGTGTATTTATGTGTGTATATATGTATACATACATACACACATACACACACACATATATAGCAATGCAAGTTTTATTCAAACAGAAAAATAAGCCAATCAGAGATAAATGTAAAGTGTGACAGCAGTGGATATTGTTTAGTTGTTGGATAGATTCTGTCCTCCTTTTGTGAATTTTAGTTCCAATGAAAACTCAGCCTTCTGAGCCTTGTAATGCCATTCTGGTTCGCTTCATTCTTCTGGCTCCGCTGAGTTCTGGATGTATCTTTGCTGCCTGTGGGATGCCTGATGTCACTACATGGGGAAAGGTGGATGTCCAACCCTCGAGATGAAGAATAAAATCTCTGGCCTGTTCTCTGGCTTTCTGGTGAGGACAAGCTTCCCTCTTAATATGTGTTGGTGCCAACAGGAGAAAGAGACATTTATCTAGACCATCTTTTGCTGCTGGATAGAGGACCAGGAAACATGGGCATGGGAGGCTTCTCTAAGAAACCACTCAGAATAATCTGCTATGGACAGAGCTATTGGTAGAGTAGGTGTGGAGTGGACCTGCTGCCTTCGTGGGTGTGGGACATGGGTGTGGGACATGGGAAGGATAGCTTTCCTCCATCCCTGATTTCTGCTTATGCTGTTAACATGTGCAGATTGCACCACCATTGCCACTAAGCATGGGTCTCACCACTATGCCCTGCCTGGATTCCTCTTTCCCAGTCCTATGACCAGAGAGCTGTTTTTCTCTCTCTTTCTCTTCTCTAGTTCCCTTCCTTCCTCCCTTCCTCCCTCTCTCCCTCCCTTACTCCCTCTCTTTCTTTCTTTGTCTTCTTCTCTCTCTCTCTGCCTGTTGCTACTTTCAGCTTATACTCCTTTCCAGCATAGCACCCAGTATGAGAGAAAGCCCATGGAACTCAGAGTGCTGTCATTCTTTGGTCTTTGGACAATCCACCTCTTTCCAAATTTTGTGTTCCTTTTAATGGTTGCATTTGAACTATTTCCAGGGTATTTAGTTATATGTACAGAGACAGACAGGGAAAAGTGAATAATGTGAGTCTTCCCATCTTGTCCTGAAACTAGAGGCTGTTGTATTAACTCTTTAAAAGATGGTTATAAAGGTTAATAGCTATTCAATGTAGAAAAAAAAAAGGAAAGGTAGAGAAAAATGATCCAAACGCTATATTACAGAAACTAGCATGGGTTCATGGTTTAGAGCAATGCTTCTCAAGAGTTTCATTTGCAGAGAAACCAAGATGGTGGCATAGGTAAACACCTAAACTGCTGCCTCGCACAACAATTTCAAAACTCCAGTTAAAGACAAAACAGACATCATCAAGAACTACAGGAAAGCTGGCTGAGTGGAAATTCTACAACTAGATGGAAAGAGAGGAGCTCATGGAGACTCAGAGGAGCTGTAAAGGAGCGCCTGGAGAGGACTGGTGGTGGAGGGCCTGGCTGGTTTCCTCTAGCCGGGGCGAGACAGAAAATCCTGACTGCACTGCACCCCAGTTCTGACTGCATTAAACGCCAGTTCTGGGCAAGACTCATATGGGGGGAGTCTGGCCTGTCAAAAAAATGGAGGAGTGCATGAAAACTCAGGGAAGCCGGGAAAGACAGAGGTCTGGAGAGATGCATGCCGCGGCATGCAGAGAGGACTGACTTTCTATAGTGGGAGGAAGACAGAACCTCCCAACTGTGCTGAACTCCATTTCTGACTGCACTGAACCCCAGTTTCAGGTGAGACCTTGGGGATTCAGACTCATACGGGTCCCAGAGTCCACAGAAACTCAGGGAGCCATGAAAGGCAGAGGTCTGGAGGCATGTCAGTGCAAGTGCATAGAGAGGGCTGCAGTGATTACCAAGGAACACTGAGACCCAGGGTCTGTATAAGGCAGGACTGACAGGAAGCCAAGGCTGTGTACTCAGTCCTGAGACTCTGCCCCATCCAAGCTGAACACAGAGGCTTTTGCAATTTTGAAAGTCTTGTATCATAAGGCTGACTCCAGCATGGAAGTTCTCCCAGCATAGACATAGCTGACCCTTACAAGCAATTGTCTTGGAGGTCAATTCCCCCCAGTGATACCAACAACAATCAAGACTTAACTACAACAAGGCTGTACACACAGTCCATAATGGGGTGCACCAAGAGAGTCCACCTCAGGTAATTGGGGAGGTGGAGCTACCGGACCTTCTAGGACACTTAGCACACAAAGCTACTCTACCAACTCAGGGAAGCAGCAAAAATGTGGAGACAAAGAAGCAGATCATAAACAAAAGAAATGGAGGGAAGCAAACAACTCAATATAGAGTTCAAAACCACAGTTATAAGGTTTTTCAAGAATTTCCTAGAAAAGATGGATAAATTTAGTGAGACCCAAAAGGAGATCAAAAAGGACCAACTAGAAATTAAACATACACTGACTGAAATAAAAAATATTATACAGAGACCTAACAGCAGATTAGAGGAAGGCAAGGATCAAGTCAAAGATTTGAAATACAAAGAAGCAGAAAACACTCAACCAGAAAAGCAAAAAGAATCCAAAAATGTGAAGATAGTGTCAGGAACCTCTGGGACAACTTCAAGTGTACCAACATCTGAGTTATAAGGGTGCCAGAAGAAGAGAGAGAGAAAGATACTGAAAACCTATTTGAAGAAATAATGACTGAAAACTTCCCCCACCTGGTGAAAGAAATAGACTTACAAGTCCAGGAAGCACACAGAACCCCAAATAAAAGGAATCCAAAGAGGACCACACTAAGACACATCATAATTAAAATACCAAGAGCAAAAGACAAAGAGAGAACATTAAAAGCAGCAAGAGAAAAATAATTCATTACCTACAAGGGAGCACCCATATGATTGTCAGCTGATTTCTCAACAAAAACTATGCAGGCCAGACAGGAGTGGCAAGAAATACTCAAAGTGATGAATAGCAAGAACCTACAACCAAAATTACCCAGCAAAGCTATCATTCAGAATTGAAGGGCAGATAAAGAACTTTACAGATAAAAAAACTAAAGGAGTTCATCAATACCAAACCAGTATTATATGAAATGCTGAAAGGTACCCTTTAAGAAGAGGAAGAAGTAGAAAAGGTAAAGATAAAAATTATGAACAACAAATACATATCTATCAACAAGTGAATCTAAAAAAATCAAGTGAATAAAAAATCTGATGAGTAGAATAAACTGGTGAATAGAATAGAATCGGAGCATAGAAAGGGAGTGGACTGACAATTCTCAGGAGGAAAGGAGTGAGAGGGGGTGCGGAGGTAAGGGCAGAGGGTAGGGTGGGAGCCGGGTGGAAGGGAGCTATGAGGGGAAAAAGGAACAATTGTAATAATCTGAACAATAAAGATTTATTACATTTAAAAATAATAATAAAAAAAGAGTTTCATTTGCAAGGAAATCATCTGGGGATCTTGTAAAAACGGATTCTGATTTAGTGAGTATGACCATTCTGCATTTGTGACAAGCCCCCAGGAGATGCGGACCTTGCTGGTCTGTGAACCATGTTGGGATGGCAAGGACTCAGAGTAAATTCCCTCAGTCTTTTCTAGAACACAGAACATGTATATCAACTGTCAGGTAGAGGTGGTGAAACTGGAGTGTGTAAGTCACAGCTGTGTGAGTCCTCCTTTACCCCTAGATTTCTGTGTCCTGGCTTACTGCCCCCATTTCTCTCTGCTTCTGCCTCCGGGGTCTGCCTCCGTTGCCTTAGGGCTCTGCACTCCAGTTTATCCAGCAGCAAAGCCCTGCCCTTTTAAATGTCTCTCCCTAAATCACTTGCTCAAAGCATTTTTTTGTTGTTGGTTATTTGGGGACAGTTTTAGGGAGTATGCCCCTGGAGGGTGGGTGCCATTCAGCATTTCTCTTCCTCACTTGTCTTTCTGTTCCTGCTTCTCTGCAGTAACAAGCAATTTCTTCCCTTTGCCTTGCACAGAACAGCCCCTTAGGAGTTTCACCTTCCTAAGATAGTATGTCTATCCAAGAAGAATTCTAGTTAAAAGATTTTTGTATCTTGTAATATATGTGTGTATTTATGTATGTATGTCTCTTTGTTTTATATATGTGACTAATAAGAATTTCAGTTGCAAATAATATTTTAAAAATTTTAACACGCCCAGGTAATAGCCATTAAAAAATACATGTGTCACTGGGGTGGGATGGGCTGGAAGAGGTCAATGGAGAGGGGGAAGGTGACATATCCAATATTTTCAACAATAAAGAATTATTTTGGATATTTAAAAATTATATATACCATTTAGTGGTTAGTGTTAGAAAAAAAATGCTTCTATTCCATTTGTGGTATTTCCTTCTTTCAAGTCAAACCAAAAATCTTAAAGTCACTCATTACACGCCCCCCCCTTTTTTTAAATTTCAACTCAATATCTGATCCATTCAGAAATTTTGCTGGCTAGATCCCCAGTGGGGGGCATTCAAGAGGCAGCCAATCATTGATTCTCTTTCATCATTGATATTTCTCTCTCTCCCCCCCCCTCTCCCTTTCTCTCTGAAATCAATAAAAATGTGTTTTAAAAAATACATATAGGATTATGCATAGGAGGTGATAAAAAAAAAAAAAGAAGAAGAAACTCCAGTGAATGAAAAACATAAAATTCAGAATGGTGCTTACTTCTGGAGAGGTTCTGTTATTGGAGGAATGAGAATTAGGAAGGGCACAAAGAAGGCTCCAAAAGTACTAGTAATATTTCTTAAGGTGAGTAGTTTATATACTGGAGCTCATTTTATTGTTATTGTTATTTTAATTGTTCACTTATATTATTTTGTATCTATTTTAAGTAAGCAAAAACAAAGCAAAACAAAACAAAAAAAGCAAAAGTTAAGTATAAAATGAAGCAGTCTCCCTACTTCTTTCCTAAATGGGATGCCTCCTCCAAGGCTATGCCAAGAATATGTCCATAGCATGAAGCTTGCACTGTGAGCACTTCTGAAAGGTGCCATAGCAATTCAGGTCTGCCCATTCCTCACACCTGCTCCATCCTCCCAAACAAATCACTCGCACTTCCCCCAGAATCCACTATCCCCAGCTCTTGTTGCTTTGAGGAGAGGATATCTAGTGTTTGTTCCATTTGCTTCTTTAGACAGCTGATCCTCCCCATCTAATGAATGATTCGCTTTGGTTTTATGTGCATTAATTTTGTGTGCAATAGTCACCTCTCTTCCCACCCCCCATTTTCTAGATAGTTTTTTCTATTTTTTGAAATATATGCTTAATCATTTCAAGGGTATTTAAATGCCTGTATTGAAGCTATTACTTCCCCTTAGAAATCCTATTGGTTTGTGTTAATGGATAGGTAGTTTGACTCTCCTCTCTAATATTATTGTTTAGAAATTGGTGTTAAACTTTTTGAACTGCCACCCTTTCCCCATCTCTCAAATGCTACTGCAAACTCACCCTTCATTACAAGAATAATTAATTGTTGATCCAAACTTGGCTTCTCCACTTATTTCCATTTTGCCATTTATGGGTTCTGAAGGAGTTTCACATGATTTACCTATGGGAAAGAAGCAGAATTTTGAGACTGGGGTAGAATTCCTTGACCTTCTCTTTGTAAAGATCCAATGGGGTCAATGAGATCTCACTCATTTATGGATAATAAGGAACATTATAAACTGATGAACAAAAAGATAGATACAGAGGCAGTGAAGCATCAAACAAACTATCAAATTATAGTGGGAAGGTTAGGGAGAGGTGGGGGAGATGAGGGATCAACTGAAGGACTTGTATGCATGCATATAAGCATAACCAATGGACACAAAACACTAGGGGGTTAGGGCATGCATGAAAGTGGGAGGTGGCAATGGGAAGATATGTACACATGTAACACATTATTAAAAATAATTAAAAGAAAAAACATTAAAAAGAAAAAGACCCAACGGGCTGTGGCTTCCTGAAGAACATTTGTAGTTCTACAGATTTTGCTACATTGGGGGATTTCACAAGACTATCTCAAAATCAGCCACCTACTAAGCATCACTTTCAAAAAGACCATCCTTCCAGTTCTATCTAATCCTCATCTCATGCCTTCCAGGAAAATGTAAACTTTATTTGTTACCAAAATGTTTACTCTGTGATTCAACTAGTGTAAATTCACAGTCAGAGCTTTTGTTCTTACTTGGGCTTTTTATTTTCTTTCCTGAGTCATATATCAAAGTTTCAATTGTAAAAATGGCCGATGCCTAGTGAATGGAGATTTTTCCCTCAATCGTGCCCAAAATGACAGTTTCTTATGAAATGAACTTTTAATGAAGGTTCCAGGAACTCAGAGCAGTAGGAAGATATGACCTAATAACTCTCCCACCTACTAATTAGGCAAACTTACAAGTCATAGAGGTTTTCATTCCCAAATTTGAACAATTGCATCAGTTCTTATGGATGTTTTGCTGATACAGAGGAGTTCTCAGTCCAGAGTTACTTACGTGGACAACTTCCAGGGCTTGACCAGACCCCGTGTTTTAGGCAGGTGATAGAGAAAACTCTTCTCTGGAAACCGGGGCGACATTTATACCGTAAAGATGTTCCAATGGGAAACTCCACCTCATCAGTCAGATTTGTAGGCATGGCAAATGGAAAATATGTCGGGGCTTGGCATTGACCTGAAGACCAAGATCACAGGGACATCAAGGTCAATGAGGGAACTTCAATTCCACCTCCTTTTTTCCTCCAATGTGTTTCATTGTTGTGATGAAAGAAGGAAATGAACACTTTAATATGGTACAAGAATTGTTTCCCTTAGCAGCAACTTTAGAAAAGAGCTTTTTAAAACAGCATCTATGGATTTTAAAAGTTCCTGCTATTTTGAAGGCAATTAAGATATATCTATATCTATATCAATATACATTTATATCTGGGGAGAATCCAAGATGGCGGCATAGGTAAACACCTATACTGCTGCCTCGCACAACAATTTCAAAACTACAACTAAAAGACAGAACGGACATCATCCAGAACCACAGGAAAGCTGGCTGAGTGGAAGTTCTACAACTAGAGGGAAAGAGAAGGGCTCATGGAGACCCAGAGGAGCTGCAAAAAGCTGAGGTATGGAGACGTGCGCGCAGAGAGCCGGTGCTGGAGTACCTGGCTGGCTTTCTCTGGCGGGAGGGAAACGGAGACTCCCAACGGCATTGAACCCCTATCTTACGACACTAAACCCCAGATCCAGCCGAAACTCATACGGGGGGAGTTTGGACTGTGAAAAGGAAGAAGTGCACAGAAATTTAGGGGAGTCGCAAAGGATCGGAGGTCTGGTCGCGCATGGCACCACGCGGAGGACAGATTGCTGATTGTGCTGCTGGCTTTCGCGAGTGGGCGGGAGACAGACCCTCTCAACTGTGCCACCTCTGAGTCCACTAAACCCCTGTTTCGGGCGAAACCCTGGAGACCTAGACTCCTGTGGTCCTGGAGCGCAAGGGAGCCGGAAAGGCAGCGGTTAGAGGGACTTCGGGCGCGCTCCAGCAATTACCCAGTCACGTGAGACTCAGGGGCCGTGGAGGGCGGGACGGACTGGAAGGCAAGGCTGTCCCTTAAGCCCTGAGACTCCACCCATCCCAAGCTCAACAGAGGCTTCTTCGGCTGAATCCAGCACAGAAGTTTCCCCGGCATAGTGAAAATGCCGAGACAAGGGAAGGGATTACAAGCAAAAGAAATGGAGGAAAAAAAACGACTGGATATAGAGTTCAAAACCACGCTTATAAGGTTTTTCAAGAATATGCTAGAAAAGATGGATAAATTTAATGAGACCCAAGAGGAGATGAAAAAGGACCAACTAGAGATGCAAAAGATCCAACTAAAGATGAAAAAAGACCAACTAGAAATTAAACATACACTGACTGAAATAAAAAATATTATACAGAGTCCTAACAGCAGACTAGAGAAAGGCAAGGATCAAGTCAAAAATTTGAAATATAAAGAAGCAGAAAACATTCAACTGGAAAAGCAAGAAGAGAAAAGAATCCAAAAATGTGAAGATAATGTAAGGAGCCTCTGGGGCAGCTTCAAGCGTACCAACATCAGAATTGTGGGGGTGCCAGAAGAAGAGAGAGAGCAAGATACTGAAAACCTATTTAAGAAAATAATGACTGAAAACTTCCCACATCTGGTAAAAGAAATAGACTTACAAGTCCAGGAAGCACACAGAACCCCAAATAAAAGGAATCCAAAGAGGACCACACCAAGACACAACATAATTAAAATACCAAGAGCAAAAGAGAAAGAGAGAATATTAAAAGCAGCAAGAGAAAAACAGTTCATTACCTACAAGGGAGCACCCATACGACTGTCAGCTGATTTCTCAACAGAAACGATGCAGGCCAGACGGGAGTGGCAAGAAATATTCAATGTGATGAATAGCAAGAACCTACAACCAATAATAATCTATGCAGCAAAGCTAACATTCAGAATTGAAGGGCAGATAAAGAGCTTCACAGATAAGAAAAAGCTAAAGGAGTTCATCAACTCCAAACCTGTATTATATGAAATGCTGAAAGGTACTCTTTTAGAAGAGGAAGAAGAAAAAGGTAAAAGACAAAAAATTATGAACAACAAATACACATCTATCAACAAGTGAATCTAAAAATTAAGTGAATTAAAAATTTGATCAACAGAATAAACTGGTGAATATAATAGAATCAGGAGCACAGAAAGGAAGTAGACTGATAATTCTCAGGAGGACAAAAATTATAAAGCATCAAACAGACTGTGAAATTACAGCAGAAAGATTAAAGTTAGGTGAGGTAAATAAGTGATCAATCAAAGGACTTGTATGCATGCATATAAGCTTAACCAATGATCACAGACACTGGGCGGTCGGGGTATGCCTGGGAGGGAGGGGGGCAATGGGGAGATATGTATAAAAAATCAATAAAAATTAATTTAAAAGTATATATATACATTTATATCTAATCTATATCTATTTCATCTACATCTAGCTAATCTATCTGTTCTTTCACTGAAGGAAAACTAATTCATAACTTCACGTTTTAGTAATCAGAACATTGCTGGGCTCTGGCTTCATTTATCCCATCCTCTTGTGTAATAAGCAGCATGCTTGTGCTTCACCATCTATCTTCATTCGCAGTAGACCATCCAGACATAGCAGAACAACAGCCTCTTCTCTGGCCTTCAGTAGTGTCACAGCTGTTAAATTGTTGCCAACCAAGCTCAACAATTAAACTTCATGAGGGCCTATATTTTATAATGTATATCTTGAATTAAATATTAGACTCAGTTACTTCTTAAGATCTAAATGTTTAATTTAAACTAATAAAAATACCATTTAGAGTTAAACAATCCTATAAATAAAAGGTTAATGTGCAAATAGATTGGATGGTGGAACTACTGGTTGTTATGACATGCACTGACCACCAGGGGGCAAATGCTCAACGCAGGAGCTGCATCCTAGTGGTCAGTGAGCTCTCCCTAGGGGAGCGATGTTCAGTCAGAAGCCCTGAGCTGAGCTCATGGCTGGTGAGCACAGCCGCAAGGCTAAGATGTCCAACAGACTATAAGAGAGATGTCTGACTGCTGCCTCGGGGATCAGGCCTAAGCCATCAGTCAGACATCACACTAGGGCTCCTGAACTGTGAAAGGGTGTAGGCTGGGCAAAGAGACATCCCCTCCCCCCACCCCACCACACACATGAGTTTTGTGCCCCAGGCCTCTATATGTAATAAAGAAGAAATATCTATTGGAAAAGTATTTTACATTAGAAATAGGTTCTCTTCTGTTTTGATTAATCTTCTATTTCTTTCCACATACCTTATTATTTAATTTAAATAATGGAGGGTAGACTGAGACCAATAAATCAATTACTCAATTTTATTAGGCTTTAAGTAATCAACTTTTGAATTGATTGGTTTGTACTTACTTTTATTTTACTTTTGAAAAATTTTATTGAGCTTATTTGCTGAGTATAAAAATAAATTTCTGAAGATGGTAACAGGTTTTTTTAAATTTCAGTTTTACATAATTTCTGAAATAAGCATTCATATTATTTTATTCTAAGCATAGACTTAGTTGTATTCTCAAAGTTTTGATGTGCCAATTTTCAGGTTTTGGAGTTTATTAAATTTATTGGGGTATAATTTGTTAATAAAATTATATAGGTTTCTAGCATACAAATGTATTTTTTAGCTCGAAATATTTGGTAATGGCCATTGTGATTTCTTCATTGACCCATGGCTTAGTTAGCAATGTTTTGCATATTTTTAAAACAGTCGAGGAAATTTTTAGCTGTAGATTTATTATCAGGTTTTGAAATTGATTAACACTTGTATGTTTCAGCATATAGTCAACTGAAGTATCTGTATCAAATGTATTTTTTTTAAAGGTGTGGTATAGTGTTTTGGGTATGCCAGTGAGGCCAATTAACAATTAATCATATTTGCTCAAATAGTCTAGGTACTTATATTGCATATTACATATAATAAGAATTTTAAAGAAATTGCATAGAGATGAAATAAACATTAAAAATGCTTTACTAATCATAATATAATGTGATCATTAACTAACATTTAAACAGACAAAAATACAGTTACAGTGAGTTTTTCTGTTAGTAATGGTGGATGTAAAACTATCATTCAGTTTCTTAATATTTTCTACCTATTTGCTTTTATCGACCTTTGGTCAGTTGTGATGAGACTGACAATGTTTCTCTGACAAAAAGCTTGTATATGTGTGTGTGTTTTTTTAAAATATATTTTATTGATTTTTTTACAGAGAGGAAGGGAGAGAGATAGAAAGTCAGAAACATCGATGAGAGAGAGACATCGATCAGCCACCTCCTGCACGCCCCACCGTGGAGATGTGCCCGCAAGCAAGGTACATGCCCCTGACCAGAATTGAACCCGGGACCTTTCAGTCCGCAGGCCGATGCTCTATCCACTGAGCCAAACCAGTCTCGGCTGTATATGTGTTTGTGTGCCTGTGTGTGTGGGAGTGTTGTCAGGTATGCTATTTTCTTACTTGCTTGAGTCCATCTTATTAGAATTATTTCACTCAGTGTTTCTATGCAAGACAATTCTCAAGTTACCTGTCCAATGGTGAAGGTTACATTAGGTAAAACTGGGCAATGAATACCATACACACCTTCTCATCTGAGCATATGTGTGTAAACTGAAATACGTCACAAAACATAGAAAGTGAACTGGAATGCCCCTCCTTTCTCCCTTGCATCTCTAGACAGCAGGGGACAAGAGTGAGAGCTGACCTGAGGACCAGAAGAGGGCAACAGAGACTGCTATATTGAACACCAGCAATGCTTCCTGCGTGTGCCTCTTGGTATAGAAATCAAATATCTCTGTGAATCATCCTGTACATCTGTTTTTTTGGATTCCCTTCTTACATGCTGCTTAAGCTGTGCTCCTTTCATTCAGGATAATTGAAGCTGAGATGTCTCCATTTCAGACCTCCTGTGGCTTTGAGGTTGTCTTGTGTGGCTTCCTAGACAGGGTCTCTTAGATTTGCACAGGGATTTTCAGGTTCTAAAACATTATCACATGTACTGCCTCAGGCAATTTTTGCAATAGCCCTCTCAGATAACAGCATGTCAAATATCTCATTTTATACTCACAGACACTGAAAGTTGGGGATATTAATTGACTTGCTGGATCCAAGACCCCCATTTGGTATGTAGCAGACAGTGGACAAACCAGAACCTGGGTCTCCTAATGACAGAGTTTTTTAAAACCTCACCCTCCAGGTCTATATGCATCCACCTTGGAGGCATGGCTCTATCAGACTTCTTTTCAACTCCAAAGAGCTGTGACATTGTCAGCATTCCATCAGCAGTTTCTATACATTACTCTGGCAAGTAAATCACTACTTAGCTTAGGTTAGGCGGTTTCACAGTCAGAGACTAGTGTGATAACCTTAGTAAAATAACTTGGGAGGCAGTTAATAGTGTCTGAGATTGTTCACAGGGTGAAACTATAACAATATTCCAGTGAGAAGGGAGCCAGATATTCACAAGGTCCACAGTAATTTCTAAGCACCGACAACAGCTGGCTTAACTTACTGGAGATGCTTCTCTTCTGAAAAGTTTAGGTCCTATTACATTTCCTCCCCTAACAGGCTACTTTCTGATGTCTAAGGAGAGAAAACATTAACAGCAACTTTTCTGACAACCTGGTTTTTCTTTTCCCAGGAGAGAGCGCGCCATCCAATAACCAATGTAAAATGTCCACTAACAGGGAAGAGCCAAGCTCAGTTGTCAAGCAGAGGCTGGGCAAACAGAATCCAGACTATCTCTCCAACTGAGATGTGGCCAACGGGTCCCAGCAACTAGAAGGTCTTTGGGGAAAGCCAAAAATAAGAAGCAAAGGTCCCTCATTGAAGTTGTTTACCTAAAGTTAGAAGAAAGGAAGGAAGGGAAGGCATGACCTCAACGTTTCCGTAATAGTTATCATGGGTTTATTTTGTTCCAAATACACGGCTTAAACCCATCCACATTTCCAGGGTGTAGTCTATGGGAGGCCAGCTGCGCAGAGGGTTCTGGTTAGTTCTAACCGCAAGTGCCCTACCAGGGATATGCCCTCCAGTAGCCTCTCAGCGCGTTCGCGTTGATGATGGAAGTGCTGTGAGCTGAATATTGGCCGGATGCAGGGCAGATTTCGGGTGAAAATCGCACCTCCGAGCACTGCTGATCCCAACATCCCCATGAACAACGTGCAGAGCTAATGGCTGGGGAACAAAAATTGAGGGACAGGCCCTGGGTTCGACCCCTAGCATGCGTTATGGCTTTTAGAGAGCAACCCCGCGAGGTAGGGATATAGATGTTCCCATTTCACGGAAGAAGAAAGGGACGCGGGCTGGGGTAGTGACTTTCCTCCCAGTTAGTAAGTTTCCAGGAGGAGAACCCAGGCTGGTTGAATTCACAGACCTCTTTCTGGCACTAGTTTCCGCGCCCCGTTCCCACACCGCCAGGCTTGGTTATCTGGGAAGCCAAGGACTTCTTGCTGCGCCACCTTAGCATCTGCGCTCTCCCCCTGCGCTGGGGACCGCGTAGAACCCTGCAGAGGGGTACCCGACCCTACCCAGAGGCCAGGAAGGTCTGAGGACATGGAGGGGATCTCACTGCTTCCGTGCCCTCGTCCTCTCGGAAGCTGAGCACCGTGAAAACGAAACCCCAGGATCCGTGGGTCCTGTGGCTGTCTCCCTGCGGGAGCCGCTCCCCACGCCCGCCCGCATCTCACCCCAGGCTGCCGGCGGCAGCGCGAGCAGCATCAGCACCGCCAGGAGGGCTCCTCGGGAGCAGGAGAGAGAGGGCGCTGGCGGCCGGAGAGGCTCCTGGCTCCTGTAAGTGCGGGCTCCCATCTTCCCTGAGCACCGGAGTCACCGATGTTCGCGGGAAGAAAATTCAAGTCACTAGAAAGCGCAGCTCAGAGAAAGGAGACCATAGTCAAGGCTGTGCGCCCAGGATCTGGGGAGCGTAATTGAGGATGCGGAACAAAAAGCTTTTGACCACAGCTTCCCCTTAATGGGCGGGGCAGGCCATGCCTGCTTCCAATTTGCATTGTTTCTATCGCGTTTGGCGTCCAAAGTCCACCTTCAGGTCCGTACACCGGATCACTGTCCAGCAGAACTTCAGTTCCTCTGTGTGTTCTGCCGGTCTGGGTGGGCAGGTCCAAGCGGTGGTTTCTCCCGGCTGCACTCCCTTATGCTTCTCCCTGACTTGTGCCCTTTGCAAAAATGTGCGTGGGTAGGTCAACTCCTTACATGCCTGCTGTTTGTGTTGACAACTGCAGATAACATGTACAGAGTACAGGGACGATGAAGAACGGATTTCTCTATGTTGAACTGAGAGATGCCAAGCCACTGAACGATTTTTTTTTTTAAAGAAAGTGACTAAATCAGATTTGAATTTTTTTTTTTTTAATATTGGCAATAGTGGCTGGAGAGGAGGTGTTGCCATCACCGAGGGTAGTTTTGGTGGTGGCCTTGACTGGATAAAATGGACAATTACACGAGATGGGAGGAGGCATGAACACCACTTTTGCATTGCATTTTGGTTACTTCCCTTCTGGAAGTTAGTGGTGAGAAAAACAAAATTAATAATTCGCCCCAGGATTCTAAAGGAAAGGCTTTTCCAAAAATAGGGGGTGGGAAATATTTGGAGCATAGGGCTATGAGTTCAAGGATGAGAGAAAAGGATGTGTGTGGTAGGCTAAATAATAGCTCCTCAAAGATGTCCAGGTGCTAATTCCTAGAACCTGAAAACATGTTACCTGATGTAACGAGAAGTTCTGTAGTTGTGATCACATTGAGGAACTTGAGATGGGAGATGCCCCTGGGTTATTTGACTGGGTAATGTAATCACGGGGTCCTTGTTAGAGGGAGGCAGTAGATCAGCGTGGGAGAGGGTGATGACTGAAGCTGGGGTTGGATGCTGCCAAAAATCAAGAAAAGACAGTCAACTCTAGAAGCTGGTAAAGGCAAGTCAGGAATTCCCTGCCTGCAGAAGGCACCAGTCCTGGCAACACCATGGCTTTAGCCCTGTCAGAGTCTGTGTGGACTTCTGAACAGAACTGTGAAAGAATAAACCTGTGTCATTTTATTTTATTTTTAAAGATATTTCTTTATTGATTTCAGAGAGCAAGGGAGAAGGAGAGAGAGATAGAAACATCAATGATCAGAGAGAATCATTGATTGACTGCCTTCTGCACGCCCCCCATTGGGGATCGAGCTCGCAACCCAGGCATGTGCCCTTAGCCGGAATCAAACCCGGGACCCTTCAGTCTGCAGGCTGACGCTCTATCCACTGAGCCAAGCCAGCTAGGGCAACCTGGGTCATTTTAACCAGCAAGGTACATGTTACAGCCATAACAGGAAACCAATATGGAGGGCAGAGAGGGTAGCTGGATCAAAGAAAAGTGTAAAATGTTTTTGTTTTGTTTTGTTTTGATTTGGTTTGTTTTTAACTGAGAAAGCCTTGGGTATGGGACAGATGGAGTATATTGAGGTCCCAAGGATGTGGGAATGTTCTAGGAAAAGCTTGGCAATATAGGTAGTGTGTTGATTATGAATCTAGATTTCCAGAAAAACCCAAGAAGAAACCTTTTAAAAAGAAAACATGTAATATTTTTGTGTATATCAGATCTCTTTGCCTCTTTGGTAAAAATCTATGGATCCTTTCTCAAATTATTATTTTTAAACAGTTAATTATAATTATTTTTTTAATATATTTTATTTATTTATTTATTTATTTATTTATTTATTTATTTTACAGAGAGGAAGGGAGTGGGGTAGAGAGTTAGAAACATTGATGAGAGAGAGACATCGATCAGCTGCCTCCTGCACGCTCTCTAAAGGGGATGTGCCCTCAACTAAGGTACATGCCCTTGACCGGAATCAAACCCGGGACCTTTCCGTCTACAGGCCAATGCTCTGTCCGCTGAGCCAAACCAGTTTAGGCTCAAATTATTTTTTAACTAAAGGTCCAGTGCATGACATTTGTGCACTGGGGGTGGGGGAGCAGGGGGAAATAAGGGGAAGAAGGTTGCCTGAGCCCTCTTGCAGTCTGAGACCCCTCAGGGGTTTCCACCTGCTGCCTTAGCTGGGAGCAGGCCTAAGCTGACAGGCGGACCTCTCCCGAGAGGTCCTTAGTGCTGCTGCGGAGGCAGGAGAGGCTGCCACCACCACTGCTGCACTCGCTAGCTGTGAACCCAGCTTCTGGCTGAGCTGTGCTCCCCCTGTGGGAGGGCACTGACCACCAGGGGGCAGCTCCTGGTCAGTGCGTGTCAAAACAACCAGTTGTTCCATGTTTGGTTGATTTGCATATTAGCCTTTTATTATATAGGATGCATAAAATAAAGTTATATAGAGTCATTTCTAGTCATGAACCTTAATGATCTTTAGCCTCTGAGACAAGAACCCCAGATTTCAAAATTATTAGGAACAAGAGTCAGTCATTTCTAAAGCAAGAGTTGGAATGAGTTGTATGGCAAGTGGAGAATTCCAAATATGAAATGCTATAGAATGGGAAGAGGCTTGAAAAGATATTGTAGTAGATATTTCAGGAAATGTGTGAGCTCTTTCCTCCTCCATTCAGAGCTATGACTCAAAGTGGAGCAAAGATACTCAAGATGGAAAACTATGCTCAGACCACAGTCCATCAAACCTATCTAACTCAGCATGCATAGCCTTAGCTCACATAAAGATTCCAGAATAGCCAAAACCGGTTTGGCTCAGTGGATAGAGTGTCGGCTTGCAGACTGAAGGGTCCCAGGTTCGATTCTGGTCAAGGGCATGTATCTCAGTTGCGGGCACATCCCCAGCAGGGGGCTTGCAGGAGGTGGCTGATCAGTGTCTCTCTCTCATCGATGTTTCTAACTCTCTATCCCTCCCCCTTCCTCTCTGTAAAAATTCAATAAAATATATTTTTAAAAAAAGATTCCAGAATACTGTCTTTATTTGTCCCTGCCTACTCAAGTCTTAGCTCCTACCCTCACTCGTTGAGAAAGGACAGAGTCCCAAATTCGAGGGATGTCTTTTCCATTACTTTCTCTTTTAAGACTCTACTGCAAGAAATATCTACATTGATCATATCACTTATTTCGACCATTTCAGGGTCCAACCCCCAAATCTGTCCTTCTAGTTTGCCCTGACCCAACCATCTTTGTATTTCTCAGTACCCATAACCCATTGATCTCACCACCATCTTTCTGTCTCAAACCCCCTTAGTGTCCTTACTTTCTGCCTTACCAGGTTAAATTCCATGGTCCATTGCTATAATCACCATCTTGCATACATTCTTGGTTTACTTGTCCTTCTCTCATTTTATTACATGCATTAGATGAACAATAATCCTGGTTAGAGTCAATGCTCCATAATTTTGCTCCTGAATCCAAGACACTGAATGTGGCTAGAGGAAAACCTGTATCCAGGAGGCTTACTCTTACTTTAAAGATGGCTCCTTTCAAATGGACCACTGTGATGCTGCTAGGAATCCCTCCTGTATTTGCCTAGTCCCGTGGTCGGCAAACTGTGGCTCATAAGCCTCATGCAGCTCTTTGGACTCTTGATTGTGGCTCTTGCACAAAATACCACAGCCTGAGCGAGTCTGTTTTGAAGGAGTGGCATTAAAGAAGTTTAAGTTTAAAAAATTTGGCTCTCAAAAGAAATTTCAATCATTGTACTGTTGATATTTGGCTCTGCCGATCACTGGCCTAGTCCATTTACTCTATCATTCTCCTAAGTGGCTATTTCATATTTTTTATATTGACATTGAATGCAGATGTCTCCTACATAATTCTCAATCTCTGTTTATACTTTTGCTGCTTTTCTTCAGAGAAAAATAGAAGCAATCCAAGAGAATTTCCACAAACTTCTTTCACTACTTTACCCCAAAGCTTGTATCTGGTCTATAATATACTTCCTTCTCTCCTATTAGTATGGTTATCCTGATCACACCATTATCTAAGGCTTTCCTCTATAGCAGTATTGATCATCTGCTCTCACTTTTTCAAAAACATCACTCCAGGAATACTCCTCTCTTTTCAGTACCACTGTTTCCCCCTTTTTAATAGAGTTTATTGTAAGCATGCAAATATGTCATTTCTCTAAAACAACAGGCATAGTCCTTTGTTTTCCTTCTAATGGTTCTTTTGCTTGGAATACTTTCTGACCAAATATCTGTCTGCATGGTTACCTCCCTCATCTTTAGCTCAAGTGTGACCCTTTAATGAAGTTTTCATTGGCCACTATTAACAATAGCCTGTCCATTGAACTTTCTTTCCTCTTTCACTGATTTAGATCATTGAAAATATTGTACTTATAACTTTTTTTGATTTACTTACTATTTGGCAATCTGCTTATTATCTCTCTCCTCAGTAGAATAAAGGCTACATGGGGACTGTCATTTTATCACTGCTATATCCCATGACCTAAAACATTTCTTAGCACACCAAAGGTTGTATGTAATTATTTGTAGAATGAGTGAGTGAAATGATTGAGGAAGCTATAGTTAACCATTTTCTTAGATAAAGCAGTTGTAAAGAGAAGGCTACGTCAATCCTTCCCCAGCTCCAACTACGGGCAGGCAGCTCAGGCCTCGCCATCTGCTAGTTCACTGCCCTGGCCCTAATATGTGGTTCGGTTGGAGACATGACATTTTTTTTACAAATTAGAGCTAATAAAGGGACTTTTGAACAAGTTATTAGAGAGAAGCTCTCTGTGGTGGAATGCTAAGCTGATAAGGTGTGTTTGGCCTTATCAGCAAATATTTTTCCAGTTTTGAGGGAGTATCAACCACAGAATGAGGCCAGCATGGAAAAGCAGAACTAGGGGTGGAATAGATTCCTGAGGATGTGATTTGTATGTTTTCATGTTTTGACTGAAGCCAGCAGTACCCGTGATCTTTTCTGTCATGTGATGTAATAAGATTTTGGTTTAAGTCCATGTGAGATACGATTTCTGTGACTTGGAGATGAATGAGTACTAGCTCAATCAGGTTGGCAGGTGGAAAGGAGCCAGCGATGAGAGAGGGTATAATTGATGGAGCCACGTCCTGGAAGAAACAGGGAGGAGGGAGAACAGTACAGTCTGTGAAAGTGGTCAATGGAATGGATGGATACAGATAAGCTTAGAGGTGGAGGGAGAGGAAATTGAGAGAGATACCCTGTGATGTTTTCATCTGCTAAGTGAAAGATGGATAATAAGAGATGATGGTAGAAGAAAGTAGATGGTCTGAAGTGCATGAACAGATAATGTGGAGAAATGAAAATGGCACTATGAATGAATAATATATGTGGAACAACATCTCACTTCTGGGTATATATACAACCGAATTGAAAGCAATATCTTCAGGAGATATTTGCTGCACACCTGTGTTCTAAGCAGTGTTATTTTCACCAGCTATGAGGTGACAACAAGCCAAATGTTCATTGACAAATCAATGAATAAATAAAATACACATGTAATGATATATCTAGCTTGAAAAAGAAAGTACATTCTAGCACATGTCACAATAAGGATGAACCTTGAGACAACATGCTAAGTGAAATACATGTGTCACAAAAGGAAAATATTGTCTGGTTCCCCCTATATGAAGTACCTAAATTAGTTAAGTTCACGGGAACAAAAAGTAAATGGTGGTTGCCAGGTATTGGAGGAAATGGGGAATGTAGAGTTTCTGTTTAAAGGAAATAGCATTTAATTTTTATAACACAGAAAAGTTCTAGAGATCTATTGCACAACAATGTAAATGTACGTAACACTTCTAAATTGTACACTTAAAAAAAGGGGTTCCGATGAAAATTTTTATCTTATATACTTTTTACCACAATTTTAAAAAACATACCTAACAGCATAGATAGTCTAAGATGAGATGGGGAGAGTAATTTTGGTAGCTAGTGAGCAGGGTTTTATTTTCTCAATAGATTAAATGCTAGAACAAAGATAATCAACAGCTGGATTTAGAGAGTAGCCAGAGAGAAGAAGGTGGTGATGCACTAGAGGAAGCTGATAGTTGGACAAATGTAAGAGAAATTCTTGAGGATGAGGGAATAAGATTGTGATTTAAGACTTTGGCCAAAAAACAAACAAACAAACCCCAAGTGCTGGTATCCAGAATGCATAAATGTTAAATTAAACTTTAAAACCCTGACTAGGTTTGTATTCAGAAGTTTATTGAATCCAGAAAAATATCATATAAGGCACATTTCTTAAAGATAAAATTTATTCTAATAACAAATGTACATATTACTAAATGACATTTTATTAGCCATTAGAGCTTCTAACAAAACTGCCACTGAAACACTCTAAGTGTAAGTTGTACACCAAAATGTTACAATTAAAACTTGACTCTCTTAACTTAAAAAAAAATTGTGCAATTTAGAATTACTGAGTGATTGAGGAAAGGCAAATAAACCAATAAATTCTGTCAAAAAAAAAAAGAACAACCACAATAACCAAAGGCAATATATTGTGAGAAAAATTCAAGCCAAGTGAAAAAAAAGAAGTGAAATATTTAATCATATCTGAGAAGGAAACTACTATTAGAATAAAATTGGACTTCCCAACAAAGTCATGGATCGTAACCACAGAAAATGCTTCACACTATGCTTAATTAAAACCACACTATAACCAAAAGTATGTGGTAACTGAGTATGCTGATTATTTAAAAAAAAGAGTCTGCATATAAAAACAGTTCACTTTAGTGCCTTCTTAGAAATGGTGACTCCTCAGAGCTATGTAATTGTTTATAGCCAAAGCCTGGCTCCAGGCACATCACAGGTGAGGCTTCAGAAAGTCTTTGAAGAGCAGGTGGCAGTGAAACTGGGCTCCCATCTTTCTCATCAAGCAAGCGTTCCTTGTGCTGTTTGAGAATAAGTGCAAATAGGAAGCTACAGCTTAAGAAATCATTTCAGTGATGTGGCGCCCATACAAAGAAGCTTGCTGATGATATATATTCAAATGGTTTCTTTCCAACTCGTGCTCAGCTGCATTCCAAGCAAGAAGGCACACTGAAACAAGAACTCCTGGTTAGGAGGCAGCATGAATAGCATTGGTACGAATCAAAGTTTAAATAACGGGAATGTTAACATTCTCTGTATAGACCAATTATAAGTGCTAGTACCAATAAAGCATCAAGCCACAGTCTCATCCTCATTCACTCACATATGCATTGAACAAATACTGATGTAATAGCTTTACTTTGGATCCTCACAGGTTTGGATTTAGAGATCACTCTGGCATGGCCTCCCCTGTACTCCTCAAACAGGTTCTTCTGACTCATCAGCAGCAAATAAACGTTTCTTGCTCCACTGCCACAGCAGTTTTTCTGTATCTTGCTTATGGTATATATTCTTATGTGTCTTATTTTTTACTATAAAAGTTCCAAGAGATCAGAGGTGGTATCTTTATTTTATAGATTATGTAGGATAAAGCCATTTGAAGTCAGATTTGAGCTTGAATTCTACCCTTGCCAATTAATGACCCAAACCTAATTTCAAACTGTCAGAAAATCCTTCAGTCACTGCACTAAAAATGTATGCAGAACCTGATCTCTTCCCACCAGCTTGGTGGTAGCCACTTACAGCATAAGTTTAGATAATTGTGATAGGAGTCCTGGGTGATTCCCCATTTTCTGCCATTGGCTTCTTACACTCTGTTCTTAACATATAAGTTAAGGTGACCATTAGCTTTTCCACTGAACCATTCCAATGGTTCCCAGCTTAGAATAAACACCAAGTTCATTCAATGACCCTAGCATACTCTACATGATGAATCATCCTCCTGCTCCTTCCCTTCCCTCTCTGATTTCATCTCTGCCACTTTCTCCCTTCGTCAGTCCAGAGTAGGCCACTGCGTGCACACAACACCTTATGATCTTTGCACTTTCTGTCCTTTCTTCCTGCAATGTGCTTCTTCCACATGGCTGGCTCCTTACTTCACTCCAATCTTTGTTCAAATGCCATTTTCTTAATGAAATCTTCCCTTCCGACTACCCTGTCCTCTCTATCCCCTTTTCCTACTTTATTTGTGTTCAAATACTTCTTATTAATAGTATTCTTAATCATTTTGCTATTTATTTAAGTATTTGTTGAATAGGTAAATGAATGAAAAATAACAGGAATATTAATTGACAATTTGATCTCATTATGTTAATTTCTATGCAAGATTTAAAAACTGCAATAGAATAAGTACTTAGCACTGTGCTTATTGATAAGTAGAATTTGAATAACACTTTGACATAGAAATTAATAAACATTTTAACTTATTTAAATACCTGTTTATTTTCTGGTTAGCTTGCTGGGTTGTATGGATCAATAGAATATACTTCTCGTGTTTCTAAGTGAAGAGCTCCTTCTGTAGGGCTTTTATTTGTATAATAATTGCTAAATGGAAGGAGGAAGAAAGAAGTAAAATCTCTACTCATTGGCATGATTACTATAAAGATGTAACAGTTGTTTTCTTTCCATAATTCACAACACATGATAAGAACTTTTCATGGATGATACTATTTTTTAAAATATATTTTTATTGATTTCAGAGAAGGGAAAGGAAGAGAGAGAGATAGAAACATCAATGATGAGAGAAAATCATTGATTGGCTGCCTCCTGCATGCCTCCTCCTAGTGACTGAGCCCACAACCTGGGCATGTGTTCTTGACCGGAATCAAACCCAGGACCCTTGAGTCCACAAGTCGATGGTCTATCCACTGAGCAAAACCAGGTAGGATAGGTATGATACTAGTTTATTGTCCTAAGCAACCTATGAAATAATCACTATAATCCTCAATTTTGGAAAGGCCCATAAAAATAAATGACTTCCTAGGTTGCTAAGTGCCCTGGTCAAAAGTTGACATTTCACAGCTTTGCTTTAGATCCAGGACTCCCAATGACTAATAACTATGACCCCCACCCCCCCCATTTGAAGACATCACCATAGATTTGCCTTTTGGGGACATAATCTTCAAATTTAAGTTAAAAGGAAAAATTTTAAGTTAATGTTTAATACATAGTCATACACCATTGAAAGTTATAAATGATTTTGAGTATTATTATTTTTCCTCTTTAAAAGCACATATACTTTGCTGTGCTTCTAAAACCACTTTACTGAAATTAGGGAAGGACATGAAAATGTCATTATTCTACTATGTAGAACTCTGAAATAAAGTATTATAAAATTGCTGGGAAAGAAAGATTACTTCTAGGGTTATTTATAGCATGCTCCTAACTATGGTATTTAAGAGGTCAGATTATAGGAAGATACATTAGGAATGTTATAAAATGGTAACTTTAGGTCAATTTAACATTTAGATTTTATAAAAATACCTTAGATGCCTAAAAAAGAATAGAATAGTTTCTCATTCAAATGTTTAGATGGCTTTATAAATATTTAATTTTGTTACAAGACACCCATTTTAAAGTGATTACTCATCTCATTTGCAAAAAGTACTTAAAGCAGATGAAATATCTGTATCAACTATAAAAAATAAATTGAATTTGATTAGAAAATGGAAATAAGACAAGAAGGTGCTGCTTAGGAATTTGGTTTAATATAAACATTTGATTCATATCAATTGAGACACTGAAGTAATAGTATGTAATGTAATCATGTTAATAAACTTCATAATAATCTATAATAATAAAAGCATAATATGCTAATTAGACCAAATGTTGTTCCAGATGTTCTTCCTTCCAGACAAAGCCACAGTGGGCGGGGGCCTTGGCAGAGGCCCCTGGCTGCAGCGGCAGAGGGTGGGGGCCGGGCCAAGGCCCTTGCGTGAATTTTGTGCATTAGGCCTCTAGGCATGAACCTAATTATTTCAGGTTGTAGCATTTCCAAAGGTTGCATATTCTTCTACACATGCTATGACCTGATAGCAAATTTAGGAAGGAGCATGAAGGAAAGAGATAGAGACCACATTCTCTTCTTATTTCAATTTGTTATTATTCTTGGCTAAAATTATCTGCTAACTTCCTGTAAGGAAAGCCATGCAAATGACATCCCTATTTATTTATTTATTTTTGAGACCTTTTTCTTCCTTAAATTCTGTGAAATAATTGTTTCCTGGCTTCCCTCCTACTTCTGATTGTTTCTTCCCCTCCTGTCCTTTAAGCATTACTGTCCTTCTGGAATTGGTTTTCAGCCCTATGTTTACCTTTTAAGTTTATTTTGGTGCCAAGGCTTCCATTGTGATTTAAACATCACCTATCTGAATTCAGGCCCCTCTCTTGAGTCCTACATCACAAGGGCCACAAACTGGCAAGGTCAACACTGAACTCATCTTCCCCCACAAACCTGCCCTTTTCCTCCTTTGGTGAAACACTGGGACCATCAAAGGACCACCACTTGGCTCATTCTGCGCCCCCCTGTCCCTCCTTTCCACAGGACACTCAATCCTGGAATCCTAGGTTCTCCACAGTGAAGATGCATGCTGCATCTGTTCCTTCCTCTGGATCCCTGCCACTGCTGCTTTGGCTGATGGCCCAACCCTGCCCCTTTTTTTAAAAATGTGAATCTGAACACACTTTTCTCTTGCTTTAATTCCTATAGGATAATCCCTAACTCCTCCTTATGGCCTGAGGGCTTTTGATGATCTAGCTCCTGACCATCTTGTTAGATTCCTCAAATGTCTGTTAAGTGGAACATTATTTCCAAGAGTTGTTAAACACATTATTTGAGAGAAGAGAGAGAGAAAAAAGAAGAGTTGTGTAGTTCAATTAGTTTAGGAAACACTGGTTTAAAAAACATGAAACTGGCTTCTTGATTATAGGGCTTTTCAGAAAAGATGCCAATTTCTCACAAATTAATCTATAGACTTAAATGCAATCACAACATGTCTGTTTTTAGAAAATGACAAATGATCTAAAATCACCTGAAAGAACAAACAGAAGAGAATAGAGGGGAAAGATATTTTAAAAAAAAGTTATAGCAAGGTGATTCCTGCCCTACCAAGTACAAGAGTAGAACACCATACTTATTAAATACAAAGCGATTTTGATAAAATAGATCGATGAAGCAGAAAAAGGAGTCCAGAAACACAAAATATGCAAATATGTTAATAATTTGATATCTGATTAAGTTAGAACAAACTTTCTGGGAAGTTATTTGGCAATATTTATTATGCATCTTAAAACATCATACACTTATCCCTAGAAATTCTAGAAACCTGTGCTCTGAAAATAAGTACAAATATGTGAAAAGGTTTCTCAAGGTGCTCATCATATCTTTATTATCAAGATAAATGCGGAATCAACCTAAAATTAGCACAATACAGAAATACATGAAACAGAGCAATAATCTATTATATAATTAAAAAGAAAGCATGACTTCAAGACACAAAAATATGTATACACACTAAATGAAAAAACATTAAGGCAAGAGATTATAGTGTCAAAATTTCAATTTGAAAAGAAAAAAGAATGTAAGAAAATGATCAGATGGAATATACCCAAATACCTGCATTTGTTTCCACTAGGATTTTTGTCTTTCTGCTTTCTAGATTTTTATAACGAGTCATCTGAATACACATCATCAAAATACACCCCCAATATCATTTAAGATCTGCCAGATAGGGTTTCCCATATGTTGTATAAAATGCCCTATTCCAGTTCTCACATTGCTGTATCTTTTCAGGTAACTTGTGCTTCCATGTTTAGTTTCAGGCAAGAAGCTGAAACCTTCAGTGGATTTTGGTCCAGCATGCATTGAACTTACCGTTTTTTGTGTTTTGGTAGCAGATATAAGGTGACAGCAGTCAAGAAAAGAAGAAATAGCAAACCTACAGAGAGTCCTAGAAAATAAAACAGCAAGCATCAAACACCAGAAAAATGTGACCTATATGGTTTTGAAGTGATTGTGTGGCCTATTCCTAGTGGAGGGGAATATGGAATGTTACTTTTATACTTACCCTTTCTGAGCCATATCAATATTGAATTCCTAAATAATGATACTTGGGATTAAGGTATTTCTGATTTCATCTAGTCCACATTTAATCTAAAGCACCAAGCATTTCACCACAGGGTTCCAGTCAAGCTCTGTGGGGCCTTTCTGTTTCTTTCAGTTTTATTAGTAATATTCCAGTCACTGGGGTAAAATTAGGAGATCAGAAGACCAGGATCCCACAGTTTTGTATAACATCTGACTGTCAGTTGTGAAATTTTTTCTACTGCAGAATAAGCAAGTCTATTCTGATAGTCTTTAGCATGATTTGGCATTAAGAGTTAATGTAAACTAAACTTTCTTTTTTTTTTAAATTAAATCTTTATTATTCAGATTATTACATTTGTTTTTCTTTTTTCCCCTCCATAGCACCCCTCCACCCAGCTCCCACCCTTCCCTCCCTCCCATTGACCTCATCCATAGGTATATGATTTTTGTCCAGTCTCTCCCTGTATACCCCTCACCCCTTTCCCCCTGAGAATTATCAGTCACGGGTGGGTCTGGAGCAGCAAGTCCTCCACGGGCTCTGCCGTGAGTGACTCTTCAGTCCGCAGGCCGACGATCTACCCACTGAGCACACCTCCTCCTGCTGCCACAGCGGCAGCACACACACGTGGGGGGGGAACGGGGGGCCGCGGGGTTGCAGGGGTTAAGGGAACCAGCACCGGCGCTTGCTCCTGCAGGTCCGGCCCGACCCGAGCCGCACTGGAAGCCCAGAGGGCAGGTGCCCTGGCGGCTCGAGAGCCGAGGACGCACTGCTCAGCCTCAGCCTCAGCGCGAGGGTCTCAGCGCCTCAGCCTCAGCCTCAGCACGAGGGTCTCAGCCTCAGCACGAGGGTCTCAGCGCCTCAGCCTCAGCACGAGGGTCTCAGCCTCAGCCTCAGCCTCAGCACGAGGGCCTCAGCCTCAGCATGAGGGTCTCAGCCTCAGCACGAGGGTCTCAGCCTCAGCCTCAGCACAAGGGTCTCAGCCTCAGCATGAGGGTCTTAGCCTCAGCCTCAGTACGAGGGCCTCAGCCTCAGCGCGAGGGTCTCAGCCTCAGCCCCAGCATGAAGGTCTCAGTCTCAGCACGAGGGTCTCAGCCTCAGCATGAGGGTCTCAGCCTCAGCC
>JAAGEH010000042.1:10748744-10867200 GCA_011751065.1 Lasiurus cinereus | reverse complement strand
GAGGAGGAGGGTCACAAGAAATCCCTGAAAAATAGAAAAGGAAATAGTGATTATGACAAGAAAAAGATTCAGATGTAGATTAAAGCTCCAAATATAGTTTATCACCTTATCAGAAATACACCTAGAAATCTGTATAATTTATTTCTTAAGGATTCAGAGTCCCTATTTATCCCCAAACTCCTAAATTCTTACCGTTCTTTTGCTGCTTAGCAAACTAATCAATATAGGACTTAAAAGTACCATCCTGACCAAAGAATGAGAATGAAAGATAATTTATTAAATAATTCTGAGTCTAATTCATTTTAATAAAACTAAAGATAAACCGCTGTGAAAATAATATGTTAATAACATGCTAATCACATGTGGGGAGGTACCATGGACAAATGAAATATGGACTCAGACCTGATTTCAAATTGCCACTGTTATTGAATAGCTGAGTGACCTTAGGCAAGTCTTACCCTCTTTAAGCTTCAGTTTCCTAGTCTATTGTATAAATTAAGCTACTTTATAATGTTGAAATGAGAAGTCAGAGAGATGCAAGTACCTGAAAGTAACAAGAACAATACCTGAAATGTACAAATTATCGGATGCCTATTTCAAACATACAGTGGGCACTTGTAGCCCCCTGTACATTCTTTCCCTCTACTACAGGGACTGTAGCCTCACTACCATCGTTTCTCATCCTTCAATGCTGAATCCCTTTGAAAAAGCTACAGGAAGTGATCAAGAGTTTGGAATAATGACCTCATATCCTTAAGATACTTCATATTCTTAATTATTTATAGCTGTGCTGGTATATGCACACCTTTCCTGAGTGAGTCTCAGAACAAATGGAAAAGTGCCAACCTCCAGAACTGCTGGTTGATTTCCATTTAGCTCTAAGAGCTGCTCATCAGTAGAGGAACTGGGATAAGAATACACACCACACCATTTCAGCACAACAGTGCTTCTCAGTTCCAGTGGGATAAGAGCCTTTACCTTAATATAAATAGAAGACTCAAAACAATATATAGTCAACTGAATAAATTCAGTTTTGGTCTGTATGGTAGAACATACCAAAGAGTGGCATATACATGTTCAAAGTATACATATGAATAAGATGTTATAACTGATAAATGCATAAGAACACACCAAAATTCAAGAGGCAAGATTCATCCTTATTTTTACTTCTACTCACGTTCACAGACAGGAAACCTATTATTCCAGAGTACTTTCATTCCTTCAGAGATACACTGACTAGAAGATTTGCCATTTAAACGATACCTAAACAATAAGGGGCAGCAAATCATCATCAGAACAAACCAGTTTTCAATTGCATGGACTTAATCACTTCTCTCACCTAAGTGATATAAATTAGCTCTATTATTTTCAGTATTTAAGGGTTAAGGAAAAAGTCCAACATTGTTTGTGAATCAGACCAGGTGAAGACTTCAAACCAAATGAAAACACAGAGAAAAATATCTTAATGATCACATATTTAAAAATATATAAATATCCCTTTTCTCTTTGGTATTCAAATGTCAAGATTCTCTTGACCATGTAGAATGAAAACAATCTCAGGTTCAAAGTAAAGAAGACATCAAAAACCTTGTTCCCTAAGTTCACCCAAAGAGCCTCACTTACTAAACCCCTATTATCTATCCATCTCCAAAAGAGGGTCTCCTTAAATTGTGATCCCGAACTTTGCCTTTTCAATGGATAAGTGGATAATTCCCACTTTGGGCTGGCCACGTACAATACATGCACTTGAAGAAAACCAGTAAGTTTTGGTTAATAAGAGAATGAGAATTCTTAGTCATAAAAACCAAAGAGGGAAAGGCTAAGACAGGAAAAAACTCAGTAACTGTCTTTACAAATTACATTTTGCAATGCTTAGCTATGAGTCATGCATGGTCTCAATTCAGGCCTTATCACCTCACACTCACCCCTCATCACAAACAAAAGAAACCTTTGCCCCAAGCTGAAGATTAGGAGGAGCCACCACCTGGCCATTGAGAAGTTGGTTTGGGATGGCATCACATGATTTCACTAGGGGAAAAAAAAAAGAAACAAGGCTAGCACGAAAAGTCAGTTAACAGTTGAGTTTCCTTAAGATGGAATAGAGCTTTAGGCACCTTCACAATTGGGGGCTGTATGGCTCCAGGTTCCCAAGGATGTACACTGTATAGGGTTAGCTCCAATGAGAGTGTAGCCAGGCTCACAGCTGTAGGACACTTTCTGTCCAACTGCAAAGAATTCCTTATCCATTTTGTTATAATTACCATGGTGGATATATGGAGGTGGTAGACACCCTAAGAAAAGAGCAGGACCAGAGGCTTTTTATTTCTGAAATAAGAAATTTCTTTTCTACAACCTAAGCCAACTTGTTGTTGGTAAGGATGGGATGAAGATGGTCCTATCAACTCTCCTCAATGTAAAGCAGAGATTCCTTTAGTGAGATGGAGTGGGCTAACCTGCATTACTCTTTTTAGACATGATGAATACAACACCTGCTTTGTCTCTTTGGATCTGTACCAGGAAGCATTACATCCATTCATCATTTTCTACTTCATTTAACTGAAATGACCTGGTAATCCTCTCATTAATATTGTAGTTAAGGGATTCAAACTTTGGTTAATACATAATCACTACCAAAATTTACCTCAATTTTCCTGCTACCAAACCAAATTGATAAAGATTCTGAGTTGTATAAGAGGGGCTCCAAATTTTGTTCTTTTTTTTTTGTAAGTTACACATTTCTCAGAAAGAGTAGGGAAGAAATGAAGAATGAGGGAAGAGACTCAATCTTAATTCTAACCTCATAAATGCTACATTATTCAATATGAGAATGTATAATGTCTACAGTCTTTTGAATCAAATACCAACACTAGCAAACTTCTCCCAACCTCATGGCCAATAATATTGAGAATTTATTTATCAATTTAAATAAAATTTAATCATATGTTTTAGAAAAATCTCTGATTCTTGGTTCTGCTCTATCTGCTTTCTTTTTTCTTAGTTGTCTAAATTTCCCTATACTGTTCCAAAATATGGTAAATTTCCTACCTCTTCAACATTAAGATGTTACTTTTAAAGTTTATTTTCAAATTCTTTAGTAAGGATACTCAATCACCTCGCCTATCTTTCTCCTCCTTTTCTCATAGCCACTGTGCTATCTATTCAATCAAAGGTCTCATTTCACTTATAGATGACTGAATTTTCAGCCCAACTCACCCTTGAAGCAACTTGGCAATGGAGGATCCCATTTATTGTTTGGTTGGCACCACGCCTTATTGCTGCCTTTCATGGTAAAGCCAGGCTTACACTTAAACATCACAGTATCATTTAAGGAAAATGAACGTCTATATCCAGATTCCATAATTCCATTTTCAACTTCCGGAAATGGGCATTTGACTAACTCAATACACCGAGGAGGAGGGCTGCTCCAGGTGCCAACTTGATTGTCTTTGCTGGTGCAATATATTGACTTCTCACCCACAAGGTTAAAGAGCTTTTTCCCATTCTGTCCAACACGGCACCAATAAGTCACCACCATTCCATAGTAAAAGTTATCTGTACTGCTGCCATAAAATCCTCCATTGACGATGTCTGGGGGTGACTTACAAGGAATAGCTTTTTGGGGTTAGGTGGGAAAAGAAAGAAGACATTTTAATGTTATATCTTCTAGGAATTTTGTATTCAGTCTTGCAAAATGAACTCAAATTCAACCTACAATTAACCTATTTTGTTGAAATTGTGTATCCTTATCTCAAAGATGGTTATAAATAGGAGGAACAGGATAGGAAGATTCGTTACTCTTCCCTGATGAAACCTCACAAAAAACCACAAACAGCTGAGACCGGTTTGGCTCAGAGGATAGAGCATCCGCTTGCGGACTGAAAGGTCCCAGGTTCGATTCTGGTTGGGGGCATGTACCTTGCTTGCGGGCACATCTCCACAGTGGGGTGTGCAGGAGGCGGCTGATCGATGTCTCTCTCTCATCGATGTTTCTGACTTTCTATCTCTTTCCTTTCCTCTCTGTAAAAGCTCAATAAAATATATTCACACACACACACACAACACACACACACACACACACACACACACACACATTATGAGATGGTGAGAGGGAGTGGGCTAATATGCATTACACACAAAACAAACCTATGATCCTATCAGTAGACCTCATCCCCAGAATACAGATAAACTGCTGTAGCAGGCACCTGGGATGACCTACATTGTGCATGATATAAAGTTGGTAGTCTGTAATCTCATAGCATATTTTAGATTTAAACCCTTATTCACTATAAAATAACATCTTCAAGGGAAAGTGAGGTAGGAATAGGAGGGATTAGAAGAATGTAAATAAACCACACCTCTGTGCCCAGAATTTCCCAAACCAACTATAACTTTCCTAGGTACTCATTTTGATATGTAGATGCCTCATTTCCCTCTAGAAGGCTATAAGCAGAATTACATAGGGTGCAATACAGGGACCATTTTACTCACATTCACAAACAGGCATGTCCCTATTCCAGGTTACAATACTGTTGTGTGAGATAACACATGTAGCAGATGATGCACCAATGAGTCGATATCTAAAGAGAAAGAGATGAATGATCATCTCCCAGCTACATGTACATTTTAGGAAAGCTTAGTTCTTTGTCCACTGAAAGAATGGCAAAAAATGGAAAACTATGTATAACAAATAGTACTGGTAGACCAAGGACTCATACAAAAGGCTAAAGAATATAAAGCCAAACAAAAGTTGCCTTCTTGTTAGTAACACCAGAGATTTAAAATTGGAAGAGGGAAGATGGGGAAGTAGCCCAAGCACCATTTTGTTTTCTAGGGATCCTCACCAGTGGCTCCTCTCCTGAAAGGTAATCTAGACAGCAGTTCAGGTAGGTGATTCTTTTTCTGCTTATATATTTTGAAGAGTAGGTTGCAATTACTCAGGTCTCTCTTGGAAGGCTGCTGTAAAACCCCTGTGCCCTGGAGATATTGCCTGCCAACTCACCCTTTATGACAAGAATATGTAATTGTTGACTCAAACACGATACCCATGGGTGTGTGGACAGAGCCATAGAGGAGTTCTCCAGGACTCATACATGATTTACCTACAGGGGAAAACAAAACGAAACAGGATTTGGGGCTTGCATTTGAGGGACCTTTTGTGTTTTATATTAAACCCCAACCTGACTGGACTTGCTGACTAGCTTATTTATGTTTATTCAATGAATTTTTTGACATTTACAAAATTTCTATCCCCTAAAGGAATTGTCAACTCCAGAACAGTATTTGTTTAAAGCACATAGTCTATATTTTGAATGTTCATGCAAACATAATTTGTGGTCAACCATAATTATAATCTCTCTTTCCCCTTTTTATATTCTGTCAGGTGATGGCATCATTTAACAAGTCTGTGGCTTAAAAAAAGCACACGTACAGTCACCATTTCCTTTCTGTAACTCATTCTTTATCCTCTGCCCTCCATTCATTTGGTCATCCAATTTTAGTGACTGAATTCCAAAACTCTCCAAACCAACTATGTTATCACTGTTTTAATCTCTCACTGGATCATTGAGTAACAAAATTTTCCTTCCTAACTCTGGTGTCTTTTGGACTCCATCTTCTATGCACATCTACCACTGTACACATTATCTTCCAGAAGTGCAAATACTGTCATGCCACCACCAACATTTAAAAACTTACAATGACTTACCATTGTTGATCAGAAAAAAAAAATCATGGTCTGTCACAGTTAAGCTCCAATCCACTTAATCAACAACTATTCCTCACCATGCATTTCATACCGCAACCACACTGAATTTTTCTATTTTCCACAGATATCATGTTCTTTCATACATTGGTGCTTTTGCATATGCTGTTTCGTCAACCTGTAATGCCTGGATTTCCCTAATTCATCTAGACAGCATTTCTTATTTACTTCTCTATGATCCCATATAAATTTATTCCTATGAATTATTGAAATTACATCATAGTACAGTATTTGTTTAAAGTCAGTCTTTACAATTAGTAAAGGAATTCTTCACAGGAAAGGATTAGTAGACTTTTATGGTTCTCTCCAGTCCCATCACCTAACCTAAAGCTTTATACCTATTAGTTAATCAAAAATATCTCTTGAATAGATGGGGTAACAATGAAGTGAGACTTATATCCCCTGTATACTAACTTATAACTCACTCTAACACAGTACAGAGTGCATTGAGCAAACGCATGGAGATTACAGGTAAATAATGGCCAGCTGTGATGACTTAACCTCAATAATCAATGCCCTTTGAAGTAAAAGAAACCATGGGAATCGCAGGGGTCCCCTTCATTAAGAGGACTTACTAATTTGCTAGTCATTCATTTACTGTGAAAAATAGCAGGTTAGCTCACAGAAATATATTAATAGACCCAAAGATGCCTCTATTATAGAATACTCACGTTGACAGTATTGCTGAGCATCTGACCACTGGGAGGTCTTTAGACAGGTGATTAAGAATGACCTTTTGATATACCCAGGAAGGCATTCATATTCCCAAGGTGTCCCAACAGCAAACTCAGACTGATCACTCCTAACTTTAGGCTTAGCAAAAGGAAGGCTTGGCAGGAACTTACACTGACCTACAGACAAAAACCACAGGGATATCAAAGTAAGAGAGGCTAAAACTTGCACTGTGCTTCTGTTTTGTCACTAATATACTGACAAACTTAATCTGTAGAAAGTAAACCTAAAATGGGACCAAAATTTTTGGAACAAAAAACCCCCCACAAAAAACATTATCTCACAGTTAGGGGTGAATATACAAAAAAAATAAGCTCAGAAGTTTGAAGACATTTTAGGATAGACTTTAGAGATTTTAGGAAGACATGGAGAAAATCTTCTTTTTCATAAAATTCCATATATACCCTGGAGTAATTTCATATTCTTTCAACCTCATAAATAAAAACTAAAACCTTACAAATAAGTTTTCCAGGATAGCATCGGGAACTAAAGTACATCAGAGACCTTATACACTGAGCACATGTTTGATTTTCTAACATTACTTTAATGAATTCATATTACTATTTTAGTCATTAACATTTTAGGTCCTAGCAATAAAAAATGTTTATTATTTATTTTTTTAATTAATTTTTATTAATTTTTTATACATATCTCCCCATTGCCCCCCCTCCCTCCCAGGCATACCTCAAACCCCCAGTGTCTGTGATCATTGGTTATGCTTATATGCATGCATACAAGTGCTTTGATTGATCACTTATCTACCTCACCTAACTTTAATCTTTCTGCTGTAATTACAAAGTCTGTTTGATGCTTTATGATTTTTGTCCCCCTGAGAATTATCAATCTACTCCCTTTCTGTGCTCCTGATTCTATTATATTCACCAGTTTATTCTGTTGATCAAATTTTTAATTCACTTAATTTTTAGATTCACTTGTTGATAGCTATGTATATGTTGTTCATAATTTTTTGGCTTTTACCTTTTTCTTCTTCCTCTTCTAAAAGAGTACCTTTCAGCATTTCATATAATACTGGTTTGGAGTTTATGAATTCCTTTAGCTTTTTCTTCTCTGTGAAGCTCTTTATCTGCCCTTCAATTCTGAATGATAGCTTTGCTGGATAGATTATTCTTGGTTGTAGGTTCTTGCTATTCATCACGTTGAATATTTCTTGCCACTCCCATCTGGCCTGCATCGTTTCTGTTGAGAAATCAGCTGACAGTCGTATGGGTGCTCCCTTGTAGGTAATGGACTGTTTTTCTCTTGCTGCTTTTAATATTCTCTCTTTGTCTTTTGCTCTTGGTATTTTAATAATGATGTGTCTTGGTATGGTCCTCTTTGGATTCCTTTTATTTAGGGTTCTGTGTGCTTCCTAGACTTGTAAGTCTATTTCTCTCATCAGATGTGGGAAGTTTTCAGTCATTATTTCTTTAAATAGGTTTTCAGTATCTTGTTCTCTCTCTTCCTCTGATACCCCCACAATTCTGATGTTGGTACACTTGAAGCTATCCCAGAGGCTCCTTACATTATCTTCACATTTTTGGTTTCTTTTCTCTTCTTGCTTTTCCAGTTGAGTGTTTTTTGCTTCTTTACATTTCAAATTTTTTATTTGATTCTTGCCATCCTCTAGTCTGCTGTTAGGACTCTGTATAATATTTTTTATTTCAGTCAGTGTCTCTAGTATGTCCTTTTTCATCTCCTCTTGGGTCTCACTAAATTTATCCAACTTTTCTAGCATATTCTTGAAAAACCTTATAAGCGTGGTTTTGAACTCTATATCCAGTCGTTTTTTCCCCTCCATTTCTTTTGTTTGTAATCCCTTCCCTTGTCTCGGCATTTTCACTATGCCGGGGAAACTTCTGTGTTGAATTCAGCTTTATGATACCAGACTTGCAAAACCGAAGAAGCCTCTGTTGAGCTTGGGAGGGGTGGAGTCTCAGGGCTTAAGGGACCACCTTGCCTTCCAGTCGGCCCCGCCCTCCATGGCCCCTGAGTCTCACATGACTGGGTAATCGCTGGAACGGTCCTTGTGCCCAAGCGCCCACAGTGCCTCTAGACCGCTGCCCCTCCGGCTCCCCTGCGCACCAGGACCACACGAGACTATGTCCCCAGGGTTTCGCCTGAAACAGGGGCTTAGTGGAGTCAGAAGTGGCACAGTTGGGAGGGTCTGTCTCCCGCCCACTCGCGAAAGCCAGGGCACAATCAGCAGTCTCTTTTTTGCGCAGTGCCGTGCGCGCCACCAGGCCTTTGATCTTTTGCAACTCCCCTAAATTTCTGTGCACTTCTCCCTTTTCACAGTCCAAACTCCCCCAGTATGGGTTTTGGCTGGATCTGGGGTTTAGTGTTGTAAGATAAGGGGTTCAATGCCTTTGAGAGTTTCCGTTTCCCTTCTGCCAGAGAAAACCAGCCAGGTACTCCGGCACCTGCTCTCCTCTGGGTCTCTGTGAGCCCCTCTCTTTCCCTCTAGTTGTAGAACTTCCACTCAGCCAGCTTTCCTGTGGTTCTGGATGATGTCCGTTCTGTCTTTTAGTTGTAGTTTTGAAACTGTTGTGAGAGGCAGCAGTGTAGGTGTTTCCCTATGCCGCCATCTTGGATTCTCCTATCTATTATTTTTTATGTTGTATTCCATTCACCTAGTGGAATAACATGCTCTCTAAGAGAGCTTAGTAATTTCTTCCTGAACTGTACTAGATAAAAGGAACTAGTCATTTCAAGTCAGTTCCTGTTAGTTAAATAATAATAACATTAATGATGAAACAACTTTTATCATAGGAGATAGATAAGAATCTGTGATACCCACATATGCTTGGAAAAGTTTTAACCTCAGAATGCCAGTATATTTGAACATGAAATATTTTAATTATATTTTTCAAATGAGTCTGAGACAGATACAGGTGAAAGTCAAAGAAAAATTATGGACTGACACATAGGCACACAGAGCTCCCAAGGTTGTAGCCAGACCCAGCATTTTTGTAGCCCAATACTTCTGTCGGAAAAGTCAGATAGACTAGGTTAAGAATAGCCATCATTGCTGGGACCCACTGTACGTCTCCTTCTGTTTCTTCCCTGAATTTCTTTAGTTTCCTCTATTAACACCTACAAATGTTCCCAAGTTCATGCCTGTGCCAAACAGCAAGACTCTCTAGGATAAGACAGGGTTTGACCAACTTCACGACCATGACATAACTTGTGCCAATTGACTCTAAGCAAGTGATTTAACCTGCAATTATCCAATTCAAATAAGGACAATACCAAATAACTCGCTACCAGTTGGAAAGTCAATGTGAGTTCACAAGATTTAATCAGTAGCAATGATATGGAGTAAGATTTTGAAGTAGCAAAAGCAGAAAGGTACCTTATATCATGACCTTCTGGACTGAAAGTAGAATAACACTTCCCAGATGAAAAATAGTGGGAAATTTTTATCCCTAATAAGGACAACTGGGGACTCTTTCTCTTTGGCAGACACCAGCTCTCATTAGTCATGAAACTGTCAAAATCCCAGATCAGAGACAGAATTTCCAGCAATCATATTCTGTTCCATATCAGAAAAGGGAAGGTTAGTCGATAAATCATTAAGTAATACAAATTTTCTTAATCCTGCTGGCATCTTCCTAAAATCCAGAATAAAAATCAGAGTTGATCATGACTGGACCTAACATAAAAGACAGTGGCAAGACATTAACATAGACATCCCTTAAACTAGTGGTGGGTAAACTCATTAGTCAGCAGAGCCAAATATCAACAGTATGATTGAAATTTATTTTGAGAGCCAAATTTTTTAAAATTAAACTTCTTCTAACGCCACTTCTTCAAAATAGACTCGCCCAGGCCATGGTATTTTGTGGAAAGGGGCCAAAGAGCTGCCTTAAACTGTGATGTGAAGACTAATGAGACGAAGCAGTTTCTATAGAACTAAGATACATTTTTTTACTTGGATCCAAGGGATTTACCTAGCATGCGTTAGAAATTAATGAAGAATTAACTTGAAATTAATGAAGAATAACTGTAGAGGATAATAAAAAACCAAAAATTCAGTCGGAAAACAGGTAGGAGAAATTATCATTGAGTATTATTATAAACAAATCCCTTAACACTGGCTACTTGATCATTTTTGAATGGTGGTTATGAATATTAACCAAGGCACTGTCCTAAGCACGGGAGATGCATCAATGAACAATCACATTTTAGACAGTGGCCTACAGCAGGGAGGGATTTGCTACACTTTAGGATAGACAAAAGGCAAGTGTGGCTGGAATGCAGTGATCAGAAGAGAGTGGCATGAGATCTTTAGGCCACAGGAAGATGTCTGGATATTATCCTGAGTTGAATCCTTGGAGAGTTCAAATAGGAGAATCGTGTGGTCTGATTTACTTTTTTAAAGAAGAATAGTTTGGCAATTGGATGGAGAATGGACTGAACTTTTACTTTCAGGAGCGAAGAACACAGTCTGAAGGCTGTTATAGTAGTTCAGACAGAAAAGTGAGGCTTAGACCACAGAGAGATTCTGAGAAGTGGATGAAATTCAGCATGTACTTAAAAAGTAGAATTGAGACTTTTTGTTACATGAGAAAATGAGAGAATTTAGTAATAACTTCCAGACTTTTGACTTGAATTACTGGGTTGATGGTAATACCATGCACCACTAAGATGGGAAAGAACCAATTTTGTTTTTGCTTTTTTGGTGTGTGTGTGTGTGTGTGTGTGTGTGTGTGTGTGTGTGTGTGTCTGTTTGTCTTAGGGTGCTATAGGAACAGAATTTATTCCACTTTGGATTTGGTATATTTAACATACTTATTAGGTCTCCAGATGGAGATGACAGGTAGGCAGTTGGATGTACAAATTTGCCCCTCAGGAGACAGGTCAGGACTATAGATAATGAATCATTAGTATACAAATAGTATTTTAAACCCCGAGACTGGATGAGATCTCTTAGGAGGAAAAAGTGTTGAGAAACACAGAAGAGTCCAGTGTTGAGCCTCCAAATTCTTGAATATTTAGAGACAGGGCAAAAAACAAAACAAAACAAAACAAACAAAAAACAAAACAAAACAAAAAAACCACAACCCACAAAAAACACAAGAGCAGCCAGGGAGGTCCAGAAAAAGTAGCATCTTCTCTTGGAAAATGGGAATGGGGCTGTTTTAAGAGGCTAGAAGTATTCAGCTTTTGCTAAAAGACTGAGAAAGATAAGAATAGAAAAATGACCACTGGATTTGCCAGCATGAAGGGCAGTAAGTAGTAACTTTGCTGAAAGCAGCGTTTGGAGATTGGTGGGGAAAGAAGTCTGTTTGGAGTGGGTTAAGGAGATTAAGTCATGTGAGCAAGTAATCAATGAGTTTTGCTGAAAATGATAAGAGGGGCAGAAAAATGCAGCTCCACTGTGTCATGAGGAGTCCCTTTCCCAAAAAGAAGACCTCCTAGGGAATGTTTAACGGCTGCTGGGCTTGAGCCAACAAGTGGTATAAAAGCAATGATGCAAGTCAGGGACATCTGCAGAAGTAAAGACCTTCCAAAGGCAGGAGGGATGGAAGGTGGTCATGAACACAGGGAGAGAAGTTGACTGTCAGCAGAAAGAATAGCTTTTTCATTGTTTCAGGAGGAAAAGAACATTCTGTTTTTAAAAATTAATTTGTTAATTAATTAATTTTTAATGTTTAAAGTATTACAAATAGAACATATATCTCCTTTTCCCCTATTGACTTTCCCCTAGATTCCCCAACTCTAACCCCCAACATATGCCCTCACTCCCATAGTGTCTGTGTCTATTGGTTATGCGTGTATGCATGCATATGTCATTTAGTTGATCTCTTACTGCTCCCTCCCCCCAATTCTCCCCTACCTTCCCATTGAAGTTTGACAATCTGTTTGATGCTTCTGAAAAGAATAATCTTATTGAACTCCTAGTTATATCCTCGTTCTAGAATTCTTTGTATAATGAATCAGGTAAAGGTCTTGCTCCACTGGAACTTGTATTCCAGCAAGGGACCAAGTCCCAAACAAATAAATAACAAGAATGTTTCATATGATGATAGGGGTTCTTTGGGAAATAGGACATGGTTATGTGATCCAGAGTGACCTGGGAGAGGACTACTTCAGGTAAGAGTCAAAGAAGTGTCCAGATGAAGTTGAAACCTGAATGCCCAGAAGAATACGGTCAAGATGATCTGTAGGAGGAGCATTTCAACAGAGGGAACACCTAGTGCAAAGGCTAAACAAACGTTGAATGTATTCAAGGAATGAATGGAAAGAAAGTCGATGTGGCTGGAGAAGAGGAAGTGAGGGGGCAGGACAGAGAATTTCAGAGAGAGAGAGAGAGACAGAGAGACAGAGAGTGGCAGAGGCCTGGGGTCAAGAATAAGGGGCATTGACTTTGTTCTAATGTGATGGGGAGCCCTTGGCAGGTTTTAATCAACAGAGAAAAAGGATCTGATCTCTGATGGGGGTAGATGATTAGAAAACAAGAAAATTCCTAGTTGAGAATTTTGGCAAGAGTGAAGTATGAACAGTAAAAGAAATGTGAATCAGTGTATGCAAAGAGACAAAAGAAAGGAGTGGAGCAAGACTCTAAGAAAGAAATTTGCTGCCCATAGGACTGTTCACAGCTGTGTGCCCTATACACACCTGGCCTCAGAATTTTCCAGAGAAAATTCAGCTTCTTGGACCACAACCCAAACCTATGAATCTCTGGGAAGGGGGTCTGTGGAGGTGGAACTAAGAAGCCTGCATTTTAAAAAGACACTGGAAGTGTTTATTAAGCATGCTCAAGGGCAAGAACTGGCCAGGAGTCAAGGGATAGTCCAGGGAGGGAACACAGTAGGAGCAAAAGTTTGGATAGAGATATGGGCAAAGCATGAACAAAGAACTATGAAACAACAGTCAGCAAAGACAATCAATGGCACATTCATGATCAGAAAAACGGGGAATTTGGAGGGTCATGCTTAGATGGGTTCCAATTACAAAAGGCCTGAAATGCTGAAGACACTGGATTTTTTTTTAATCCCACAGGCATTAGGAAATCCTTTTAGATTTTTGAGCAAAGAAGTGGAATAATGGATATATATATATATGGTTTCAAAATTCTATTGGAAAAATTAAGGACTGAGATCAGCGTAGCCTGTAAGAGAGGAGGTTGTGTCTGGAGTTGAGTGATAGGAGGGTCCTGCTTGGGTACGGGGAAGGGATGTTCTGGCCTACTTGGAGGAAAGGATGAATTGGCAGGACTAGGGAAGAATTCCACTTTCAATTGATAATAACCTCTGAAATTTAGAAATGGGGATGCCATGCTGCTGAGAAGTCAGGTCTGCAACTGTGCCTCAGAGAGGGGTTAGCGGAAGTTGTATTCAAAGGGAGCTGATGGTCAGGAGAAAGTTAAATGTCAGGAGGCAGACACAATCTGTTGTAATAGAACCAATTCATGTGGTTGCCCTCAACAAGCTGGAGGCGGCTAAGCTTAAGTGCTGCCTCCATAAGAACAGTCCACGCAGTGTAGCCTTATTACTGATATGTAATAGTAACAGCTAACACCTAACTCTCCATTTGCCCATTTCACCTACTACTCAGGGCAGTTCTGGAAGACCGTTTATCACTGACATCATTTCACAAATGAGGAAACTGAGGATCAGGGAGCTAAATGACTTGCCCAAAGTCACCCAGTTATTGAGATCTGCCTACCATAAGCTTCTTAATAAATTAGGAATTCACTGTACCCTGGAGGTAGTTAGACCTATCTTCTCTCCAGGAGACTCTAATCTTAAAAATAAAATAAAATAAAAATAAAATAAAACATTTCTTTAAATTGTGTCACTCTTGAGGGTTAGAAGTGGTACCAATAAAATTCAATGAGACCTCCTGGCACCCTCAACAGAACAGAAGGTAAATAGCATAAAGACAACTAGCTTTAATTCATGCCTCAAGTTTCCTAAATAAATCCAGGTTAGGATCTCTTTACCAATATTACAAGTAAAAAAAAAAAATACATAGCGAGAACCATGCCTGGGCACTAGGCGCTAGTTATTCTTACTCAGGGAAGGCAGCGGGAGGATCTGCTGCTTTTACTGAGCAAGAGCGGATTCAGCGGCTGCTGAAACTCCCGCGCCCAGTGGAGCGTGGAGCGTGGAGCGTGCGGCGTGGCCCTGAGACCTCCGGTCTGAGAGCGAGAAGCACCTGCTGAGACAGGCGCGGGGAGCCAGGGCACCCAGAGTGCACGTCACCGCCTCCCCAGGTACATCACACAGTGCCCCTCTGCGGTGCAGCCTCCAGGTCCGGTGGTCCCAGCCCCGGGGACCTAGAGATCCCGGGGATCCCCCAGAGCGAGCGGGCGGCAGGCGAGCGTTTGGCACTGCCCCCGCCTTCTCGCTTTGGGCTCTGCTTTGCATGGCGGCCAAGAGATCTTCCCTGACCCAGACAGTCGCGTCCCTACCTCCGCGCTCCCCCTCCCTGCTCACCGAGGACCCCTGGCGTGATGAGAGCCAAGAAAACCCAGAGCAGGCCTGCGGCACCCATGCCCCGGTGGCAGCCCGGCGGCGGCGGGATGTGTCCGAGACCCGCGCGAGCCTCTGGCAGCTCCGGGAGGGCAGGGCTGGAACAGGAGGCAGCTGCAAGCAAAGGAAGGGGGGCTCTTAAATAGAGTCTGACACCACGTGCTGGCTCTGCGAGTACACCTGCAGGCTGCCGGGGGCGGGACGCCCGTGCCTGCTGGGGCGGGCAGAAGGAGGAACTGGGACACCAGTCCTTAGCTCAAATCCAGCCCTCAGTGCAGTGATTTTCCAACTTCTTGTGCATCTCAGTGCATCCACTTTTGCCTCTTTGGAGAACTGAAACAAAAGTTTCACGAAATAGTAATCACTCTGGCTAATCTACAGTGCTATAATCCGCCTTCCCCTTCCCTTCCCCTTCCCTTCCCTTCTCTTCCTTTCCCTTCCCTTCTTGTCCCTTCCCTTCCCATCTCTTCCCTTTTATTTATTATTATTATTTTTATTTTTGGCTTGGATCCACAAAATTTATTTCAAAAGTTTTTAATAATTCTAACTGTTGAAACAAGTTTACTTAGAAAGAAAACATGTGAACAGCAACAAACCTCTACTATTATGTCTCTTTTATTTTTATTTTTTAAATTTTTTTATTAATGTATTACATGTATACATATCTTCCCATTGACCCTCCCCTCCCTGACATACCCTAACCCCCCAGTATCTTCTGTTCATTGGTTATGCTTATATGCATGCATACAAGTCCTTTGGTTGATCTCTTATCTACCCCACCTCTCCCTAACATTCCTGCTGTAATTTGACAGTCTACTTAATGCTTTACTGCCTCTGTATCTTTTTGTTCACCATTTATAATGTTCTTTATTATCCATAAATGAGTGAGATCATGTGGTGTTTTTCTTTCACTGACTAGCTTATTTCACTTAGAATAATGCTCTCCACTTCCATCCAGGTTGCTGCAAATGGTAAGAATTCCTTCTTTTTGATAGCAGCATAGTATTCCATTGTGTAGATGTTCCATAGTTTTCCGATCCACTTATCTGCTGACGGGCACCTAGGCTGTTCCCATATTGTAGCTATTGTAAATTTTGCTGCTATGAACATAGGAGTGCATAAATCCTTTCTGATTGGTGTTTCTAATTTCTTAGGATATATTCCTAAGAGTGGGATTGCTGGGTCAAATGGGAGTTCCATTTTTAGTTTTTTGAGGAAACTCCATACTGTTCTCCACAGTGGCTGCATCAGTCTGCATTCCCACCAGCAGTGCACGAGGGTTCCTTTTTCTCTGCATCCTCTCCAACACTTGTCATTTGTTGATTTGTTGATGATTGCCATTCTGACAGGTGTGAGATGGTATTGCATTGTCATTTTGATTTACATCTCTCGGATAATTAGTGACTTTGAGCATGTTTTCATGTGTCTCTTGGCCTTCCTTCTGTCGTCTTTCAAAAAGGTTCTATTTAGGTCCTTTGCCCATTTTTCTATTGGATCAATTATCTTTCTTTTATTAAGTTGTATAAGTTCGCTGTAGATGTTGGAGATTAAACCTTTATCAGTGATAACATTTACAAATATGTTCTCCCATACAGTGGGTTTTCTTGCTGGTTTGAAGATGGTTTCCTTAGCTGTGCAAAAGCTTTTTATTTTGATGTAGTCCCATGTGTTTATTTTCTCTTTAGCTTCTGTTGCCCTTGGAGCAGTATCAGTGAAGAAGTTCTTTCGGTATATGTCTGAGATTGTGCTGCCTGTAGATTCCTCTAGTATTTTTATGGTTTCCTGTCTTATGTTTAAGTCTTGTATACATTTGAAGTTTATTTCTGTGTATGGTATAAGTTGGTGGTCTAGTTTCATTTTTCTGCATGTATCTGTCCAATTTTCCCAACACCATTTATTGAAGAGACTGTCTTTTATTATTATTATTATTATTTTTAAATTAAATCTTTATTATTCAGATTACATTTGTTTTTCTTTTTTCCCCTCCATAGCACCCCTCGACCCAGCTTCTACCCTTCCCTCCCTCCCGTTGACCTCATCCATAGGTGTATGATTTTTGTCCAGTCTCTCCCTGTATACCCCTCACCCCTTTCCCCCTGAGAATTATCAGTCCACTCCCTTTCAATGCTCCTGATTCTAGTATATTCACCAGTTTATTCTGTTGATCAAATTTTTAATTCACTTAATTTTTAGATTCACTTGTTGATAGAAACGTATTTGCTGTTCATAATTTTTTGACTTTAATCTTTTTCTTCTTCCTCTTCTTAAAGAGTACCTTTCAACATTTCATATAATACTGGTTTGGAGTTGATGAACTCTTTAGCTTTTTCTTCTCTGTGAAGCTCTTTATCTGCCCTTCAATTCTGAATGATAGCTTTGCTGGATAGATTATTCTTGGTTGTAGGTTCTTGCTATTCATCACGTTGAATATTTCTTGCCACTCCCATCTGGCCTGCATTGTTTCTGATGAGAAATCAGCTGACAATCATATGGGTGCTCCCTTGTAGGTAATGAACTGTTTTTCTCTTGCTGCTTTTAATATTCTCTCTTTGTCTTTTGCTCTTGGTATTTTAATTATGATGTGTCTTGGTGTGGTTTTCTTTGGATTCCTTTTATATGGGGTTCTGTGTGCTTCCTGGACGTGTAAGTCTATTTCTTTCATCAGATGTGGGAAGTTTTCAATCATTATTTCTTTAAATAGGTTTTCAGTATCTTGCTCTCTCTCTTCTGGCACTCCCACAATTCTGATGTTGGTACATTTGAAGCTGTCCCAGAGTCTCCTTACCTTATCTTCACATTTTTGGAATCTTTTCTCTTCTTGCTTTTCCAGTTGAGTGCTTTTTGCTTCTTTATATTTCAAATTTTTGACTTGATTCTTGCCTTTCTCTAGTCTGCTGTTAGGACTCTGTATAATATTTTTTATTTCAGTCAGTGAATGTTTAATTTTTAGTTGGTCCTTTTTCATCTTTAGTTGGACCTTTACCATCTCTAGTTGGCTCTTTTGCATCTCTAGTTGGTCCTTTTTCATCTCCTCTTGGGACTTGATAAATTTATCCATCCTTTCTAGCATATTCTTGAAAAACCTTATAAGCGTGGTTTTGAACTCTATATCCAGTCGTTTTTTTCCCTCCATTTCTTTTGTTTGTGATTCCTTCCTTTGTCTCGGCATTTTCACTATGTCGGGGAAACTTCTGTATTGAATTCATCCTTATAATGCCAGACGTGCAAAGCCGCAGAAGCCTCTGTTGAGCTTTGGAGGGGTGGAGTCTCAGGGCTTAAGGGACCGCCTTGCCTTCCAGTCAGCCCCACCCTCCACGGCCCCTGAGTCTCACATGACTGGGTAATGGCTGGAGCGGTCCTTGTGCCGGAGCGCCTGTAGTGCTTCTAGACCGCTGCCTTTCCAGCTCCCCTGTGCACCAGGACCACACGAGTTGGGTCCCCAGGGTTTCACCTGAAACAGGGGCTTAGTGGAGTCAGAAGTGGCACAGTTGGGAGGGTCTGTCTCCCGCCCCTCGCGAAAGCCAGCGGCACAATCAGCCGTCTGTCTTTCGCGCAGTGCTGTGCGCACCGGCACCAGCCCTCTGATCTTTTGCGACTCCCCTAAATTTCTGTGCACTTCTCCCTTTTCACAGTCCAAACTCCCCCCGTATGAGTTTTGGCTGGATCTGGGATTTAGTGTCGTAAGAGAAGGGGTTCAATGCCGTGGGGGGTCTCCATTTCCCTCCCGCCAGAGAAAGCCAGCCAGGTACTCCGGCACCCGCTCTCTCCGCGTGCGCATCTCCGTACCTCAGCTTTTTGCAGCTCCTCTGGGTTTCTGTGAGCCCCTCTCTTTCCTTCTAGCTGTAGAACTTCCACTCAGCCAGCTTTCCTGTGGTTCTGGATGATGTCCGTTCTGTCTTTTAGTTGTAGTTTTGAAATTGTTGTGCGAGGCAGCAGTGTAGGTGTTTACCAATGCCACCATCTTGGATTCTGAAGAGACTGTCTTGACTCCATTGTGTGTTCATGCCTCCTTTGTCAAATATTAATTGAGCATAGTGGCTTGGGTCAATATCTAGATTCTTTATTCCATTGGTCTATGTGTCTGTTCTTGTGCCAGTACCAGCCTGTTTTGAGAACAGTTGCTTTGTAATATAGCTTGAAATCTGGTATTGAGATCCCACCTACTTTATTACTCTTTCTCAGGATTTCTATGGCTATTTGGGGTCTTTTTTTGTTCCAGATGAATCTTTGGAGAGTTCTTTCTAGGTCTGTCAAATATGTCATTGGTATTTTACTGGGGAGTGCATTGAATCTATAAATTGCTTTGGGTAGTATGGACATTTTAATGATGTTGATTCTCCTAATCCATGAGCATGGTGTGCTCTTCCATCTGTTTATGTCTTCCTCTATCTCTTTTTTCAGTGTCCTGCATATAGGTCTTTTACCTCCTTAGTTAAGTTTATTCCTAGCAATCTTAATTTTTTTTTGGTGCAATGGTAAATGGGATTGTTTTTTTAGTCTCTCTTTCTGTAATTTCACTATTAGTGTATAGAAATGCCACAGATTTCTTGGCATTAATTTCATATCCAGCTACATTACCGAATTCATTTATTAAATCTATTAGTTTTTGGATGGAGTCTTTCAGGTTTTTTATGTAGAGTATCATGTCATCTGCAAATAAGGACAGCATTACTTCTTCTTTTCCAATTTGGATGCCTTTTATTTCTTCTTCTTGTCTAATCGCAATGGCTAATGCTTCCAGTACTATGTCGAAAGGAGTGGTAAGAGTGGTCATTCCTGTCTTGTTCCTGTTCTTAGGGAAAATGGTTTTAGTTTTTCACCATTGAGTATGATGTTAGCTGTGGGTTTATCATATATGGCTTTTATGATGTTGAGGTATGATCCTTCTATTACCACCTTGCTGAGAGTTTTTATCAAGAAAGGGTGTGGGATTTTGTCAAATGCTTTTTCTGCATCCATTGATATGACTATGTGATTTTTATCTCTCAATTTGTTTATGTGATGTATCATGTTTATTGATTTCCAGGTATTGTACCATCCTTGCATTCCTGGGATAAATCCTACTTGGTCATGTTGTATGATCTTTCTGATGTACTGCTAGATCTGATCTGCTAGAATTTTGTTGAGGATTTTGGCATCTATGTTCATGAGGGATATTGGCCTGTAATTCTCTTTCATTGTGTTGTCTTTATCTGGTTTTGGTATTTGGGTGATGCTGGCATCATAGAAGGTGTTTGGAAATGTTCCTTCTTCTTGAATAGTCTGAGGAGGTTAGGTTTTAATTCTTCCTTGAATGTTTGGTAAAACTCTCCTGTGTAGCCATTTCTGGTATAGCTTTTGTTTGCTGGAAGCTTTTTGATGACTACTTCAATTTCTTCCATAGTTATTGGCCTATTGAGATGTTTAGATTTTTCCTGATTGAGTTTTGGAAGGTTATATTTTTCTAGGAATATGTCCATTTCCTGCAGGTTGTCCAGTTTGTTGGAATAGAGTTGTTCATAGTATTTTTTAACAATCCTTTGTATTTCAGAGGGGTCTGTTGTTCTTTCTCCTCTTTCATTTCTGCTTTTGTTTATTTGGGTCTTCTCTCTTTGCTTTTTGGTGAGCCTGGTTAGAGGTCCATCAATCTTGTTTATCCTTTCAAAGAACCAGTTCTTGGTTTTGTTGATCTTTTGAATTGTTTCTTTGGTCTCTATGTCTTTTATCTCTGCTCTAATCTTTACTATTTCCTTCCTTCTGCTTACACTGGGCTTTTCTTGTTTCTCTCTTTCTAGCTCTTTGAGTTGTAGGGTTAGGTAATTTATTACCATTGTCTCTTGTTTTTTGCAGTAGTCTTGTAGAGCTATGAACTTCCCTGTCAAGACTGCTTTCATGTGTCCCATACATTTTGTATTGTTGTGTTATCTTTGTCATTTGTTGCCATAATGTTTTTTATTTCTTCCTTGGTCTCTCTGGTTACCCAGTCATTGTTTAATAGCATGCTGTTTAATCTCCATGTGTTTGATTTCTTTGTATTGTTTTTATTGTAGTTGATTTGCAGTTTTATGCCACTGTGATCTGAGAAAATGCTTGATATGATTTCTATCTTCATGAATTTGAAGAGACTTTGCCTATGACCCAACATATGGTCTATCTTTGAAAATGACCCATGTGCACTTGAGAAGAAAGTATATTCTGTGGCTTTGGGGTGAAATGTTCTGAAGATGTCAATTAATTCCATCTGGTCTAGTGAGTCATTTAGAATTGATGTTTCTTTGCTGATTTTTTGTTTAGAGGATTTGTCCAGTGGTGACAGTGGAGTATTAAAGTCTCCTACTATGATTGTATTGCTGTCAATCTCTCCCTTAATATCCTCCAAGAGTTTTTTTTATGTATTTAGGTGCTCCTATATTGGGTGCATATATGTTTACCAGAGTTATTTCTTGTTGTTGGATTGCTCCCTTTAGTATTATGAAGTAGCCTTCCTTATATCTTGTTATGTCCTCCACTTTGAGATCTAATTTGTCAGATATCAGTATTGCAACCCCAGCTTTTTTTTTCATTTCCATTTGCCTGAAAAACCATCTTCCATCCCTTCACCCTCAGTCTGTGTGCATCTCTTTTTCTGAGGTAGGTTACTTGTAGACAGCAGATATATGGGTCATGTTTTCTTATCCAACCCATTACCCTATGTGTCTTTTTTTATTTTGAAATAATTTCTACAAAAAACTTGCAAGAATGGTACTAAGCATTTATATATATAAAATGTATATAATTTTCCAAATGTTAGCATTTCACTGTTTTCTTTCTCATTCTTTCTCACTTTGGATGGATGGATATAGAATAGATATAGAATAATGGATAGATATAGTGCTATATATGGATATTTAATATATATGGAATATGGATATGTATCTATAATAATAAAAGCATAATATGCTAATTAGACTGGACAGCTGAATGATCTACTGGACATCCTTCAGGACAAAGTCGAGGTAGTGGGGACTGATCAGGCAAGCAGGTGAGTTATTAGGGATGATCAGGCAGGAAGGCAGATGAACAGTTAGGAGCCAGCAGTCCTGGATTGCGAAAGCGATGTCCTAGATTGTGAGAGGGTGCAGGCCAGACTGAGGGACACACACACCTGCCCCCACTCCATACATGAATTTTGTGTATATATATATATATATATATATATATATATATATAGAGAGAGAGAGAGAGAGAGAGAGAGAGAGAGACTTGCAAATATAATTATTACTTTGGAACTGTTTGAGATAAGTTACAGGCATGATACCCCTCCTCTCAGTATTTCAGTGTGTATTTCCTAAAAATGAGAACTTTTTCCTATATAACTACAATGCAATGAGCAAAACCAGAAAATTAATATTGGTACAATAGTATTACCTAAGCAACAGATAGTACTCAAATTTCTCCAATTGCCTTGATGATGTTTATTTTAGCAAACACACACACACACACACACACACACACACACATTTTTTGTTGTTGTTCTAAGATCACACGTTGCATTTGACTGTTATGTATGTTTTTTTCTCAGTTAATTTGAAAAAAAGATTTCAGGGTTTGTTTGTATTGTGTGTGTGTGTGTGTGTGTGTGTGTGTATTTGTTTTTCATGACCTTGATATTTTTAAAGAATACACATCAATTACTTTGGTAGAATGACTTTTCAAAAATTTGTTTTATTGGTTTCAGAGAGGAAGAAAGAGGAAGAAATAGAAATATCAAGAATTAGAGATAATCATTGATCAGCTACCTCCTGCATGCCCTACATTGGGGATTAAGACTGCAATAGAGGTGTGGACCCTGACTGGGAATGGAACCGTGACCTTCTGGTTCATAGGTCAATATTCAACCACTGAGCCATGCCATTCAGTAGTAGAATGACTTTTAAATTAGTTATCTATTGAATAGTTTCAAATCACCCTAAACATATTTATTTAAAGCAAGAATAAACATTTATTATTTCACACAGTTTTTCTCTCAGGAATTTGAGAGCAGCTTAGGGAAGTAGTTCTGGTTTGGAATTTCTCATGAAGTTGTAGTCAATACATCAGATAGAAGTGCAGTCATCTGAAGGCCTGACTGGGACTGGAGGATCCTCATCTAAGATGGCTCACTAACATGGCTTTTTGTTGGAGGCCCCAAATTCTTACCATGTGGACCTCATCATAGGACTCTGAGTATCCTTTCAACATGGTTGAAACATGGTTCTGGTTTCTTCTTCCATAATGAGAGAGTAAGGCAGAAGCCACCATGTCTTTTAAAATCCATGCTCCAAAGTTATTTCCATGATATCCTATTGTACACCATGATGATTAATTTTATGAACCCAGATAATGGTCAAACATCATTCTGAGTCTTTCTGTAAGAGCACTTTTGAATGAGATTAACATTTTTTATAGTGGTAAATGACATTTATTTTTATTACTATTTTTCCAAGTTTCATTGAGATATCATCTTATCTAAATAAAGAGTAATATGCAAATTGACCCAACCTCTGCTACACTACAAGCCATGCCCACCAGCCAATCAGAAGTGAGTATGCAAATAAACCCCAACCAACATGGCTGTGGCCACAGAGAGTGCAGGAGGAAGGCTTGGGTTTCCCAGGCAATGGCCAGCCCAGGCCTTCCACTCAATGCTACTAAGTTTCAATTATAGAAGGTAAATAAATTCCAACAAAAATGGCAGCAGCTTCAGAGCAGGAGGCTAGGGTTGCCCCCAGTGATGGTGGAAGCCAAGTTTTCTGGAGCCCTGGCCTGCCTTGGCCTCTGCTTAAGGCTACAAAGTTTTAATTATAGAAGATAAATAAATCTCAACAGAAATGGCTGTGGCCACGGAGAAAGAAGTAGGCTTGGCTCTGCTCCAGGCTACAAAGTTTCATTTGTAGAAGATAAATAAATCCCAGATATCAAGGCCTCTCCTTGGGTTGCTGAGGGGCATGGCCAGCCTGCAAACCACCACAGGCCCCTCGCCCAGGCCACCCCACACCCCAAGGAAACCCCCTCCCTGATCCAGGACACCCTTTAGGGCAAACCAGCTGGCCCCCAACCATGTACCAGGCCTCTATCCTATCTAATAAAAGAGCAATATGCAGATGACCATCATTCCAACACACAAGATGGCTGCCCCCATATAGTCAAAGATCCTGCCCCCATGTGAACACAAGATGGCTACCACAAGATGGCCTGCAAGGGAGGGCAGTTATGGGTGATTAGTCTAGCAGGGGAGGGCAGTTGGGAGGGACCAGGCCTACAAGGAAGGGCAGTTGAGGGCAATCAAGCCTGCAGGGTAGTTAGGGGTGATAAGGCTGGCAGAGGAGGGAAGTTGGGGAAGACCGGCCTGAAGAGAAAGGCAGTTGCGGCGGGTGAGGGGGGACCCAGGCCTGCAGGGGAGGGCAATTAGGGGCAAACAGGTTGCATGGAGCAGTTAAGCATCAATCAGGCTGGCAGAGGAGTGGTTAGGGGGTGATCAGGAAGGCAGGCAGAAGTGGTTAGAGGCAATCAGGAAGGCAGGCAGGTGAGCAGATCCCTCTGGATTGTGAGAGGGATCCCATATTGGAGAGGGTGCAGGCTGGGCTGAGGGACACCCCTCCCCTCCCCCCATGCATGAATTTTGTGGACCGGGCCTCTAGTCCTATATGATAATTGAGGGATATGCTAATTTGCCCGGATGCCTTAGCAGTCACAACCAGTCAGGTGCAGCCTGGGAGCAACCCCCAGTGGAAGTGACCACCAGTGGAACTGGCCACCAGCAGAGGCCTGCATGTGCCCACAACACCACCCAGTCTGGAGGCCAGCTGGCATGGGGGGTTGGGGGGTCAAGAGCAGGCCTGCAGCATCCCCGCCCTGGTTGAGATGGAGCGGCCCCCGGTGGATGCAGCCACCAGTGGAGGCGTGACCAGGCATGCCTTGTCGCCTGGCCCAGAGGCTGCTGGGCCCAGGAGCAGCTACTAGAGGAAGCAGCCACTGGTGGAGACTCACTGTCTGGCCCAGAGGCCACTGAGCCACAAGAGTCACTGGAGACTGGTTAAATTCAATAATTAAAATCACTATGCTCTGTGAGAGCTGACATCCTCAAACACTCCAGATCCTCAATCATACAAATTAATAGGAAACAATTGCATAATGCTTTGACCTAATTGTACACACTTTAGTGTAGTTTAAAAATTATTCTACCTCCTTCAAGTAAATTCAGCAGCTGACTGAAGAGAGCAGGCGCTGAGAAGCAGCAGCCCTGGCTCTGCTATCTTGAGTTTGTGGTTTCCAAGGAAACATCCAGAAGGGATGATAAACCCTGTGTAAAGGGCTCAGCCGGCGCCTATCTAAGTGGCGGCAAGTGGAGGCTTGGTTTAAATGGAGCCTTTCCGGCAGTGAATGACCCAACTCTCCCTGGATCAGGCAGGTTCCTGTGGAGTGCAATTCTCCATGGAATACAACGGAACCCCAGTTTCGTCCCTGCAGATCTCATGTGCGTTAACTCAGGGAAGTGGGGAAGAAAGAGAAAAGGCATCATGCAGGGCAGCTCTGGCGAGCAAGTAGAAGGAAACCATGTCTGGCATACTCTCCCCCGCCATCCCCTTCAATGTGTAAGAAGAATCAAATAAACTAATACAAACACCCCTCCCCAGCCCTAGAGCGATTGGGGACTGAGGGGTATCCTGCCAGGCCTTTAGTATCTGCTTCCCACCCGTTTATTCAAATGGATAGGTTAGGGGGTTAAGGTGAGGAGGAGGAGCCTTGCAGGAAGGGGATTCCCTGGAACCGCACCCCTCCCCTCCCTCCAGATCTGACCTCGGAGTTCAGGGCCTGACCTTGCCCCCCGAAGATTTGCGTATCCCAGACCCTCCAGTACTTCCAGGCACTGGGCATTCCATGTCTTCCCTGCCTCCCAGCAGCTGACCCTCACTGTCTCTTACCCCAGAAGCATTCTGTCCTCCCCAACTTTCCGTCTTTATATGGTGGGCATAGGTGCTTCTCCACGGATTTTATTTGAGAAGAACCCAGAGAAGTCACTTAGCAACTGAGCTGCTTAGACTTCATCAGTGACAATAAATGGCACATGTTACTTGGCTTTTATAGAAAAGCAATCTTATTCTTTTATTTTTTAAAATAGATTTTTATTGATTTCAGAGAGGAAGGGAGAGGGAGAGAGATAGAAACATCAATGATCTGCTACCTCCTACATGCACCCTACTGGACATCGAGCCTGCAACCCAGGCACGTTCCCTTGACCAGAATTGAACCTGGGACCCTTCAGTCCTCAGGCTGAAGCTCTAGTCACTGAGTCAAACCAGCTAGGGCAAGCAATCCTATTCTTAAAGACTTGATTTTTGTCATAAACAAGTGGGTTTGATCATATCAAACCAATATACATTTTTTAATGAAATGTCTCTTCATTTCTACTAATACAATTCTACCTTAAAGCTTATTTCATATAATCTATACTAATAAAAGGATAATATACTAATTAGACCAGACATCTTCTGGACATCCATCCAGATGTCCTTCCACACAAAGCCACGGTGGCAGGGGCCAAGGTAGCAGTGGTTAGGGATGACCAGGCCAGCAGGGAAGGGCAGTTAGGGCAATCAGGCCGGCAGACAGGTGAGTAGTTAGGAGTCAGTGGTCCTGGATTTTGAGAAGGCAGTCAAACATCCCCCAAGGGGTCTTGAATTGGAGAGTCTCTCCCGCTCCCTATCCCTTAACCCCATGCATGAATTTCATGAACCAGGCCTCTAATTGACATATAGTATTGTATTAGTTTAAGGCACACAACATAATGATTTGATATATGTATATATTGTGAAATGATTTAGTTAACTACTATCACCTTTTTTTCTTATGATAAAACCTTTTAAGATCTATTTTGTTAGTAACTTTCAAATATACAATACAGTATTATTAAATATAGTCAACATGCTGTACATTATATCTCCAAACTTATTTATTGTCAACAGGAAATTTGTGCCTTTTGACCACCTTTGATCCATTCATCCCTCTCTTTGGCCCCCACCTCTGGCAACCTCCATCCTGATCTCTGTTTCTATGTGTGTTGAGTTTTGTTGGATTCCACATATATATGAAAGCATAGAATATTTGTCTTTCTCTATGTGACTTATTTCACTTCACATTATGCCCTCTCAAAGTTCATCTAAGTTGTCACAGATAGCAACTTTTCATTCTTTTTAATGACTGAATTATATTCCTGTGTGTGACATTTTCTTTATTCACTTATCCATCTATTCCTTGTAGCGATTTATTTTCCTTCAGATATATATCCAGAAGTGGAGTATATGGTAGTTCTATTTTCAATTTTTTGAGGAATTGCCATACTGTTTTTTTAATGGCTGTCCCAATTTACATACCCACCAAAAGACTTCATCAAAACCACCAAAAGACATCATCTCCAACACTTGTTATCTCTTGTCTTTTATATGATAGACATTCTAACAGGTGTGAGGTGATGTCTCATTGTGGTTTTGACTTACATTTCCCTGATAATTAGTGAAGTTGAGCACCTTTTCCTGCTCACTGTGCAGAAGAGTTTTAATTTGACATAGTCACACTTGTTTATGCTCTATTATTCTATTCCATTGACCTATGTTTCTGGTTTATGTAAATACCATACTGTTTTGATTTTTATAGCTTTGTAATATAGTTTGAAATCAGGAATTATGATGCCATCAAGATTGCTTTGGCTACTTGTAGTCTTTGTGATTCATAAAAATTTTAAGATTTTTTTTTTTATATATATGTGAAAATGTCATTAGAATTTTGGTAGGGGTTGCATTGGATCTGTGGACCATTTTGGATACTGTGGGCCTTGTAACAATATTAATTCTTCCAATTTATGAACACAAAACATATTTCTATTTTTTGTGTCTTCTTTAGTATCATTAATGTCTTATAGTTTCTAGTGTACAGACCTTTTACCTCCCTGGTTAAATTTATTTCTAGATACTCTTTTCATTTGATGTAATTATAAATGTTATTGCTTTCTTTTCTCAAACATTACCTTTAATGTTTATATTGATTGATTTCAGTGAGGAAGGGAGTGGGAGAGATAGAAACATCAATGATGAGAGAGAATTATTGATTGGCTGCCTCCTGCATGCCCCACACTAGGGATCAAGCCCACAACCCAGGCATGTGCCCTGACAGGGAATTCAACCATGACCTGCTGATTTATAGGTCAACACTCAACCAATGAACCATGCCGACCAAGCTATGGTATTATTTCCTTAATTTCTCTTCATGATAATTTGTTTTTTATAGAAAGCAACAGATTTTTGTGTATGACCTTGTATCTTGAAACTTTGCTGAATTTATTAGTTCTAACAATTTTTTGTTAGAATCAATAATACCATGTTGTCTGCAAATAGACAGTTTTACTTCTTTCTTCATGATTTGTATGCCTTTTATATATTTTCTTTGACTGATTTGGTTGTTTCTTCTCTCTTTCTCTTCCTCTGTATCTTTTTAACTAATTAATCTGGCAGAACTTCCAGGACTAACTTGAATAAAGTGGCAAGAATGGGCATCCTTCTCTTGTTCCTGATCTTAATAGTAAAGATCAGGAACAGCTATGGACTTACCATATATGGCCTTTGTTATATTGAGATATGTTCCCTTCCTACCGAGTTTAAGTTTATAATGAATGGATGTTGAATATGGTCAAATGCTGTTTTACATCTATTCAGATGATCATTATCCTAACTTTGGGTTTTGTTCTTCTTTTTCTAGTTCCTTTGGTTGAGTTTTTTTGTTGTTGATGTAGGTATTTATTGCTATGAACTTGCCTCTCAGAATTGCTTTAGCTGCATTCTATATATTTTGGTGTGTGGTATTTCCATTTTTTTTGTCTCAAAATTTATTTTTATTTTGATACGATTGATCCATTGATTGTTCAGTGGCATGTTGTTTAATCCTACATATCTAAGACATTTTCAGTTTTTCTTCTTTGTTTTCTAGTTCATACCATTGTGGTCAGAAAAGATGCTTGAAATGGTTCCAATTTTATTAAATTTGTTAATACTTGTTTTGTGGCCTAACATATACTAGAGGATATATTATGTGCACTTGAAAAAAAGTATATTTTGCTGCTGCTAGATGGAATTTTCTTTAAATGTGATTTACCCACCACCATTACAACATTAGAGTATTCTGAATTTAACTATATTTTTATTTTTACCAGTGAGATTATACTTTCATATGTTCTCCTGTTACTAATTTGCACCCTTTCACTTGAGCTTAAAGAAGTTCTTTTAACATGTTTTTGTAAGACTGGTTTTGTGGTGATGAATTACTTCAGCTTTTGCTTGTCCAGAAAGCTCCATCTCTTTCAATTATCAAGGAAACTTTGTGAGGTTTGAGCCTGCAACTGAAGTATGTGCCTTTGACCAGAATTAAACCTGGGACCCTTCAGTCTGTGAGCCAACATGCTAACCACTGAGAAAAACTGGCTAGTGCTCCCATTTATGTATTCATTCATTTATGTATTTCAATATGGACTCAATATATCAATATAGACTTTATTCAGTAGCTCATAATTTATTATTATCATTATTATTTGTGCTCAGCTTGTCCCTGTTTTTGCCAGTGGACTCCCTCAAATTAGCTCCTGTGTCATATTGACCCTCTCATTCCTTGAGCTTTTCTTTCTGGTAACACAAGATATCCCAGACTCACTTTGTATTTTTCCATATACAGAATGGAACTTGCCATTTCTCCAAAGAGGGCTGGTTTCTTTTAGCAAAGAACAGTATTTGAAAACCAAGATCTTGGTGCTAAGTGTGCTTATTGCTATTGGAGTATACTTGCTTCTATCCCCTCTGAGAAAGCAGTTCTGAGAAATATATGTATGTATAGCTATTTTATGTCTATTTAAATCTTTTTATATCTATAGTAGAGGCCCAGTGCATGAAATTTGTGCAAGGGGCTCAGCTCTCGCGGCTGCAGCAGCAGCAGCAGCTTGCTTCTGTCCTCACAGCCCTAGCTCTGTCTGGAAGGTCATCCGGAAGGCTGGGTTCTGCCATCCAATCTAATTAGCATATTATGCTTTTATTATCATAGATTTATATCTAAGTCATGGATTTCATCAATTCTTCACATTCCAGTTCATGACCATAGATAACATGAACTTCCCTCTTTCCATCTTTGCAACTCCCTTCTCCCACAGTGAGATACCTAGTTCCCATTATCTACGATGTATGAACTTGTTTGCTTAATCCTAGAATACACAGAAAGTTTTGGAATTGCTAATCTGTACTATGGTGGAAAGCAACCCTAGGTTATGGATGGGATCCTTGCGCTAGCACACTGTACGGTGATTGCCATTGTACAAAGGGGGCTAACACACATGCAACTTGTAGTTTTGGCTGGTGACAAGGTATGGGACCTGAACTTCCTGGCATATTGCCAAGAACACACATGTACAGTGAATGTCTGGGCATGGTAAAGAGCCTTCATATAGCTACCAGAGAAGAAAATCATTCTCCATGCGACTTAATTTTTCCCAACTCAAAAAGTGTTTCAGGAATCTGTCGCAAGACTAATCCTGTCATGACATTAATATGAAGTTTAAAACAGCTTCAATGTTTTTACCATCTAATTAAATTAACTGGAATGTGGATCTCTTGAATACAATAAAATACCATGTTTTGTTTTTTTTTGTTTGTTTGTTTGTTTTTTTAAAAGGAAAATCAATTCCTAGAGATTTACTGAGGGAAATCTGATTCATTTAGAAAGCAGAAGAGAAACTGCTCTCTCTGGGGGGTTTCCATATTGGCTTTGGAGCATGGAATGTGGCATCTTCAATAGTGAAAGAAGTTTATTCAGAAGTCACATAAAGAGCAACGTTGTTCCCTTTTGGAAAGCAGAATTAATGTACTACCAGATCTAGTGGAATCTGTGTCTAGATCCTGGTTAGGACAATTCTCTCCCCACCCCCCATCCCCCACACCTCCCTCCTAAAACAATTAACTGTTTCAGCGAGTGACCAGTTTAAAACCAGGACCTTGTATTGTAAATTACCTCAGTATAATTCTATCACATAATATTAATGAATGAATTGTCCATGAAAATGGTCAAATACCAGTTTGCAATGCTGAACCTTGAGACCAGGTGGTGGTGCTAGTGGTGACAATGGTGTGGGAAGGTCAGGAGCCTAGGAGAGGGGGCCATTTACAGGGGCTTTCCAGGCTACCTAACTTTTAACAGACATTTCATCAGCATTTATATTTTCTTCCTTTGAAGTCAAGGCAGAAAAGGTTTAGCTGCTATTTGGACCTACCTCCCTGCAAAACTCGTGGATTTGTATGTCTTATTTTAGTGCATTTAACCTATTTCAGATTCTGTGTTTGAAAAATTACAGTTTTCAGAAGGAGAGAATACTCAGAATGCCCCCTGACCACTCCTGGGAATAGGACTGATTGCTGTCATCTGTGGCATCTCGTCTTTGCCTTCTGAGGTGGCCTGTTTAAGAAGAGCAGTGAGAAGCCAGTAAGTAGTGAAAGAAGGTGTCTCTTCACTCTCCTTTCAGACTTCTCCATCCTTTCTCAGTGGCTCCTTTATTTCTTCCTTGGGTTTTTCCAAATTTTAAACAAAGATCTTTGGTTTCAAGAAGATAAGGATTAGTCATGACTCTTGGTCTTTATTTCTATTCCTCCTTGACACGTGAATAAGTCCTTTAGCTCATCTTCCTTGCCTATAGTTCACTGCTAAAAGAATGTTAACAAACTAATTTACTAATGACGTTAAATTAAATTCCAAACACTTAAGACACAATTTCATTAAAAAGAAAGCACTTTCCCTAATGTAATCATCAATCAAGTATTTTTTTTAAAGTTTTTCATTGAAAATTTAAAGATTGAGGAAAGACAGTGACAAATTATACAGATTATTATTAGTTAATTAAATATATATATGCTTTTATGTATGTGTGTATATATGTATATATACAAAGAAGAATAAAGTGAGATTTAAAATATATATATATATATATATATATATATTGATTTCATAGAGGAAAGGAGCAAGATAGAAACATCAATGATGAGAGAGAATTAGGCTGTTTCCTACAGGCCTCCCCTCACTGGGGATCGAACTCAAAACCAGGCAGAATCAAACCGGTGACCACTTAGTTCCTGGGTCAATACTCAACCATTGAGCCACATCCAAATTGGCAAAAGTGAGATTTTTAAAAAGGCATTTTCAAAGCATGTTATTTCTTTTTGTTACTCTATTTCATACAATTTTATTTATTTTCTCTTTTTAAAATTTTTATTGAATTCATTGGTGTGATCTTGGTTAATAAAATTATACAGCTTTCAAATGTAGAAGTCTATATAACATATCATCTGTATATTGCATCATGCATTCATCACCCAAAGTCAAAGTCAAGTTCTTCTTATATCATTATTTATCTCCAAGAGTAAATTTTCATGAGTTGAAATTCAGTTTTTGTAGTAAGAGAAATTTGAAAGAATTATTCTAAACATTAGAAATAAGACAAAGAATAATCAAGTGAAGTAGTTTTGAATTTCATTAAAATCTACAAGCTGTAAAATGTGTAATTCATGTGACAAATAGTACAACTAGTCCATTGAAAAAGTCAGTTTGCTCATAATAAGAAGAATGATATACATAAAAAGTTAATAAGCTTACTAAAGCAATTTTAACAGCTCTATAAAAGCTCTAAATCACTTTGCTCACTATGAAGACATAAGATTTAAAGCTTAAAACAAAAGGGATTTCTCTAAAATCAAAAGTAGCCGAAACCGGTTTGGCTCAGTGGATAGAGCATCGGCCTGTGGACTGAAAGGTCCCAGATTTGATACCAGTCAAGGGCATGTATCTTGGTTTTGGGCATTTCTCCAGTAGAGGGTGTGCAGAAGGCGGCTGATCGATGTCTCTCTCTCATCGATGTTTCTAACTCTATATCCCTCTTCCTTCATCTCTGTAAAAAATCAATAAAATATATTTTTTAAAAAAGTAATAAAAAACCCACCAGCAATAAATATAATAAAAACTTTATAAGTATTTCCAAAGATCACTCTTTAAAATTCCCAGGTCATTGGGCAGTACCACACAATTTGAGATTATATTATTTTTATACATATTTGATAGCAATAGATCAATGATAGTTAATATTTGCAAATATAGCAAATAAATGAAAAGGGCAAAATTCATTAAGGGTCTACAACTTTCCCATGCATATACAATCTCACTATTGATTCCAATTAATAGGGAGCAAAGACATATAAAAGCAACAGTGACAGCAGATAAGAAACTTAGACAATCTATTATCTCCCAAACTGTAAATCTCCCAGAAAGTCTATAAACGCTTGCTAGTGAACATATGATTTTAAGTGATAATTAATATTTCAAGTTCCATTGTAATATATAGCAAATAAAAGTTTCCTTCCTTCGAAGTTTAAGAAAATAGTTCATGCATCCAAATTAAATAATGCATGAAACTATTAATGAACCACTGTATCTAAACATATTCTCTGTTCCTGTTAATAACCATTTATCTTTTAATATCATAAATTACAGATAAGAATTCCCCAGTTTTTGTAAGTTATACATCTAAAAATTTACTTCCCTGAAACAGCTTGTAGAAGTGGAATAAGTGAATATGTGAACTTGCTCCGAGTGAGTAGACATGCAGTTTTTTCTCTAGGGTTTTTTTTGTTTTACAAGCTATTACTGCTTCATTGGGTGGTGATTTTGCAAGCTTAACAGCAGTCATAAAGATTTCTTGACATACTTTGTACCCCTAGCCATAGCCTCTAGAACAGGGCCCCCTTTAGGCAGATGGAACCATGTGCTGGGGAGCTGGACTTGAACTGGACTCTTTTAGCTACTTCAGCTCTGGGGAGAGCAAATTGCATCATCACCCACAGAGGCTCTGGTTTAGGCCTCAGTAAGAGGTTCTGTTGTTGTTTATTTATCATTTTGATTGCTTTAATTCTCAATTACTCCCACATGGTATCACTCCCTCCTTGTGCCTTTAACATTAACTTCTTCAACTGTTAACAATTCATTCAATTGTCAGTAAAGTTTGTCACACTTCTCCCATTGTTCCTTGCTTAAATGTGTTTGGAAAGTGAAGATGTTTCTACTGTGCCCACAGTCAGTTTCCCAATTTCAACATGTAATAAAACATCACACAGTTTCTTCTTCATGTAACATCTTTTTTTATTTTTAATGGCAAATCTGTTTGCAGCTCTTTTCCTCAATTCAATAGTCTATGTCTGTATTTATTACTTTATAAACTATTTTCGCCAGTATTAATATATTACAGAGATGTCTCCCCTAAGGACCACAAGCACTCAAATTTGTTTCTGGGGCAACCCAAATCAAGATAGGAGTCAATAGCCCAGCTGGAATGCCTCAGTGATTGAGCATAAACCCATAAACTAGGAGGTCAGGGTTCGATTCCAGGTCAGGGCATATGCCCAGGTTGCAGACTCGAATCCCAGTAGAGGGCATGCAGGAAGCAACCTATTGATGATTCTCTCTCATCATTAATGTTTCTATCTCTTCCTCTTCCTTCCTTTTTCTGAAATCAATAAAAACATATATATATTTTTTAAAAAGGAGCCAATGAAAGAACCAGGTGAAGGGTAACTTAAAAACTTGAAACATCAAGACTTAGAGAAGTATTTTTTTAAAAAGAAACTGTCCTTAGTCATGTCCAAATTGCAAAGGATTTTCATGCTGGAATCAAATACCCCAAAACTTCTGCTTAAGGTCTAACTATGGTAGGATTCTGGTAAAACAAACAGGGAAGACTTCCCTTGGCAAAATAAAAAACGCACACAAACTTCTTATGATGCTAACACTGTTTTGGGAAAGTTGCCATTTACCCAGCACAAAACCCATATTCAAGGTCTTGCCATTTTTTGAAGACTTCTATTTATATAACATTCTATCCTATTTAATAAAAGAGTAATATGCAAATTAACCATCACACCACTACACCCACGAGCCATGCCCACCAGCCAGTCAGGAGCAAGTATGTAAATTAAACCAACCAAGATGGCTGTGGCCACAGAGAGAGCAGGAGGCTTGAGTTTCCCTGGTAATGGGGAAAGCCAAGCTTTCAGCACACCCTGGCTGGCCTAGGCCTCCATTCAAGACTATGAAGTTTCAATTATAGAAGATAAATAAATCCCAACAAAAATGGCCACAGCATGGAAATGGAGAGAGCAGGGGGCTTGAGGTACTCTCAGTGATGAGGAAGCCAAGCTTCCTCCGCTCAGGCTACAAAGTTTCAATTATAGAAGATAAATAAATCCCAACGAAAGTGGCTGTGGCCATGAAGCAAGCAGGAGGCTTGGCTCTGCTCAAGGCTACAAAGTTTCAGTTATAGAAGATAACTAAATCCCAGATACCAGGGCCTCCACTTGTGTCATCAGGGGACGTGGCCAGCCTGAAAACCACCACAGGCTCCTTGCCCAGGCTGCCCCATGCCCCAAGGCAACCCCCACCCTGATCTGGGACACCCTTCAGGGCAAACAAGCTGGGCCCCACCCATGCATCAGGCCTCTATCCTATCTAAGAAAACAGTAATATGCAAACTTACCATCACTCCAACACACAAGATGGCTGCCCCCATGTGGTCAAGCATGGATTCCCCCATGTGGATACAAAATGGCCAGCATGGGAAAGCAGTTGGGAGGGACCAGGCCTGCAGAGAAGGGCAGTTGGCAGGGACCCAGGCCTGCAGGGGAGAGCATGATGGGTGTACCAGGCTTGCAGGGGAGGGCAGTTAAGGGCAAACAGGCTGGCAGGGGGCAGTTAGGCATCAATCAGGCTGGCAGGGAAGAGGTTAGGGGGTGATCAGGAAGGCAGGCAGAAGCAGTTAAGGGCAATCAGGAAGGCAGGCAGGCAAGCAGTTGGAAGCCAGCAGTCATGGATTGTGAGAGGGATGTCCGACTGCTCGTTTAGGCCCGATCCTAGGTAGGACTAGAGGCCCAGAGTTTCATGCACTGGGCCTCTAGTTCTATATAATAAAAATGTAACATGCAAATTGACCCTAACAGCTGATTGACCTGGAATGACTGGTACCTATGACGTTGCACTGACCACCAGAGGCTTCAATGCAGGAGCTTCCCCCTGGTGGTCAGTGCATTCTCAGAGGTGGAGCTCTACTCAGCCTCATGCTGGGCTGATGGCTATGAGCACAGCAATGATCGTGAGAGCCTCTCCTGCTTTCTCAGCAGCACTAAGGATGTCTGACTGATGAGTTAGGTCTAAGCTGGCAGGTGGATATCCCCTGAGGGGTCCCAGACTGTAAGAGAGCGCAGGCAGGGCTGAAGAACCCCACTGAGTGCATGAAATTTGTGCATGGGGGTGTTCATCCCCTCAGCTCCTAACTGCTCATCTGCCTGCCTGCCTATCTGATAACCCTAATTGCCCTCCCACACATTGGCCTGGTCACTCTTAACTGCCTCCCCTACCAGCCTGATCACCTCTTACTGCTCCCCTATGCTGGCCTGGTTGCCCCCCAACTGCCTCCCTTCTGGCTTGGTTACTCCTCTCTGCCCCCCATCCTGGTCTGGTCACCTCCAATTGCCCCCCTGCCGGCCTGGTTGCCCCACGCAGCCTGCTGCTCGGTCATTTGGTCACCCTCAATGACCCCCCCACCAGGATGGTCATCCCATGCAGCCTGCTGCTCAGTCATTTGGCCGCCCCTCACCGACCTCCCCGCTGGTCTGGTCACCTCATGCAGCCTGCTGCTCGGCCGTTTGGTTGTCCCTCACTGAGCTTCCCTGCTGACCTGGTCACCCCAAACAGCCTGCTGCTCAGTTGTTTGGTCACCCCTGATAACCCCCCTGCCAGCCTGGTCACCCCACACAGCCTGTTCAGTCATCTGTTTGGTTGTGATGGTCGCTTAGGCTTTTATATATATAGATGATATCGCATAAATCCTAATCTAGAGAACCTAGGTTAAATTTCCATTCCAATTTGGAACTGGGGAGTCAACCTTTTTGTCCCATTAAGTATCATCTGGTTCATTTTCTAATTCTATAATGTAAAAAAAATTTCACTAAAATTTTAACTTTTGATAAGATCATTATAATTGCAGTACATGTTTTCCTTTAGTGGTTCATTCAATGGATCTCCACTCTTCTTCAAGTATGGTATGGTAACTATATTTTGTTTCTTCTATAGGCCCCTGAAATTTGCATTTTATATGGTTCTCAATTTGGGCAAAAGATTCAACCTGTTTAAAACAAATGTGTATTATTTTTAAGTTTTATTTAAAAATTAGGCCCTTATGCCACTCTTTTAAGACAACAGCTATATATTCTATGATCTTTTAAAATCTTTATGCAAATGTGAAAATAATTTTTCTATAGTTACATAGCAATAGTTTATATTTTAAAACTACTTTATTGTTTAAAATTACGTTCATAACAATTGTTTAGTTTAATTTTTACAACAACCCTGCTTTTTCACTAATCCTAGGCCTTAAATATTTAAAAAAAATATATTTTATTGATTTTTTTACAGAGAGGAAGGAAGAGGGATAGAGTGTTAGAAACATCAATTCTGCCCTTGACCAGAATCGAAGCTGGGACCTTTCAGTCCGCAGGCCAACGCTCTATCCATTGAGCCAAACCAGTTTCGGCATAGGCCTTAAATTTTTTTCATGTATTTCTAAAATCTCCATATGTATCACTTTAATATCCATATTAATATGCCACTAAAAATATTCCAAAATTTACTTAACCATTTATCCAATTTAACTATAACTCCAGATTCCTATCAAAAATATTGAATTATAGCTAGTTGATAGCATTTCTAGATATAAAGTCTTATTTTACAATACCTGTTTGTGAAATAGCACACAAATCTCATAGACCAGCTTAAAACTGGTTCTTCTCCCTAAAGCAGATAGGTGATTAATATAATCTTTGAGTTATTTTACAGGGACAGTCCTGCAACCCCTGTTCTCCAGCTACACCTAGAACCAAAGTCTCTCTCCTCCCCATGGGACCCCAAAGATGGGCCCTAACCGGAGCATGAACACCAGAACCCTTTCAGAAGCAAAAACTCTGTATCCAAGGAGATCCAGTGCTGAAGCCTCTTTCCATAAATGGTCAAGTTCCAAAACTCTCTGGTCAAGCTTGTCCCATCAAGCCTTCTGTGTTTGTTTGTTTTTCAAATATATTTTTATTGATTTCAGAGAGGAAGAGAAATTGAAACATCAATGATGAGAGAGAACTATTGATTGGCTGTCTCTTGCACGCCCCCTATTGGGAGATCCAGCCTGCAACCCGGGCATGTGCCCTTGGCCAGACTCAAACCAGGGACCCCTCAGTCCGCAGACAGATGTTCTATCCACTGAGCCAAACCGGCTAGAGCTTCTGTGTGCTTTTTGCTCCTAACTCCTTAAAACCTTCTGATTGTTCGCCATTGGGGAATTCAGGCTTTGAGCAATACAGCTTCTCATTCTCCATGCTTAGTTCTCTGCAAATGAAGCGACTCTACTCTCTTCACTGCAAAACTCGGTGTTCAGTTTTCAGCTCTGCAGGTTCCAGGCAGTTCAGTAACAGTTGTTCTCCAGTTTGATAGGTGGACCAAAATCCTAATTTTCTTCTAGAATATTTCCTAATATTCCCTCATAGACACCAATTTATTTGAGGATTTCTCTACTACTTAACTCATTTTAAATTTTTTAAATTGCTCTAGGACTTTACTTCTGTGCCAATGTTATAAAGTTCATTATTCCTATCTATGCATCTTCTCCTCACCTCCAGCCCCTCAAGGAATCCACAATGTGTTGACTGCATTAAAAATCTCTTGCTTTGCAGGATTGTCTTTTTTCTGCACTGTTTCTGGTTCTTTCTCTATTTCTTATATAAATGATATCTCATAAATTCTAATCCAGAGACCCTAGGTTAAATTTCCATCCAAGTTCTGAATTTACCCTCCAGTTCTTTTCCTTGTTCTTGAATTACCACTATTATTGATTCCCCTATCATAGTCAAGCTACATATACACCTTCTACATGCAGAGCAAATCACCACCCGGTTATCACTGTCTGCACGGAGTAACTTGAGTGTTAATTACATCTCCCATCACAACTGCCTGCCTCCATTTATATGGGGGGATTTATGTGGGGGCTAATTTTACCAATAGTGGATCTGAGATAGAGGCTTTTGGATTTTCTTTTGCTACATGCTCAAGACTGGAGTTTCAGATCCTAGTCTCTCAGTCCCATCAGTGTTTAAGGGAAAGACTTTGGTCAAGTCATATTACTTTTCCAGGTCTTTGAAATGTATGCTCTTGAGAGCCGTGTTAGCTCTCATGTTTTATAATTTTTAAATCACTTCATTAGCACATTTAAGACTGATATACTTAAAACAGGCCTACAGTCTCATCTGTAGAAACTCTGCCTGTATCACAGCTTTATCAGTTCAGCTGTCCTTGCTCTATGGAAACATATGATTGTTTGGGGTCCCAGTGATGCTTGTTTGAGTACAATGAAGTGGAAACAGAATCCAGGAGTAGATAACAGATATTGCAGAAACAATTCCTGAGAGTTACTGGCTTATGTTCATGCTGACTAAAGGACAATTGTGCTTTTCATCATAGCAGTTTTCTTTCTAATATGTATTTTTTAATGAGACAGTACAATTGGCTATTTGGACAAAAGGTCCTTTGCTCCCTTTGGAAAATCCCTGTGTTAGACTAAGAAAGACCGGTGCTTTCTGCAGGATAGCAAAGGAGTATTATACTTGACCCCAGAGCATCCATAAACTCTAACCAACATCAATGTTCTTAATTTGTCTAGTAGAATAATTAGACAATAAATGACCTAGTGTTGTTTTTTGTTTCTTCATTCTTCTAAATTCTCTTTCAGGTCATATTTTTAGGATATTCTTTTAAGTTAACTAATGACAAATTAATAAATATAAATGATCTTACTCCCACTGAATATTTGATTAGGCCATTTGGCCAACAGCATCATCTTTAGTATGCATTTGGGATTATAACATTTAGAGTTGGAATAGGCTTTTAGAAATAATATGATTCAGTGCTTTCTCAACATGGCTGGTCATCACAATGACCAAAGAGCATGATGAAGATGTAGATTCCTGTGCTATAACCTAAATTAAGTCCAAATAAGTTAGAAGCCTCAAGTGAAGGATCTAGAACTTTTTTTTTTAATGATCTTCCAGGTTATTATTTGGCACCAATACTTGAATAACTTTTAAAGTCACTGAACATTTCATTCCTCTATTTAAAGCATGACTCTGTGCTAGTATTATCCTTAGAGAGCTTTACTAGTTGTCCCTTGAGGTGAAATTTGTAAAGTCATTTTCTCCTTACTTGTTTTGGCATGGAGACAAAATTCGTCCATCAGCCATTGGCCTTACTGAGTCCTGCTATTTAGAGTTACACAGAATGAGCTAATGCTGCTTCACATATTTGACACCGGCTGTATCTTTCTCTTCTATAGGCCAAATATTTCACTTCTTTAATTAATTACATTAGAGTCAAGTTCTTGTACCATCATCTTCACTGTTGCTAACAGCCCAGTCTGCTTATGCTCATTCTAAAATATGGTGGGCAAAGCTGCCTCAACATCATGCAGGGTTCAGTAAGTTAAGAATGCTTTTCCTGAACACTATATTTGTGTTAATGTTTCCCAAAACAACAGCAGTGATTTAGAATGTTCTATCACCTTATTGGCTAATATTGAGTTAATTTAATACTGAATGGTTTCCACACATGATGCTCTTAAGCCATGTTAGCTCCCATGCTGAACCTAAGCATCTGAACATTTTTTAAATAATTAAATGCCAGCACTTATAGTTATGTTTTTAATATTTCTTTATGTTATATTTGACCTAAAGTTTTCCTATGTCAGTATTATTTTGGATCCTTCTTCTTTCAACAAGCCCTGGCTATTCATTGATTAGTATACTTCATATCAACCACACATTCCATACACCCGCCATCAATAATTGTTTCAAGTCACTGAGAGGACCAAAGTCAGGCTTCTTTTTAAGGTGAATTATCAATTGCAAGGAATAATTATTTTGTAAGGATTTAAGTAAAATTAACTGAAGCACTAACTCGTAGACCATATATGTGCTTCACAGTGGTATTTTAGAGTCCCTGAACTATGTTTCTTAACATATGGACTTTAAAAGGGTTTCATTGCTTCTACCTGGAGTTGGTGAGTCTTACTACTGGGTGTTTTTTTTTTTTCTCAAGCTATTTTGTGGTGATTTGACTTACATAACTAACTTCACTTCCTCCCTTCCCCCTGTAGGTTTTAATCTTAAACTGTTGTCAGAGTTCCCATGGGAAATAGGAAACAAGGTACATTGCACTTCTTTTCGATTCTTCTTTTTCTGGTCCTTCTTAGGTTCAAGAGTATTGTGACAACAGCAACCTTAAAAGTTGGTTTTAAGTCTCTGATTGTTTTTGTTGTTGTTGTTAAAGAACAAGCTAATATTAGGAATGGTCATATAATTTGAAGTAACCATGATTTGAAGTTACTTTTTAAAGAAAAAAATTTAAAACTTTCTTTTTTGTGTCACTTAAAGATATAGCTCATATAAAGTTTTAGAGCTCTTGTAGAAATCTGAAGATATCATTCCTAATCTGAAGTTGTCTGTATCCTATCATAAATCACTCTCTTCTATGTATTCCTTTGGCTATTTTAGTAGTTTTCAGCAGCATCTTTAATAAGTCTTCTACAATAACTTTCCAGTTATCTCTTTTTTCAGTCTTCATAAATCACATATGGAGGAGACTATTAAAGAGAACAATTTGAAAGTAACATCACAAATAATTATACCATTTTATAGTAAAATCAATCTATCATACAGATATTATATAATGTTTCAATAAAGTTATTATAATTTTATTGTACTCTTATAATGGAGAAATTGTGAAATAGCCCTTGCTTCTTGTTTTTTAAGACAATCAGGAGATAAAATAATTGAATACCTTAATATTTTAAAATTACTTAAAAGCCATAAATCTGGCTTCATGAGATGTACATTTTGACTTCATTTGTTTATAGTTTGTGGCCCCTTCTTCAAGCATTCCCACCATTCCCACTGCTTCCTTTTAGATGACTAGTTCCAAAGTTTGAATTGAGGAGTTGAGAAATCCGAGGCAGAATTCTTCCCCATCTCTCAGACCAATGGTTCAATGTTGTCATTTCTGGTGAACAGTCAGAATTACTTGGGAAGCCTGTATATATTCCCCTCCACCACCTGAGAACTACTTAATCTATTGGTTAACTGTGGGCAGGCTGGGAATTCATAAATGTAAAAAGCTTCACAGGTGATTCCGGTGATCAGCCAAGGCTGTAGAACTGGTAGGTGAGTAAAAGAAATTTGACTGCCATTGAAAGGAAGTATGCAACCTAAATATAAAGTTTAACAGTTGCTAGTTTAAAATATGTAAATAAAGTCTATGAGAATAGATTCAGAGACTGAACATGAACATTTATCCCTAGTGGGTTTATTTTTTAAAATAATATAAACTGATAAAATGATAATTGTCTATATATTAACTTTAAGAGCAAGGTTAAAATTTAGCATAGTTTCAAGTAGGTATTTTAAACAAACCACTTCCTTGGTAACACTCTAGGCCTTGTTATGTCATAATTTTACACAACTTCCAAAATCACAAATTCAACATCCTGCTCTCTGTTTATTATCTCCTTTATATTCAACTTACTTATTCAACTACTCACTCTTGACCTTTGACTCTATTAGGAACTCCTACTTACTCTTTAACAAAATTACACAGGTTTCAGGTATACAACTCTACAACACATTACCTGTACACTGTATTGTATGTTCACCACCCCAAGTCAAGTCTTCTTCCATCACCAACCCCAATATATTCAATAAAAAGGAAAACAATAAAAAAATTTTAAAGAAAATAAACCTCTACCATTCTTGACTTTTGTTTGACCAAATTAGGACCTTGTGTAGCTCCTCCAGTTCTCTCTTTCTTCAGTTCCTTAATCAGCTAGATAATATAATCCACAAATTCAATAGCACTTCTACCAATAATATGAGCCTCCTTTACCTCTCTATTTTCTTATACAGGTCCAGTTTTTCACCAGTGGGGTCCCTTGGCCTGGCCTGTGGTATCTGGCCAATACCAACTCTCTGACATCCCCCAAGGATCCTGGATTGCAAGAGAGTGCAGGCCAGTCCAAGGGATCCCATCTGTGCACCATCAGGACTGGGGAGGGATGCAGGAGGTTGGCCAGCTAGGGAGGAATTGTGGGAGGGTTCTAGGATGTGTCCGACCCACCCCGCTCAGTCCTGATCAGCTGGACCCCAGCAGCAAGCTAGCCTACTGATTAGAGTGTCTGCTCCCTGGTGGTTAGTGAACATCATAGCAAGCAGTTGAGCAGCTTTAGCATATCATTAGCATGTTTGCTTTGATTGGTTGAATGGCTAACTGGATGACTGTACACTTAGCATATTAGGCTTTTATTATATAGGACTAGAGGCCCAGTGCACAAAATTCGTGCATGGGAAGGTGACCCTCATCAGCCTGGCCTGTGCCTTATCGCAACCCAGGTCCCCTGGGATAGGGCCCCTAGGCCTGGCCAGCAATCAGGGCCTATCAGGACTTTCCTTCTCCTGGCTGCCAGCAGCTTGCCCCACCCCCACCTCTGCCACTGTTTGCCATCTGTGTGGCGCTGCCCCTCCGCTCCCCCACCACTGGTTGCCTTCCTCTGTAGGTAATAGGTATGGGTTTTGATCACTTGGTTGGCCTGGGCCTCTCTCCGCAGGGTGATTGCTGGCTGGTCCTGCACACCCACCACTGGATCACTGGCCACTGGCCCCGCCCACCCGCCGCAATGCTGCCAGCGGGATGGCCTGGGCCTTCCTCTAGAGGGTGATCAATCATGGGGCCCAGCAGAGGGAGGCCCCACTTACCCAGCCAGGGCTCTGTGATCAATCATCATGCAGAGGGTGGCCTGGGCCTTCCTCTGCAGCTCGATCTTGGGGTGATGGCAGGGCCTCCAACCAACTGCATTGCACCTGCCTTGGCTGGCCTGGTGCCAGTGTGTGTCATAGCGTGGTCTCTGGAAGGTCGTCTGGATGGTCATTCTGTTGTTTGGTTATTCAGTCAATTTGCATATTATGCTTTTATATTATAGTAAAGGCCCAATGCAGAAAGATTCCTGCAAGAATAGGGCTTCCTGCTGCAGTCTCCACTGCTCGCCTACTTCTCTCCCTTCTCCGCTGTCCCAGCTACTTCCTACCCTGCCTGCTTCCCTCTCTTCTCCTCCGCCCCACTTGCTTGCTTCTCTGCAGCTTCCCTCCCTTCTGTAGCACTTGGCTTCCTTCTACGCTGTCTTCAGTCTTCGCTCTGCACAATGATATGCAAATTAACTGCCATCTTGGTTTGTTTAATTTGCATACTCACTCCTGATTGGCTTGAGGGCATGGCTTGTGGGTGTAGCAAAGGTATGGTCAATTTGCATATTTCTCTCTTATTAGATTGGTGTTTAGAAAACTCCAAATCTGGATCAGCTCTATTTTTCTGCTTCTCTTGTGCCTTCTTATTCTTCAATCACAGGTTGCACTGGTAGATAATTCAGTAATAAATATCAAATGTCTAGTCCACCTTGCAAGGCAACTTTACAGTTTTTTTCTTCTTAATTCACTTTCTTAGTAATAATTTTCAACTTTCTTTATACTCCCTCTTCTTCCAAGCATATTGCCTCTGTTCCTGCCTTCTCACCTCATTCTTTTTAAAAAATTGAATTTATTGGGTAACATTGATTCACCATCAGAGATATATTTGAATTTTCTTCTACCAATTCTATGAACCTCCATCTAAGCCTATCTTCTGCTTCTTCCCCCTAACTCTAGTCCTATTTAAGGTTAATCTTTTCACTTGAGTCTTGGGTTCTACTCTTCTCTAATATTTCAAAAATATTACATTACCAAATAGTTTTTCTCTTTTCTGCATATCCAAAAGTTTCCTAACATTGTATAATTCCCAGTGTCATTTAAATATGCTAAAAAATATTTTGAAGCCAAGATATAGAAGCAATATAGGCATCCATTGATAGATGACTGGGTCAATGAAATATTATTCAGCTATTAATGAAATAAAACCTTGCCATTTTCAATAACATGGTAGACCTAGAGGGTTTTATGCTAAGTAAAATAAATAATATAGAAAAAGACAAATACCATATAATTTCACTTATATGTATATTCAAAAACAAAATAAACATACAAAACAGAAACAATCTCACAGATATAGAGAATAAACTAATGGTTGCCAGATGGGAGGAGGTTGAATGAATGGTCAAAAAAGATGAAAGGGATTAAGAAGTGCAAATTGTCAGTTAAAAATAGTCAGATATATAAAGTATTACATGGTGAATATAGTCAATAATATTATAATAAATATGTATGGTGCCAGATGATACTAGACTTACCAGAGTGGATTGCTTTGTAAAGTATATAAAAATCTAATCACCATGTTACACAGCTGGAATTAGTATAATATTGTATGTTGAGTATACTAAAAATAATATTAAATGACCAAAAAAAATTAAACATTATTTTTAAAAACTTAAGTGGTAAATAAAATTTTAAAGCTATTTTTCAATCTCTGATATTTAGACCCCTTTCTAACTAACACCTCACTTTCCATCTTTCTCCTTACTTTCAGAGCTAAACATTTAAAAACTTTTTAAAGCGTTATGGGTTCCCTATTCTATTTAACAGCTTTTACTAATGTTCAATTTACTTTAATTTGGCCTCTGCCCCTCTCACTTGGATTAACAGTCACCAAATTCTTGGTAGAATTTGACATTGTTAACCACACATTCCTTCTTGAAATAGTTTGTTCTGCTGGCTTCCATGAATATTATGTACTGGTTTTCTACCTAACTCCTGGCTGCTCTTCCTTTCTATCATTAAAATTTTTTTGTTGTTTTTACAGATTCATCCTCCTCTACTTATTAATTAAATGATGGAGTTTCTCAGGACTCAAGCCTGGCCTGTCTATCTTCACATTCTATTATATATCCACAGGCAAATACTTTACTACCAATATATGTACATGACTTTTAAAATTTGTAAATCTCACATCTTTTTTCTAAGCCTACACCTTAACCTACATAATAAAAGGCTAATATGCAAATGACTGAATGGTGGAATGACCGGTCACTATGATGCTCGCTGACCACCAAGGGATAGACATTCAATGCAGGAGCTGCCCCCTGGTGGTCAGTGGGCTCCCACAGGAGGAGCATTGCTCAGCCAAAAGCCAGGCTTATGGCTGGCAAGCACAGCAGCAGTGGTGGGAGCCTCTCCTGTCTCTGACTGATGGGTTAGGCCCACTAGGCTGTCAGTCAGACATCTCCCCAGAGCTCCCAGACTATGAGAGGGTGCAGGCCAGGGTGAGGGACCCCTCCTCAAGTGCACGAATTTTGTGCACTGGGACTCTAGTATATCTTATTTTACATCTTCACAAGGATGCTTCAATTTCAACATGTCAGATACCAAACTCTCTCCAAAGTTAGTTCTCTTGGGTGCTTCTAATCTCATTGACTCTCATTGACTAGGAACAACCCTGTGTCCAGTGTCATAATTTAAAATTTTCAGACACCACATTATTCACACTCCAATATTTACTCCATCTTTGAAGTTATTCTTCATTCTAAACATCTAAACACACATTCCATATCTTCTGCTACCATATTCTGTTACCAACATCTCTAACCTGAATTAATGTACTAGTATTTACATTAATTTCCCATCAATTCTTGTGCTTTACCCATTCTAATCCACGTTGACAACATACTAAGTAATTTCTTTAAAATGTTTCACCAAATTGATAAAATTTTGGGTCATTATTTCTTCAAATGTTGTTTTTTTTTTCATCACTAAGAAATTGATTTATTACATATGTACCAGTTGACTTAAAGTTATCTCACAATCCAAAGATGCTCTGCCCTTCTTTTTCTCTATGTGTCTTATTTGGACAGTTTTAATTGCTATGTCTTCAAGAGTACTAATCTTTTCTTCTGCAACATCTAATATACTGTTAATCTTACCCACTCTATTTTTCATTTTACATATTTTAGTTTTAACTTCCAGCAGTTCAGATTATGTCTGTTTATACCTGTCATGCTTTTAATTATTGTTTAGAACATATGAAATATGGCCATAACAACTGTTTTACTATATTTTTCTGCTCATTTTATCACGGAACGTAAGGTCTCAGTTCTAGCCAAGGATCCCTTATCCAGAGCAACAGAGAAGAAAAGGGAGCCCATGTAGCTTTGGGTGGTGGGAATCAGTGGGGATTTGGTCCACCTGGGAGACTCCAACCACATCATCCCAGGCAAAGAGCGATTTTTTTGTTACAACACCAGCCTAGGAAGTTAGCTCTGGTCTGGGACTACAGGAAGAGCCACGCACCAGTACTTGGGGCTGATAGAGGGGTCTGCTCAATACACCTAGCAGTGACTTTGAGCATCCTCTTTTCTTTGACAGGACCTTGGGTAAAGCATGGGTCAGAGACTTAGAATGTGTGGCCTGGGAAAGAGAATTGATCTTGCATACCTCAAGCTCACCATGGGTACATGGAACAGACTGACAGATCTAAGAGAGGAGGGGAGTGAGAAGGGACTGGAAGAGATTAACTAAAGAACAGATACTCATATGTTCATAGTCCATGGACACAGATAATAACGTCAAAAAGGCCTGGTGGGGCTGGGGGGTAGAGAGTGGATGGAGGAGAGAAACAGGTGGGGGAGTAGTGAACATTTGTAATAGTATCAACAATAAAAGAGAAAGAGAGAGAAGAACAAACTAATAGTCTAAAATAATACTAGAAAATTCTTTAGTCACAGTAAAGATTTGTCTTTGAGTTTTCTGGAAACAGAACCATTAAATTTTGCCTAGAACCCTTGACAAGAACATTTGGGAAACCCTGTAACTGAATGCAACCTTAATATGAAAAATGCATTAGGTGGACACTACAATATGCTGTGTGGCCATCCTAAAATTCACTGCCACATGAAAAATATTTTTTCTCATGCTCCTGCTTCTGTAGGTTGATGGCAGTTTGGCTGATTTAGGATGGGCTCAACTGGGTGACGCTGCTTTAGAAGGAGGAAGCTGGGCTAGGTTATTGGTGAACTCAAGCCTATTCCCCATTTCCTTCCCCAGGGCCTCGTTTAAAGGTCTTCATGGCTGTTTATCCAAGGGCAGTAGGGCAAATACAGGCACATATTTAAGTGTTCTGATTATATCAAATGTGCTAAAGTTTCACTGGTCAAAGCAAGTCATTTGGCCAAGGCCATCATCAATGGTGGAAGAGAAGGGGAAAGGGATGTAAACGTCTCACCTGTGGTACAGCTGTGAATATTTACTAAATGATTACAGGTCAAATAATTTCACTTTTAGGAATCTATCCTAGAGAAATAATGAGGAAAGCATGCAAAGTTACTAATCTCTGTGTTCATAATAAAATGAAAACAAACCAAACATGCAAATATCTAAAAGCATGAATAGCTAAGTAAAGTAGATATATGAAGGAAATATTATACAGAAATCTGTAAAACATAATAAGGAAAATATGGGGAAATTCAAAAAGCAGCATGAAGAAGGAAGACAGGAAAATCCAAGATGGTGGCATAGGTAAACACCTATACTGCTGCCTCGCACAACAATTTCAAAACTACAACTAAAAGACAGAAGGGACATCATCCAGAACCACAGGAAAGCTGGCTGAGTGGAAGTTCTACAACTAGAGGGTAAGAGAGGGGCTCACAGAGACCCAGAGGAGCTGCAAAAAGCTGAGGTACGGAGACGCACGCGAGGAGAGAGCGGGTGCCGGAGTACCTGGCTGGCTTTCTCTGGCGGGAGGGAAACGGAGACTCCCAACGGCATTGAACCCCTTATCCTATGACACTAAACCCCAGATCCAGCTGAAACTCATACGGGGGGAGTTTGGACTGTGAAAAGGGAGAAGTGCCCGGAAATTTAGGGGAGTTACAAAGGATCGGAGGTCTGGTCGCGCACGACACCACTCGGAGGACAGATTGCTGATTGTGCTGCTGGCTTTCGTGAGTGGGCAGAAGACAGACCCTCCGAACTGTGCCACTTCTGACTCCACTAAGCCCCTGTTTTGGGCGAAACCCTGGAGACCTAGACTCGTGTGGTCCTGGTTCGCAGGGGAGCCGGAAAGGCAGCGGTTAGAGGCACTGCGGGTGCGCGCACGCACAAGGACTGCTCCAGCCATTACCCAGTCACGTGAGACTCAGGGGCCGTGGAGGGCAGGGCCGACTGGAAGGCAAGACGGTCCCTTAAGCCCTGAGACTCCACCCATCCCAAGCTCAGCAGAGGCTTCTTCGGCTGAATCCAGCACAGAAGTTTCCCCGGCACAGTGAAAATGCCGAGACAAGGGAAGGGATTACAAGCAAAAGAAATGGAGGAAAAAAAACGACTGGATATAGAGTTCAAAACCACGCTTATAAGGTTTTTCAAGAATATGCTAGAAAAGATGGATAAATTTAGTGAGACCCAAGAGGAGATGATAAATACACTGACTGAAATAAAAACTATTATACAGAGTACTAACAGCAGACTAGAGAAAGGCAAGGATCAAGTCAAAAATTTGAAATAAAAGAAGCAGAAAACATTCAACTGGAAAAGCAAGAAGAGAAAAGAATCCAAAAATGTGAAGATAATGTAAGGAGCCTCTGGGACAGCTTCAAGCGTACCAACATCAGAATTGTGGGGGTGCCAGAGGAAGAGAGAGAGCAAGATACTGAAAACCTATTTAAAGAAATAATGACTGAAAACTTCCCACATCTGGTAAAAGAAATAGACTTACAAGTCCAGGAAGCACACAGAACCCCAAAGAAAAGGAATCCAAAGAGGACTACACCAAGACACATCATAATTAAAATACCAAGAGCAAAAGACAAAGAGAGAATATTAAAAGCAGCAAGAGAAAAACAGTTTATTACCTACAAGGGAGCATCCATACGACTGTCAGCTGATTTCTCAACAGAAACGATGCAGGCCAGACGGGAGTGGCAAGAAATATTCAACGTGATGAACAACAAGAACCTACAACCAAGAATAATCTATCCAGCAAAGCTATCATTCAGAATTGAAGGGCAGATAAAGACCTTCACAGAGAAGAAAAAGCTAAAGGAGTTCATCAACTCCAAACCAGTATTATATGAAATGCTGAAAGGTACCCTTTTAGAAGAGGAAGAAGAAAAAGGTAAAAGACAAAAAATTATGAACAACAAATACACATCTGTCAACAAGTGAATCTAAAAATTAAGTGAATTAAAAATCTGATCAACAGAATAAACTGGTGAACATAATAGAATCAGGAGCACAGAAAGGGAGTAGACTGATAATTCTCAGGAGGACAAAAATCATAAAGCATCAAACAGACTGTGAAATTATAGCAGAAAGATTAAAGTTAGGTGAGGTAAATAAGTGATCAATCAAAGGACTTGTATGCATGCTTATAAACATAACCAATGATCACAGACACTGGGGGGTCGGGGTACGCCTGGGAGGGAGGGGGGCAATGGGGAGATATGTATAAAAAATTAATAAAAATTAATTTATAAAAAAAAAAGAAGGAAGACAAATTGTCAGTTATAAAATGAAATTTCCCAATAACTGCTTCAGCATTTTAGAAGAATGACAGCGTTCTTCCCAGGAAAAAGCTATTCTTTTGTTTGTGAAAGATGAAGGGGTGTCTCTGGCATTGGAAAAAGGCCATAGGCCAGTCTAGATAAGGAGAGATTTAGAAAAGCCAGAGACAAATTTCTCATCATATCACAAGTTCTCAGTTTTTGCATTGGTAGCCTGAAAGATAGAATGTTCGAGACTTTGAGCAAGAAAGCAAAAAGAAGCAAAATGAAGGTCAACCATTGAGCAGTAGTCCAGGCACTAGGGAAACATTGCTTTTGAAATGAAAATAACCATCTAGTTATATAAGAATACTTGATCCTAATTTTTAAACTTTCCACCATATATTATTACATGGTGATTTTAATTAGAAGAGAAGAGCATGACAAATACTCAAAATCTGTAAACACTTGAATAAAAAGTTAATTATTTTTCTACCCATCAGTTGCAGAACTGAAGCCCAATCAGTTTACTGGTTGGTTGGATTTATACATTGTATAAAAAAATTCATAGTGAATTTGATCAACAGTGACACCCGCTATTTCTTTTTCAGTTATTTTCCTGTCTTTTTCCTCTGCTATTGCTAAACCTTTAGCAAATACCTTTATTTTAATATCCAGCAGCAACATGGGTTTGGTGTTTTGGAACATATAGGAGTGGGAGCTAGGCAATAAGAAGAAATGATAACCAGGTGCAGGAGGGGAGGGGCTTAAAGGGGGAGGGTTTCAGATGAGCAAGGGTGAACCAGAACAATGACATCCAATAGAATATTCTGCAATAAGATAGCCATATGTGCTAATTGAATATTTTCAGTGTGACTAGTATGCCTGGGGACTTGAATTTTCAATTTTACTTAGATATAATTAATTTAAATATAAATATCCACATATAGCTATTATATTGGACAGCCCTGAGCATCTAGATAAAACCAGAAACAGTGTTGAAAAATGATCAAAAGAATGTAGGTAGGATGTCTGTCACTCAGAATTCTCAGAACTAGTAGAAAAGGCCCCTGATATCTGGAAATCACATAAAATAGAAGCTTAAAATAGTTTATGTGTTATTTCAGAAAGGAAAACTCTAAAATGTTGAAAGGTAATATGTATAAACTTAAAGTTTAAAGTACATTTCTGTGTTCAGAGAAAGGACTGGAAGGATATATTCAAAATGTTAAGTTTAGATGGTGTGATTGTAAATAATATATATTTTTTTATCTTTAGTGCACTTCTCAAATTTTCTCCATGAGCATGCACACGTTTTTATTTTATATCTGTTTACTAGTCTGGATAATATTTTGAAGTATTAATTCTGCCATCCTCCTAAAATTTCTCCATTTCCTTCCCCTGCTCAATTGACCAGGTAACTTACTGTGACCGTAGGCTTATTCATTTCTGGGAAAGTATGTGCTTGGCAGAAAAGCAGAAGTTATCTGCAAGATTTCCGGTCTTTTGTTTGAGGTTGTAAAGATGTGCAAAATTATTAAGAGAAATTGGGGGGTTTCAACAAACAGAAAGGGCAATTAAACTTGCTTTCAGAGAGCAAAATGCTTTTAGAGATTGAGAGAGGGATCTCTGCACCTTAGACCACAGGCCACCAGGATGGGCTATCTGGTAGACCTTGGGTCTTACACAACCTCAGAGGGAAATGGCTGTAAGCAACATGGGGGTAGTAGAATTTACAAACCTTGGGATTCTCTGCTTTATAAGGATGTACCTTTTCTCAAGGGGGTGAGAGAAAGCTGCCAATCATGAAGGTGTCAGAAAACAGCAAAAAACATTTCCGCGATAATCTGTGTGGACCAAAAGGCCAACACCAGTTCTTGCATTTCATTACACTCCTGGTGTAGGTGTGAAGGGTAAAGGAAGGAATGAAAAGAAATTTCCTTCCAGCTGGTCAGAAAGGATTTGAAAATTATATTAACTTAAGTAGCTTTAAAAAGAACGTGGGCCAGTCAGTGTGGCTTAATGGTTGAGTATTGACCCATGAACCAGGAGGTCATGGGCACGTGCCCAGGTTGTGGGCTCAATTTCCATTAAGGGCATGCAGGAGGCAGCCAATGGATGATACTCTCTCATCATTGATGTTTCTATCTTTCCCTTTCTCTCCTTCTGATATCAGTAAAGTTTATATTAAAAAAAGAAAAGAACGTGAAGAAAATTGAACCCTGTCCACGATAGCAAAAGATGGCCAGGTTCAATTTCCAGTCATGGCACATACCCAGGTTGCAGATTTGATCCCCATTTGTGTGCGTGTGTGTGTGTGTGTGTGTGGCAACTGATCAATGTTTCTCTCTCACATCGATTTTTTTTCTCTCTTCCTCCCTCTTCCTTTCTCTAAAATTAACTTAAAATATTTCAAAGAAAAAAAAAAGAAGAAGAATGAAAATAGAACCCCTTATGCATTACTGATTAGAAGGTAAAATGGTACAACCACAGTGGAAAAGTTTAGCAGTTCCTCATAAAGTTAAACAAGGAATTACATGATCCAGCAATTCTACTTCCAGGCATAGACCCAAAAGAATTGAAAGCACAAACTCCAATATACACTTGTGTAGACAAAAAAAAAAAAAAAAAAAAACCCCCAAAAAAACAAACAAAACCAGGGAGGGCCTGCATGGCATGGAAGCCTTGCAAACTCAAGAGACCTACTAGAAAATAACCACAAAGGATGGTCTGAAATTAAAAACCTTTCATTAAAAATCAGTTCGTAGTGTGTAGTCATGTCCTAGGCCAGTATCTTCCTTGACAAAGATCAACTTCAATCTTTATTGAGTCTATTGTCTTTTTTGCATCTAAGATAACATACCTGTGAAAAGTCAGGGTAACTTCTAACTTCCCCTTTTCTGGACCCCTCAGGGCATAATCCAATGTGCCTGGGAGCCAGGACTGGAGACCACAAATTCCTTAATTGTTATTGTCATCATGTTAATTATTGGCTGTTAACTATCCTATAACCTCTTAAGTAAAAGAAGTATTTGCCTATCATTTTACTTTTTATCCAATCCCAGAGGTTCCCTTGCTTTCTCCCGCCTCCCTAATCTATCACCAATGAATTCCATGTAACCCACTTACATCTCCTCCTTTGATTGTAATGTACAAAACAAGGTGAAAAACTGCCATTCTGGAGCATTATCCCAATATGTTGAGATTCTGCTTCTTGGTAATTCTCCACAGTTTGGCTCAAATAAACTCACAAAAACTCTTTACAGGTTTGAATTTTTTTACATTAACAGTTGTGCACCAATATTCACTGAAGCATTATTCACAATAGCCAAAATGTGGGAATGACTCAAATGTCTATCAATAAAGTAGTGGTAGAACGATACCAGGTGTTATTGGTAATTGGACCTTGGTTCAGCAACCTCGGTGCTTCAGTTTGGCAAAAAAGGAGTCAGAGCCAAGGAAATCAAATGGAAGGAGAAAGTTTCTTTAGGAAGCCATAGAAATAGAAAGAAGTGAGTCAGCTAGGTTGTGACAGCTCAGGAAACACCTTACAGCAAGCATATCAAACCCAAAGGCTAACATGAACCAAATAAACAAGGTTTAAGTTTATGTGGGCCACCAAAAGTCAAAAAGCTTCAATTTTCATAGAAACAGGTTTATTTCAATAGAGACATGCTGAATACAAAGGGCTGACATAAATGAGTAATCGTTAATGCTTTTTAATAATTAACATTTTTTCTTACCAGACACTGAATAACTGCACAAATTAATAAGCATAAGGCAAACAAACCTATTTTTCTTGTTCTCCGAAAGCAAAATATTTCCTATTGCCCACACCAAACAAGTCAGTACAAGACTAATGACATGGCAGTCGGCTGCTAAAATATTCACTGCTAGTATTAGTGGAGAGAAATGATGTGCCTGCGCATAGGTGTGTAAGGGAAATCAATGCAACACGACTACAGTAATCAGCCATTAGTGATTACTAGTCATTATTAATAATTATGTATAACAAGATATTGTAAAAATTAAATTATGAAAATTTTATTAAAACGTTTCTTACATACCGTTATATTGACTGAGCCACAGAAATATTCATTGTGGGCCATGAGTTTGACATGCTTGAATTACAGAGGCAAAAGAAGGGCCCTTGGAGCTTAAAGGAAAGAAAGGCAAAGTTATACACCCAGAGAAAGGAGAGGAAGAAAGGCATGAGCGTGCTCCAGAGAGAGAGAGAGAGAAAGACAGAGAAAGAAGAGAGACAGAGAGAGCTCCTGTGTGCACCTGGGGAGAGAAGACGGTGGAGCAGGGGGGTGTGCTAAAGAGATAGAGAGAATGCTCGCTGGGTCTTCATCTTAAAGGCTTTTATCTGGAGGTCTCTGGAGGAGGATCTCAATAGAATGTTCATCAGCTTTCCAGCTGTGACTTTTCAGGGTCGTAGTTTCTACTGATCGGTTGGTGCCAAGACAAGGGGGTCATTAGCAATGGCAGCTGGTCCTGGTATCAGCCTGGTTGTCACTCCTCCTGACCTTGCTGCTTTTTCTGGACCTGGAGCTGAAACTCAATTGAATCTCTAGGCCTTAATGCTTAAGGGAGTGGTAGTGCAAGGGCTTCTATGGGAGTAGAATGGGTCTATTCTAGTTTCTTGCTCCTCCTCTAAGGGGGTCAATTACATGACCAGTAAAATGCCAGGGGAGGAAAGGTCAGGGGAGGGTCCAAACCACATGACCAGTGATGTGAAAGGTCAGGGAGGTCTAAACCACATGACCTGTGTTTTGCTAGAAGAGGAAAAATTCACCCTGGGGCTGAGGTTGCACCCTACAATTGTTGCATCCTGCAGCTTCTGCCACTTCAGACTTCCTGAACTCTGATCTTCACCTCTCAGCATTTTTGAGAGGAGGGTGTCCCTCTGTGTTGATCCAAACATATCTCTCCCAGAAGCCAGAACAGAGCCATCTAATTTGTTTTCCTCTCTCAGGAATGACAATCCTACTTCAGCTGTTATTTAATGTCTGAAAACAACTGTTCTATGTAATCCAGTTTACTTGTGTGTTATGGTAGCAGGACAAGCCTGGCACTAGTTATACTGTCTGGCCAGATACGAAAGTGTAAATTACTATATATATTTTTTTAATTTTAAAAATTTGCTTTGTCATTTTTTAATCAGATCTAGTCCTTTTTATTATGTGTTGTTCTTGTCTTATGACTTCTATTCTTCACTTCTCTTTGAACATTGTAAATATCCCTGACAGCATGTTCATATTTTTCTATTATCTGTATTTCTTTGGATATAATTTCTGCAGTTCATTGTACCTTATTTCTCTGTCACTTCCTTAGTTCTCTGTCTCCTTTTGGGGGCTATACATTTTTACTAGGAACTCTTCAGTGGGAGTTGTTTCCATGGGAATTAAGTTGAATGGTCTGCGAAGGTCCCCTCCTGTTGTGGGCCATGAGTTTGGCTATTATATTGGACAGCACAGAGCATCCAGATAAAACCAGAAATAGGGCGTGAAAAATGATCAAAGGATGTACCAAGGACACAAGGGTTTCAGTTTGATTAGTTCTGGTTTTTTGCATGCCTTCATGCAAATTCATACAACACATTGAGCAAGGTTTGAGGTGGGTTTTCTTGCCTTTTCGCTGCCTCTCTGGCCAAGAGGGCAGGGTATTCTAGTTTCCATTGTATGGACTGGCTCTCACATTTATAAAAGGGCCCACTTCCTGGGGCTGATGTTGCCTGGGACTCTGAGCTCAACTCCCAACCCTGGTCTCCATAGGGAACTCCTTTATAGGTCACTGGGTTTAGCTCTTGCTCACTACATTGATTTTGAATATGTATTTTTAAAAATATATTTTATTGATTTTTCACAGAGAAAGGGAGAGGGACAGAAAGTCAGAAATACCGATGAGAGAGAGACATTGATCAGCCGCCTCCTGCACGCCCCCCACTGGCGATGTGCCCGCAGCAAGATACATGCCCTTGACTGGAATCGAACGAGGGACCTTTCAGTCTGCAGGCCGATGCTCTATCCACTGAGCCAAACCGGTCTCGGCTAAATATATTTTTTAAATTTTTGAATATTGTACTCATTTCTCCTATGTGGGGATTTCCATTCTTAATTTTAGCTCAGTTATGTATTTAAAAAATTAATTTGGATTTATTGTATTATTTTGTGTGGAAAGGGGAACTTCAAAAGTCAGTATAGTCTACTATGTTGATTTGATGTATGTGTAGTAATATGCATCATATTGCTTCTCAAGAAACACATTTTTCTGAATCACAGTCTTTAACTTTTAATGAATGCACTATTTATCCCATGCTTTGCTCCAAAAAAGAATATTAGATGCTAGTGTATGAATTTATGATCTCCTTATTTGATTATAAGATACGTCAATAAGGCATGGAGCATGTTATTTTAATTTGTATACTCCAAAACTTCAAATGCAACACCAGTTTAATATTGAGTAAAGAACTGTTGAAAATAACCCAAGGTAGCTTTCTAAAATTTTCTTAAGAACTGGTATTTACTAAGTTCAAATTCTTTAAAATACAACTTAAGACAAAATTTCTCCATTTTTATTTGATTTCAAGACAACTGTTAAATATTTAAGTATGCAAAATATCTCTCAAATAGTAGCTACTTTAACACCACCACCCTTGAAATTAATCTGATAGAAAAATATAGCATTAGGAAAATCACAATAAGAAATACTTTCTGTAAGAAGCCGTATTTCAATGAGCTAAAAGTGGAAAGTGACAAATTAGAGCCAATCCTTTGCAATTGTTTCATTGATCATAATTCAGATAAAAATGTATAGAGAAATATATAACAAACTTTAGCTAACAGAATAAGGAACAAAGCCTTGTGAATGGGAGTAGGGGATCAGGAAGAAGTGAGTGGTGGCATTCTTGGGAGTCTGTTATTGGGTTACCCAGGGGCAGCCTCAGGATCTGGAGCCAGAGCAGAGTGGGGTGCAAGGGAAGACACCCCTTCTATAAGGAGGAGGTGACAGCTGTCGGAGTTCTGAGCACTCTCCACACTTGTCGATTGTAGCTCCACCAAGGGCAGGATTTCTCGGAGGACTTATATAGCCAGGGACGGAAAAGGCCTCCGGGTGACCTCCCAGCTGGAGACTTCAGGAGAGTTCAAAGCACCCCATTTCTTCTCACTTTAAGAAAATCCCTAGAGACGCTTAGTGGGAAACTTATACAAATGGATGGGCCTCAGACTTCCCTAAAGGAGGAGGAACTTCTTGCTTTCTGGCAAGGAATGAATCATTTGGGAAACTTGAGGCTCTGAATAGTCAGAGGATTCTCCTAAGGAGGGGACACAGAGAATGAGGGACATATGACACTCATTTGAAAATCTTGGGGGGCATAGCAGGGGAATAATTTATTTGGGGACCTGATTTCTACATCAGGATCTTAGGAAACCTCTGTGCAGAAAGTTCCAGGGCACTGGAGGGACAAGTAGTTGAGAATGAGGTAGTTTCAGCACTGAGCAGAACAGACTTGGTGGGTCTTGCTGCCAAGTTGAGGACAGAGGCAACATTCCAGCCAATGCAAGTCCTCCTTCAGAGAGGGAGTCTCAAAGTGCCCACAAAGATAACACTCAAGCAGTATATTTTAAAAAGCTAAACACACCCAAAGAGCTGTAATTTCCATGGAATTTTAAAATCTCAAGTAGAGTTTACTAAGAAAGAGGAAAAGCAGCAATAATGACTACTCTCCGGAGAGAGATAAAGCTGAATCAATCCATTTGGCACTTGTAAAACAGATTAGCTATGCTGGCAAACAAAATGTTAAACCAAAAGAAAGAAGGGATTGTGGCAGTTACTAACTTTCTACAGTTTTTTAAATCAAAAGTGGTCTTAGGTATCCAGTAAATAAAAGATTAAAAATTTAAGATGTTCTGGTTCTGCTTTCTTTGTTTTAAAAATCACTGCTTTAGTCTACTCAGAGAAAGAGAGAGAGAGAGAGAGAGAGAGAGAGAGAGAGAGAGAGAGAGAGAGAGAGAGAAGAAAGGAAGGGATTCTCTCTGGGAAAAACATATTCATTCTAGTTCCAGGGACTTTTGAAGGGAAGGTCAGGAACTCATTTCTAGCTTTTGATTAAATTGTAGTAGAATCAACACCAATGCTGGAAGAAACTTTTGAGATTCTTCACCTTAAGTCATTCAGTTCTCCAGTGAGGATATAAAGACACTGAGAGTATTAAGGTGATCATAAAAGTCAGTGACAGCTACTGCTGGAATCTGATTTCTTGACACCCAGCCTGGTGTCAGTTCAAGACACAATTCAAAAGTCCTGGGCAGGAGAACATGCTCAGAGTTGGCCTGTCTGTGAAAAACAATTAAGATAATACTGACCTAGGTTGGGAAGTCATTTGTCCAGACATAATGGAACCTTTCCAGGATCAGGAAAAATATTGACTAGGCTGTTCTTATTTATAATCTGTGATAGGAAGGAAGAAGGTCTGGGTATTCTTTAGGTCTTATGTCTGTACTAAAATAAAAACCTGTGATTAGTTTTGAGTGTGCCTGGTTACTGGCACAAGTAATTTCAATCCCCTCGTTTTTTGGTCATACTGATAGTATTGTAATGAGTTAATCCTATATAATAAGAGAGGAATATGCTAATTATCCATTATGCCCTGAGGTGTAATGACTGTCAGTAAAACCAGATCACAGATCAGCAGGAGGGTGAGGTGGAGAGCTACAGGAGGGGGCAGGGCAGAAAGCTTTGAGGAGAGTTGGTGAGGGGAAGGGAGCCAGGAGGAGCTATAGGAGGGTTGGGGCAGTGGGCAGAAAGCTACTGCCAGCTACTGGTGCACAAATTCGTACACAGGGCTACTAGTTAGTAATAATAGGAAAGGAACAAAAGGAAGGCCAGGCATTGTAGGCGTGTCATTTGGGCGGCTTCACCAGGAATCCACTGCAACTTTACCCTCCCCAGGAACCATAGGTCCATTCCCTGGTGAGCTGGTGGAAGGGACTAGACAAAGGGGAGATGAGTACATGTGCAATGAAGTTGGGGTGCTACAGAAAAGGTGCCTGTCAATCAAACCTGGGATCGAGATCATTGGCCAGAGTGGATGGGCCTCACTGCAGTCAATGAAAATGTGGGGATACATAATCACCAAGACAAAGGAGTGTGTTCTCTTGGCTCTTGCGTGGCTCTCTTGCATTCACCTGTGTTTCCTCCATAGCCATGTGGTTCTAGAGGCTGAATGGCCCATGGCCATGTGGATCCCACATGCAATGGATTGATACACTGCACCTGGGAACACAAACTAAGCTAGTCTGATGATGGGTTGGATTGTGCCCCAGCATGAAACAGAAACTGGGTGAGGCTTTTATTTCTTTAAATATATTTTTATTGATTTCAGAGAGGAAGTGAGAGAGAGAAACATCAATGATGAGAGAGAATTATTGATTGGCTGCCTCCTAAATGTCTCCTTTTGGGGATCGAGCCCGTAACCCCAGCATGTGCCCTTGACTAAAATTGAACCCAGGACCCTTCAGTCCTCCGGCCAATTCACTGATTCAAACCAACTAGGGTGGGGCAACAGCTTTAATCCTACTTCTGCTGAAGTCACAGCTACATTTCTTCCATAGTGGGGCAGAGGTAAATGGGACCTTGGAAACTCAGGGATTTAACTCCACTCAAATAAAGAGCACTCATTCTCCCTTGCAAGTCTCAGAAAATTATTTTTCTCATGTTATTGCAAGAATCCCACTCCCCCACCTCCCACCTCATCCCCAACACTTGAGCAAACCGTTGGGGAAAGGGAGAACAACCTATCAATAACAATACTAGCTGACAAGGAAGATTGGGCTTGAGATTTTAGCTTTGGGTTTTACATCCCACTATTTTTAAGTGGGATGATGGTGATGGAAGGCAGGAAGCAGAAATTAAGAGAAACTGGGGTCCCAATTCAGTAGCTCTTTCACATAGAGAATATGGTCAGGATCTACTATTCCACAAATATATTCAGAAGATTTCAAAGGTGCCCAAGAATTAGTTGACTTCCAAGTGGATTTGGAGCCTACTTGTTCAGATGTTACAGAACCTTGACAGGAATAGGAAAAAATGTAAGACTTTTTATCTCTGTCCTCCATTCCTATTGTCTCATGATTCTATACAAGTTACAACTCCCTTGATGGAACTGGAGTGACTAGAAAAGTGATGTGTAGGAAGAGAAAAAAAACAGAGCTTTTTAAAGAAAAAGAACCTGATACCACTTGGTCTTTGCCTCTCACATGCATACTTCTTGCATAGTGCCTTATGCAATCAACAACAAATACAGACACTTAGCTTGTTTTTTTCCCCCTTTATTTATTTTTAAATTATAGACAAATGTTCGTTGAATTATATAGCATCTTTTCCTGGATATTCTTCTAATTTATGGCAGAAGTCTTACCTTTGCAATAATTCACTCATTAGTGTTTAAGAAGATGGCTGTAGAAAAAGACCAACAAGGTAGAAAAACATATATTTGTATAATTATATGTCTTTGAAGCCTCTCAAATTTCTGGATATATATTTTTTTGATGGTCAGTTTAATTCAGCCTAAAGTATAAGCTTTTATGAAGTAGTCTTCAATCTTACTACCCCACATTCTTCTCACATTCAGGGACCTTATTGCTATCTTTATTATGTAATTTTATAATAACTTATGTTACTATTGGATGTATTTATATAAATATTAGGTCACTTATTTATCATAATTGCATATGGGAAAGGTCTTATAAAAAGCCCTGGATTTGGAATCTGGGCATCTAAGATACATTTTCATGTCTTCCATGTACCTGTGTATTGAGGTTGGGTAAATTGTAAGATCTCTTTGCACCACATTTCTTCATCATAAGACAGATGCATAAAACATGTGTCCTCTGGCAAAGTTGTGAGAAGAGTTTTAAGAAGACCATGTGTATAAAGGAAGTTTAGTTCTAGGCAGAGCTGATAAAATGGCCATCTAGTTAACTGACGCCATCACATAAATAAGAATTGGAAGCACCTTTAAGATATGTTTTTAAATTAGAATTTTAAATTTTAGATTAAAAGATCTTCTTGTTAATACAGTATTTTAAAACCTTGACACTACCAATTTGAATGGAGACCAGTAGAACTTTAATAAAGTTACCATGTAACAGCAAATATTATTTCCTGCCTGTGTGACAGCAAGATAAATTGTGGAGACCCTGATGACAGGTACCAGTAACAACCACAGTAATTCCTGTTTATACAGAACTTCAGATGTTTCAGTGTGATGGGGACTGTACTTGAAATATATTTCTACCACTAGGTGGAGACATAATCATAACTGGTCAAAGTTCACATGCCTGTTTAAAGAAGGAGAAAACAAGAAACTCACCCTCCAATAATTGCAGATGGGACAATATGTGTACATTGGCAGTACGTTCTGATAAATTTGTCAATCTAATGAATCAAAATTAACTTATAATTTATATTTGAATAAATTTGAATACCTTTGATTTTGAATCTCTTCATATTTTTATTGACTACATGCAATATTCCCTCTGTAATTGCCTATTTGTATTGTTCGTCCAATTTCTTATTTGATTATCTGTTTTCAATGTGTAGAAATAAATCATTTTATAATAGATATTAACTTGTCTATAATAGATATTAATATTGGTTGCAAATATTTTTTCTGATTTACATTTTTAGTGAGTTGCCATTTATAATTTGCTATTGATTTTTAGAGAGAGAGCAGGAAGGAGAAAGAGAGAGAGAGAGAGAGAGAGAGAGAGAGAGAACATCAATTTGTTGCTCCACCAAGTTATGCATTCACTGGTTGTTTCTTATATGTGCCCTGACAAGGATCCAACCTGCAACCTTGGAGTATGAGAATGATGCTCCAACCAACTGAGCTACCAGGACATGACATCTATAGTTTTTAATATGTTCAAATATTTTATAGTTTGGGGGATTCTGGTATTGTTTATTTAATTGTTATTCTCAACTTTTATTATATAAACACTCATATAATCATAAAATAATACATGTATATTTAAATTTTAGATATTTAATCCACCTGGGTTTTAGTTATGTACCAGTAAATGATGTGATGGCACAATATTTTTTCTTCCAGAACAACATTTATGCTGGTCTCATTTTTAAAATACTGCATTCTACTGAATGGAGATGTCAAGTTCATTCAAAATTAAGTTTGAACTCCAGCCAGCATGGCTCAGTGGTTGAGCATTGACCTATCAGGGTACTTGTCTGGGTTGTGGACTCAATCACCAGTGCAGGGGAGTGTAGGAGGCAACCGATCAATGATTCTATCTCATCACTGATGTTTCTATTTCTCTCGCCCTCTCCCTTCCTCTATGAAATCAATAAAAATATTTTTAAATTAAGTTTGAACATAGTATTGGGTCTATATCTGTATTTATATATTTCACTTTATCAGTTTACCTAATTTGAAATGTATATTAGTACCTTTTATGATAATTTAATTTTATCATTTGACAAACCTTATTTTAAATGATCAGATAAAAATATGAAACAATGGCTACTGTGAAAATTACAATAACTCTCAAATTGAGCGTAGCTCATGCAATCCTGGTGGTGAAGATAAACAATTTCACTTGTCCCCCTTTTGGAAGCATCAGAGATCATTAATCTATTACAGGTAATTTCTAATTTTCCTGAAACCTAAGCACAACGCAGTGCTTTTTGTTTCAACAACTTTTCCACAATGAATACTTCTATTGTCTTGATTTGAACTTATTTTTTCCTACAGTAAGTAATTCTGTTTTCTTAGCAAGTAGTGCGGAATACTCTCCATTATACTAGTAAGTTATCCAATTTAGTGAAAGCCCATTGTCTCTGAGTGGGGCTTTCGGGAGGGGAAAACCTGCCTTGACTGCTTAACGACAGGCCAGACTGGGTACCATGCATTTCCTATCATCTCTCCTACAAAGCTTCTCAGAGCCGTAACTGTTACACCATCTGGTTTGTAACATACCCCCTGAAAGTAGGAGCTTCTGATTGGTTGCTGTAATAATGCAAGCCCCTGTTATGATATTTAAATTCATATATTGTTGAGGGAATCCAAGATGGCGGCATAGGTAAAAACCTACACTGCTGCCTCGCACAACAATTTCAAAACTACAACTAAAAGACAGAACCAACATCATCCAGAACCAGAGGAAAGCTGGCCGAGTGTAAGTTCTACAGCTAGAAGGAAAGAGAGGGGCTCACAGAGACCCAGAGGAGCTACAAAAAGCTGAGGTACGGAGACAAGCGCGGGGAGAGAGCGGGTGCCGGAGTACCTGGCTGGCTTTCTCTGGCGGGAGGGAAACGGAGACTCCCAACGGCATTGAACCCCTTATCTTACGACACTAAACCCCAGATCCAGCCGAAACTCATACGGGGGAGTTTGGACTGTGTAAAGGGAGAGGTGCACGGAAATTTAGGGGAGTCGCAAAAGATCAAGTCTGGTCGCACACGCGCACGGTGCTGCGCAGAGTACAGATTGCTGATTGTGCCGCTGGCTTTCGCGAGTGGGCGTGAAACAGACCCTTCCAACTGTGCCACTTCTGAGTCCACTGGGCCCCTGTTTCGGGCGAAACCCTGGGATCTAGACTCGTGTGGTCCTGGTGCGCATGGAAGCCGGAAAGGCAGCGGTTAGAGGCACTGCGGGTGCGCACAAGGACTGCTCCAGCCATTACCCAGTCACGTGGGACTCAGAGGCCATGGAGGGCGGGGCCGACTGGAAGGCAAGGCGGTCCGTGAAGCGCTGAGACTCCACCCCTCCCAAGCTCAACAGAGGCTTCTGAGGCTTTGCATCTGGTATCATAAGGCTGAATTCAACACAGAAGTTTCCCCGGCATAGTGAAAATGCCGAGACAAGGGAAGGGATCACAAACAAAAGAAATGGAGGAAAAAAAACGACTGGATATAGAGTTCAAAACCATGCTTATAAGGTTTTTCAAGAATATGCTAGAAAAGATAGATAAATTTAGCGAGAGCCAAGAGGAGATGAAAAAGGACCAACTAGAGATGCAAAAGAGCCAACTAGAGATGGAAAAGGTCCTACTAAAGATGATAAAGGACCAAGTAGAAATTAAACATACACTGATTGAGATAAAAAATATTATACGGAGTCCTAACAGCAGACTAGAGAAAGGCAAGAATCAAGTAAAAAATTTGAAATATAAAGAAGCAGACAACATTCAACTGGAAAAGCAAGAAGAGAAAAGAATCCAAAAATGTGAACATAATGTAAGCAGACTCTGGGACAGTTTCAAGCATACCAACATCAGAATTGTGGGGGTGCCAGAAGAAGAGAGAGAGCAAGATACTGAAAACCTATTTAAAGAAATAATGACTGAAAACTTCCCACATCTGGTAAAAAAAATAGACTTACAAGTCCAGGAAGCACACAGAACCCCATATAAAAGGAATCCAAAGAGGACCACACCAAGACACATCATAATTAAATTGCAAGAGCAAAAGACAAAGAGCAAGAGAAAAACAGTTCATTAACTACAAGGGAGCACCCATACGACTGTCAGCTGATTTCTCAACAGAAACGATGCAGGCCAGATGGGAGTGGCAAGAAATATTCAACGTGATGAATAGCAAGAACCTACAACCAAGAATAATCTGTCCAGCAAAGCTATCATTCAGAATTGAAGGGCAGATAAAGAGCTTCACAGAGAAGAAAAAGCTAAAGGAGTTCATCAACTCCAAACCAGTATTATATGAAATGCTGAAAGGTACTCTTTTAGAAGAGGAAGAAGAAAAAGGTAAAAGACAAAAAATTATGAACAACAAATACATATCTATCAACAAGTGAATCTAAAAATTAAGTGAATTAAAAATTTGATCAACAGAATAAACTGGTGAATATAATAGAATCAGGAGCACAGAAAGGGAGTGGACTGATAATTCTCAGGGGGAAAGGGGTAAGGGGTGTACAGGGAGAGACTGGACAAAAATCATACACCTATGGATGAGATCAATGGGAGGGAGCTAAGGCCAGAGGGAGGGGTGGGAGCTGGGTGGAGGGGTGCTATGAAGGGGAAAAAAGAGAAACAAATGTAATAATCTGAATAATAAAGATTTAACTAAAAAAAAAAAAAGAAATTCATATATTGTGCCACGCCAGCACCGCCAAAGCTGAACCTAAGAGGGGGCCGTGAAAGGAGTTAGAAAAGATAGACAAGAGAAGAAAGCTGGATCTGGGTGGGACACTGCTTCTCTGATGGAGAGAGACACTGCCACGGACTACAAGCCATGTTTTTATTTTATAGCCTTCCACGAGGTGAAATAAGAGCGTGGTCAAGATGTTTACAACATTCTCGTGGGTTTCAAATCTACTCAGTTACATGCATCTGAACTCTATCAAACCCATGTCACTTGGAAACGTGGGCCACGTGTTCGGACCACAGGTTCAAGCTTACAACCATAGCTGTTGGCTATAATTATGCTGGGAGGGTCCTGCCCTCCAGGCTGGGACTTGCACGTGGCCACGGGAGGCCTGTGCCCTCTCATTAACCTGAGGCTTGAACCTGTTCAAACACTGTAGCCGCTCTCCACAATGTACACTGAGTGGCCAGATTATTATGATCTCTGAACCTATAGTACTGCTGAGTGTATTTGTATCTCAGATGAGTACCAAAAGTATTCTAGACTTTTGCTGGAGATCAACCACCTATTTGCCCTGAGCTTTCTATCAGCCAGAGCAAAGGGGAAAACTGAGCAGGTGCACGATTTATAGTATCTTTGATATCAAATAAATGAGGTACTCAAGAGAAGTACACTGAGTGGCCAGATTATTATGCATTCAGAGATCATAATAATTTGGCCAGTCACTGTATATGTCTTATCAAAGATAAAAAATACCTGTTTTATTTTTAAGGAAGAGCTTTGAAATTTTCTTGTTTTCCCCCAATTATTCAAAAGGTAAGGTAAAACCCATAGCTTTGTTGGACTCTTTATTCAGAGAATTACGAATCCTTGGCTCTTAAATGAACGCCTGCTTGGACAGTGAATAATTAAGCTGAGGTGAGGTGTTAGGCTGACAAGCAGGGAGGTTACCCTCTATCTGCAGCTCAGAGGGAGGGCTGCTGCCATCTGCTGTCACTGAGGTCCCAGCCTAGGATCCAGATTCTTTTTTCTTTAATGACAGGAGTGAGTCTGCAAGCCTTCAAACTTCAGAAAGGGTGACTAAATCCCGAATCTACTGTGCTTCTGCTTTGACAGCTCACCCTGCGGATCTGACCAAAGGTAGGCAGAGGTTCTTACCCTGCCAGTGAAATGAGGGCTCAGCAGAGGGAGGCTTGGCTTTGCATGTGAGAGGAGCTTCTGTTCAGGAACCTGTGCCCGCCCCCAGGTTCTCTCCTCAGTAACAACACTGCCCCCTGGAGGGTACATACGCAGTGTGTTTTCTAAGCTCACAAGGCAGTCCCCCACTGCCCTGGTTCAAAGTGGCCTCTTTCCTTTCTCTAATTGGGACAAAAAGGACAGCCATAATCTCCCCTCTGCCCACGCATGTGATGAGATTCTGCCACTGAAGATGATCAGTTTTGTTTTGTTTTCTCCCTTAATGAAAGTCCATAAATTAAAAGGTGGGGAATGTGAAGTCCAAGTATTATAAGCCAAGAGCCCTAAATAAGCACTGAAGATAACCCTGATAGATTCTGAATATAACTCGGTTTCTATGGATGGAAATTTGATCAAGACAAGTTTATGCACCTAATTCTTTACTAGAAAGATAATACTGTCACAGTATTAATATAAAAAGACCACCAACTGGGAGAAGTCTCTAAGATACTCAAAAAAAAAAAAGGATAAATAATCAAGATAGCATCCCTAATATTTTAAATGTGCTATCTCTGAAATAAAATAATAAAGCAGCATAATAAAACCTCCCTAGATTCAAAGGAAATGGAAGTACAATCCTGGCTGGTGTGGCTCAGTTGGTTGAGCATCTTCCCATATATGAAATAGTAGCCGACATATGGTCAGGGCACATGCCTAGGTTGCAGGTCCCATCCTGATTGGGGTATGTAACAGGATGAGGAAAAGTGAAATCTATGGTTTAAAGTCCTTAGAATTCCTGTTGAATTACAACATAGAGGTACAGAACATGTTCAATAGCAACAGCCCAATAATTAATAGTCATGAAAAGGCCCAAGGAGAAAAACAAACATAGGAAGTGTGGAGCCTGAACTCTTTTCTATAGTAAAAAGAAAACATTAAAACATATAAACTTGTACATGAATATCCATTATTCATAACAGCCAAAATGTGGAAACAACCCAAATGTCCCTCAACATTAAGATGGTGAATAGATAAACAAAATGTGGCATATCCATACAAGAGACTATTACTCAGCCATAAAAAAGAATACAGTACTAAATCAGGCCCTAAATTAGATGAACCTCAAAAACATTATGCTAAGTACAAGAAGCCATTACAAATTCCCTATGTTAAAAAAAATAAAATAAAAACATATAAATGCAGGTAAATAACTAGAAACATGCCTTATTTTGTTTACTTATATTTAATTTTAACGAACACATAGTGTATTATGTGCCAGACACTATTTTAAGCATTCTACAAATATTGACATTCTACTGTAATTTTTGTAGACTAAGAAACAGAGAAGTTAAATATCTTGCACAAAATCACAGTGCTAAAGATCTCAGTATGCTTTCAGTTTAAAAATTAATATATATGAAGTGTAGCTTTAAAGTGTGAAGTGAATTTACCAATAATTATATAAACTAGCAATATGGTGAATACTATATTTGGCCATAGTATTAACTCAAAACTGCCATCACAAACATCATAGATGAAGTGGCTTATAAGGGTACTAATACCATCATCAGGGCCCCACCTTTGTGAACTCATCTAACCTTAATTATTTCCCAGTGGCCCCATTTCTAAATGCCATAACATAGGGAGTTAAATAATATAAAGCACAGATTTCTGTGGTTAAGCAAATATAATTTTTTACAAGAAGTAAACATTGGTCTCAAGTGTAAAGACAAGATAATCTTTGCACCCAAAGTACAATCTTACAGAACTTACCTTGGGAAAATACTATTCAACTTCATGATAACAAAGTAATTATAAATCCTATAAGAAAGCCCCATTATTATTATTTTAAGAAAACTTAAATATTTTTTTAGCTTTTACCCTTACCTAAGTGATATTAAAATATAAAGATTAACTCAATGTATTGTATTGTCAAAGTTCAATATCTTAATATTTAAAATTCCTGCTATTATAAACCTGTGACCATACTATCAGTGTTAAGAACTGATGACATGTCATGCTAATGAAAGATCCAATGCTAGTCAATCACTGTTTTAAGTCTTTATTACATGTTTCTAACTTTTAATTTGATTAAGGTGCAATTAAAATATTTATAATTTTTATTTCTATACTAAGCAAATGACATACTGTACTCTCTTCAATCCTTTTCTACCTCGAGCATGTGATGCTCTTTGCAGTCGCCAATCCTGCCATGTGACCCTTCTCTAATTGTCCTTTCTTAGTTCACATCCTGTCTTGAATATCTCCCAGCCCAACATTCATCCACTTAGCAAAGGCAGCTGAGCCATCCTCTGTATTCTGTATAGGTGACTACAGTAACACTTATAACTCCACATTCTTTCTCTCAGTAAGCATATAATTTTGGTCTTTCTGTGGTAGAATATAAGCAACTTGAGTACAGACACTGTGTCATTGTCATCTTCGTAATGCCAGCTGCACACGGTAACTTGCACAGAGTAGGCTCATAGGTATGATCCTGAATAACTGAATCTGTGTCCTTGCTACTACCCAGAAAAGCCCAGATTGTCAGAGTAGGCAGAGCAGGCCCTCCTATTTAAAACAAATGAATTAGTAGGTGGATATGTACCTATTCATGGTACTTTTAGGTGAGTTAAATGAATTACCAAATATTAGAAACTATTAGCAAATTATTGTTAAATCTTGTTAGTTGTATTGATTGTGGTTCGGAAAAAAAAATCTGTATTGTTAGAAACACATATTGAAGTATTTATAGTGAAATACCATGATGCATATGGAAGTTAGTTTAATATACTTCAACAACAAAGCATATGATGTAATGTGACAGATAATTATTGTTAAATTTAGTTGTGTGTATATTCTAGGGCCAGTGGTCAGCAAACTCATTAGTCAGCAGAGCCAAATATCAACAGTACAATGATTGAAATTTCTTTGGAGAGCCAAATTTTTTAAACTTAAACTTCTTCTAATGACACTTCTTCATGTGGAAGAGCCACACTCACGGGGCCAAAGAGCCCAAAGTGGCTTTGAGACGCAGTTTGCTGACCACAGTTCTAGTCTATTCTATAACTTAAAATGTAAGATGACAAGAATACATTAAAAATCTAGAAATGAATGTGATTCTCTTTAGGTAAATCATTAACAAGTAGTATAATCCTCTGAGAGGATTATGACATGCTTAAACAAGTACAATATAATATAATTTAAAAGTAACCAAAAATGTTTCACCAAACATTTAGGATAACCAAAAGGATATCTTTGTAAACTACTTATGGGAGGCAGAAAGGAAACATCTTACTTAGAGATAAATTATTTATATTTTAAGAAGGTAAATTTCAAATACTACATGAGACCAAAAAAATGTGACCAATTTTTTATTTCATTTAGGGAAAATAAATTTTTCTTTACATATCTTCTTGACCTTTCTTTGTTATACATGTAAAACCAGTGTGTTCACTAATATAAATAAATAATCTTACTATCACAAAAATAAGATGTATAACTTAGAAACTTAGAATCACTTCAGAAATATAGAATCCTTTAAATGTTAATCTTATAATATCTCTGGATACTTTTAAAGACATTACGTTAATAAAAAGACACCTTTCACTGGATCATTTTACAAAAAAAAAGAAGACTGTCCTAAGACTGATCCATCTTAAAAGGGGCTAAATTTTTGTTAATTATCTGTACTTATATGGGAAAGAAATAATTATTTCTTCCTTCTATACTTGTCCTTTGCCACCAACTAATCCAAGAAACTTGACACTCTGAGTCATTAACATGTTTTTCATTTAAAACATTTGCCAACCCATTCAAGCTCATTTGGGTGGAATAAAGAAAGATAAAAATGCCTGAGAGTCAAGAAAGTTTATTTTATAATGTGGTTCATCTCTCTGGCAATTTTCCTCAGAAGAGACCGAGCAATGTTGTTGTTTTTTCCATTTGTTTTCAATATCCAATTAATGTTTTTAATTTTTATTTTTTATTATTTTTTAAATATGTATTTTATTGATTTTTTACAGAGAGGAAGGGCGAGGGATAAAGAGTTAGAAACATCGATGAGAGAAAGACATCAATTAGCTGCCTCTTGCACATCCCCTACTGAGGATGTGCCCACAACCAAGGTACATGCCCTTAACTGGAATTGAACCTGGGACCTTTCAGTCCGTAGACCAACGCTCTATCCAATGAGCCAAACTGGTTTCAGCTTTATTATTTTTTTTTGTAAGTAAAAATGACATTATAAATCTAATGGGAAAAATAACTTATTTCCTTTTCTTCATGCTCACAAATATCTTTTAGACACATAATCATTCTCAGTTTTGTGAGTTGTTCTATTTTCAAGAGACTTAGAAATGTTGAGAATGCGATTCCAGGACAGATTAGTTTCTTCTGGCTTTATTGACATTCTTGTGCACCTTAAAGACACTGATAACATGCAAGATGAAGAGCACTACTGCATATATTGTGTCCGTGCTTCCAGAAATTTATAAAAACTAGGATATTCTGTGTACTTGTATGCACTTTCTTCTTATCTCTTCTTTGGCTAAGTCAAGTAGCCAGTGGCTACCAGCATCATAAGCAAAACTGTCAATGTCATAAATGTGTGTCCTGAAAGTTAAAAATAAAAAGTTAAAATCAAAGTAATTTTACTTATTGTTGATAAACATGAAATGTTAAGTTATGATATGATAAACAATGAAGAATATGGGGTGTCAAACAATGCAAAATTAGTAAGTTATACAGTATAAACAAGCTCAGCCACTGTGGAATTAGAGTATAGTAATTATGGCCAACACCAACTAAAATAGTTTTTGAGATTAAGTGGTTGAGGTAGAATCAATTAAGATACTTTCAGATTAAAAGTCAGTGAGAACCCCTTAACTATTACATGTGAAATAAAGGAAAGTTTTGTCCAAGAAGAAGAAACCTAGAAAGTTTCACAGATATGTTAACATGAAGTTATTTTTGCATAACAATTTCCTGTGACAACATAAAAGGGCTATCTTATCATATCCATAAATAGGACTTATAAAATATACTGTACACCAAATTTTAATATTTCCTAAACATTGGAAACTCTGAAAGCCACCAAGCAAAAAAGAGAAACAAATACAATATAAGCCCATCATCTCATGATGCAAATAGTTAGAATAAAGTCATTCTTATTTGTAGACCTGATGTATCAACCTTTTGTTTTTCCCCCCAAAGTATTTATGCCATTGCTAGCATCTAATCATTACAATAAACTGAGTGCAAAACACAGAATGAGATGATGAGCATATTGCTGAAGTGTTAAGAACTGATGACATGTCATGCTAATGAAAGATCCAATGCTAGTCAATCACTCAAAAAAGAGAAAGAGTTCTGACAATAATAGAGGTTAAAGCCTCTATTATCTTTTGAATAGTACCAGACAAACCCTGCACCAACAGTATTGCTGGACATTTTGCAAGAAATGCGATTTTATAGAACTATATACCTTTTGTAATTTACCAGAAGGTCATACTTCTGAGGCATCACCAGTGTCTGTTAAATTATGAAACATAACATTGAGTGCTTTGTTGTTCTCATGGAGGTAATAAGAGCTGAATAGTAGAGAGGGAAAACACTAATTGAATTATATAATTCTAGCCTGAATCAAAAAGTAGTACCAGCAGTTGCTTACAACCACATCCTTTTTATGAGCTCAAAGGTATTGTACAAACCCAACACTTCTAAAAGAAGTAAATCCTTTCATAGATAGGCAAGCATGAGGATTGTCAGGTAAAGGTACACTATCATCTTCAGACTCATGAACTCTTAGTCCTGTCCTCATTAAGATCAAATTTTTAATTACATTGATATGAAAGTTTTAAAAGTGATATGAATTAGGAGAATAACCTAATAAAGTTAGGTCTTACTCTCAACAGCTTTTACTTCTCAATTAAGGCAAGTGGAGTGTTATTAAAGGCACATAAAAAAAAAAAAGGCAGCCAAAGCCATTTTGGCTCAGTAGATGGAGCATCGGCCTGTGGACTGAACGATCCAAGGTTCGATTCTCGTCAAGGGTATGTACCTTTGTTGTGGGCACATATCCGGTTGGAGGTGTGCGGGAGGCAGCTGATCGATGTTTCTCTCTCATTGATGTTTCTAGCTCTATCCTTCTCCCTTTCTCTCTTTGAAAAAATCAATAAAATATATACTTTAAAAAAAGGCAAATTATTTCTTAGGGGGTTTCGCCTAAATTTCCTCTTATTCAGAAATAGAGGAATTAGGGAAACAAATAGTCCCTCCTTCAATAGTTCAACACTTTTCAACCTATCAAAAATATCATGGCCAAATATTTCACCAAAGTAAAGAAATTGATGACAGCTAAGAGCTAGCAACCTGTATGCTCACCACTTTCCACCTATCTCATCTGCAGAGTCCCAAAGCACTGGCTTTGGAAGGCAAACTGATAACGCTCTAACTCAACAGAAGAGATGGAACAAATGGAAGGCAGAGCATAAGGTGGCTGGTTTACTGGGGCATCTGTAACAACTCATTTTAATGACTTAGATTTGTTTTAGGCTAGGCTTTAAAGCCCATTCGTAAACAAATTCCTGAAAATCTTGAAGAGAAAGTTATATTTTAACCTCAAGACCACTTTATGAACAGAAAAAAAAACTTATTTTAAAAAGCCAGGACCTAATGGTCTAATATTTGGCTAAAATACTGAACCATTTAGTGATTTAAAGAACATTCATACTTTTACTTTAGCTTATAATAGGCTTAACTATATTACTTAGCAATATTTGTTAAAATTTAAGGAGAAAGGAAAGCATTAAGTGGGGCATAAAGTAGATAGCTCACATCTGTCAAAGAATAAGACAGGCAATTTAGTAACAGCATATAGTTGTTCTTAATGAATGAATGAAAATGGAGGCATTAGGGAAGTACAGAAATGTTTATAAGACTCAAGAGTTTATATGAGCTCCATAATTATTTTTCTGAACAATAAAATCTACAAGATAACAAAAGAGGGTCAATTTATTTATTTATTTTTAGGTTTTTAAGGTATCGTGCATGTTTCTAAGGCTTATGGTCTCAGATAGGCCTTTGCACATGCTGTTTCCTCCGCCCAGAGAGCCGGAAGAGGGTCAATTTAAGTAATTCTGGGTCTGCAGAAAATGCCAGAGCCAACCATGACAATATACTTAATATATGAATGTTCAAGGTAGGTCAGATGTTTCAGATCAGACTGTTTTTTTTTCTCTATGTGTCACTATTTTACCATCCGAAGGCCTATATGCCAAGTGATGTTCTAACTTCTTTACAAGTGGAAACTCATTTGATCCTTACTACAATCCCATAAGGTAGATTCTCTATTTCCCCCTTTTACAGATGAGAAAGCTGAGGCACAGAGAGGTTAAATGGTTTACAGTGACATGGCACATGAACAGTGGACACAGGATGGAACCATGCAGTCAGATGCCAGCCTGTCATCTTCAGCTAGATTGGCTATGCATCCATAAATGCAACTCAAAGAGAGGCCTAATTACAGGTGATTTAATAATATGTTAGAGGCTGGTTTCTCTGGTTTTGTGCAACATGCATGCTAGTATGCTGCCATAAACTGTACTAAGGAAAAGGCAAATGTGTTAATAGATTGCAAAGTGAGACTTCAGCTTTCAAATCACTTCCCTTTGAAATGTTGTTAATGTTTTTAAATATATTGAGAAATTTTAAAAAAAGAGACAAAGTCTGTTTATGCAAGGTAGTCATTATAGACAAAAGGAATAAAGAGATAACATGTCTAAAAAGACAATTAAGTGAGGAAAATTATTCATTCATGATAAAAATATCAAGTTTTACCGGAAAGAAGCTAAGAGCAACTGTTTTAAGTCATCAGAATTTCTGCTCACCCTGATCTTCCATAGTTCCCGAAAATTTTGGTTAGAATTATAATAGCACTTATTATAGCACCAACAGTAAGTCCTTGAGAGGGGAAAAATATGGTAACACAGTTAATAGACACATAAGCAATTACATATACAGTGTAATTTCGTAAGGACATTGTGAAGCAATAGTATGAGGCAAATTAAACAAAATAAAGAAGACAGAAATTATGTTTTTGCATATGGATTCTATATGTTACAAGTTTGAGAGTAAAAATTGCATATTATTTACCCTTTGTTCTGTTTTCTTTCAAAGAAAAATGAAATAAAATATTAAAAATAAAGTATTATAATGATGAAAATTAGTTAGATAGGTTTGAGATTATTAAGTATTTTAACCCCATCAGGCTTAATTTTAAATGATTTGACCATTGACCTTTTATATATACATTTCCTTCCCATTCTACCCTCCAATGTCCTTGAACTCTATTCTACTATTCTGTACTACAAAGGAAAGTGAAGGTGATAATAGAAAAGCAAACTGAAGCTAATGTGTCTAATGAGTGTATCTCATTCCAAATGAGGAATATGTAAATATCACACAATTGCACTACCATATAGACAAATGATTTAAAACACACACACACACACAAAACAGCTATTTCTACCACAGGTAAGTTTTTATAATATTTCATCCAGTCTATTTCTTTAACTTATGCCCTAGCAACATGTCATTTTCATAAAATAAATCATGGCTCCTCAACATTTTTTGAATTTTCTCCCCTTCACCACATTTCATTAATCCCATTATTTTCAAATATAGCAAAAACCTCCATTTTCAATTTGAATGATAAATGAATATAGAAATGTAGAATGATCCAAAATATCTGGATGATGGAAGTAAAAGCCTATTTCTAAAACTCGAATTAGCACATATATATAATTCTAGAAGAAACTATATGAAGGTTGATGACTTAATGAAAAACCAGAGCAAAATACAGAACTTTGAGAAACAAACCTATATAAATGATTGCTTCATAAATTGACAGTGGAGTATTATCTCACAAATTAGAAAGAAGGACAAGAATTTAAGGTATAATGTCAATAATTTATGCTGTTAAAATCCACTTGGTACCTACAGAAAACTATCTCAAAGATAAATCAGAATCAATTTAATATTTATGCAACTTGGGATAAATGAAGCTATAGATTATTAATAAAATTATTATTGTGATTCCAGTGTTCCTACTCATTAATTGAAGAGCTCTGAGGTAAAAAAAATGATCTAACTTTAAAAATGATTTTCTCCAAAAAAAGGTAGAGTTTTAGTAATGTCCCTGGATGTAGAAATATTTTTACACTGTTTAAAATGTTGTAGTCTTCCACTTGTTACCTAATTTGATCAGCTCCAATAACTAGCACAGTGCTTGGAAAATAGTAAAAAGTTCTTATAAATATTTATTAAACTGTATTGAATGATACTATTTTTTGCAGATGAGCAAACAGAAGCAATATACAGAATATTGTCTTTATTTTTGAAAAATCCAAATCAGAATTCTACCTACAAGGCTTTGTGTTAATGAAATGATACTAATCTCCTTTTCTGAAGAAATATGGGTTCTCCCAGTCACTTCAAAAGGTCCCTCTTATATCTAATAAAATAGAAATATATTCCTTATGCTATAAAATATAAGAAAGTTGTGGATAGATTCAGTTCTTGCTTATAATCTCATGTAATGTATCAGAATAAAGGAATTGAAATTGTGGAAAAGTGAAGTTACACTGGAAAGAGACTTTTGCAGAACAGAAAAAAATATGCTTGGGCAAACTTTCAATTTTCAGATTTATAAGTTAGGTTTCAACACACTTTCCTCAGCAATATCTATAGGATCTTGCTGTTATCACTGGATTTTCTATGCCTCTGTATTTCTTAAAAAATGTTAAGAAAAACACACACACTTTCCTTTCCAGACCAAAAAGATCACTGAAAAGTTATGATTATCTGACTTCTTAACTTTGAATAACAAGTAGATATTTGAAATCACTTTATAATGGGATTTAAGTTCATCAATGTAGACAGGTATTGAGACACAATAAAAAGGGAACCCTACTACACTGCTAGAGGAAATGCAGACTGGTGCAGCCACTGTGGAAAACAATATGGAGTTTTCTCAAAAAATTAAAAATGGAACTCCCCTTTGACCCAGTGATCCCATTCCTAGGAATATACCTTAAGAATTCTAAAACACCAATCAGAAAGAATATATATACCCCTATGTTCATAGCAGCATTACTTAAAATAGCTAATATCTGGAAACAGCCCAAGTGCCCATCAGTAGATGAGTAGATAAAAAAATTGTGATACATTTACACAATGGAATACTATCCTATATAATAAAACCCTAATGTGCAAATCAAACAGCCAAATGATCACTTTGACATGCATTGACCACCAGGGGGCAGATGCTTAATGCAGGAGCTACTCCTGGTGGTCAGTGTGCTCCCACAAAGGGAGTTCCCCTCAGTCAGAAGCCGAGCTCACGGCTGGTGAGCACAGCAGCAGTGGTGGGAGCCTCTTCTGCCTCTGCAGCAGTGCTAAGAACTCCTCAGGGAAGCAGGCCTAAGCCAGCAGGCAGAAATCCCCCAAGGGTCCCTGGACTGCAGAGGATGCAGGACAGTATGAGGGACACCACACCACACCAGTGCACGATTTTGTACACTAGGCCTCTAGTACAGCTATAAAATGCAAAAGGTTAGGGACAAAGAGAAAATTTTAAAAGCAGAAAGAGAAAAGCAGTTATCTACAAGGTCACTCCTATGATACAAGGGGTACTATATTATCTTGCCAGAAAATATTGCCAAGAAATATTCAAAGTGATAAAAAGCAAGGACTACAAACAAGATTACTCTACTCAGCAAAGTAACCATTTAGAATAAAAGGATATATAATGAGTTTCCCAAATAAGAAAAGCTATATTATAAGAAATCTTAAAGGGTTTTCTTTAAGAAGAAAAAAGATAAAAATATAAAGAATAAAATGACAATGAATACATATCTATCAACAATTACTTTAAATGCAAATGGATTAAATGCCCCAATCAAAAGACCTATGAAGGCTGAACAGGTAACAAAACAAGATCCTTATAATGCAGACAGACTACAAGTAAAGGAATAGAAAAAAGATATTTTATAAAAATGGAAACAAACAAACAAACAAAGCTGGGGTAACAATAATTATACTAAGCAAAATAGATTTTAAAACAGATTATATAACAAAAAAATAAACAAAGAAAGACCCAGTAATTCCATGTCTGAATACTTATCCAAAACACTAAGTGAAAAAGACATATACATCCATGTGTTCATTAAAGCATTATTTACAATAGCCAAGATATGCAAGCAAAATAGTGTTGATCAATAGATGAATAGCTAAAGAAGTGGAATATAAATCAGCCATATTAAAGAATGAAATCTTGCCACTATGCTGAGTGAAATAAGGCAAAAGAAGGATGCCATATGATTTCACTTATATATATAGAATCTAAAAAACTAAACAAATGAACAAGCAGAACAGAAACAGACTTATAGATACAGAGAACATTTTGATAGTTGCCAGATAGGAGGAAGGGTGTTTGGAGAAATGGATAAAAAGGTGATGTGATTGAAAAGTATAAATTGGTAGTTACACAGAATAGTCAATAAAGTCAATAATATTGTAAAACTATGTATGTTGTCAGATGAGTACTAGATTTATCAAGTGACCACTTAGTAAGTTATATAACGTCTAATTACTGGTTGTATACCTGAAACTAATATAATATTATATGTCAACTGCAAATGAAAAGTAAGAAAAACAATTATTTAAAAAAAATTTTTTTTTTCAGTTTTATATTTTACAAATATAGGATCACAAATAAAAATATTACTGTATGTCTTCTTTAAAAGAGAAGGAATACCTCACAACCAATTGGCTTGGAGGTCAATTCCCCCAGTGATACCAACAACAATCAAGAATTAACTACAATAAAACTGTACCCACAGTTCACAAAGGGGTGCACCAAGAGTGTCCTCCTCAGGTAACTGGGGAGGCAGAGCTACTGGGCCACAGAGGACATCTAGCACACAAAGCTACTCTACCAATTCAGGGAAGCAGCGAAATATGCGGAGACAAAAGAACAGATCACAAATGAAAGAAATGGAGGAAAACAAATGACTGAATATAGAGTTCAAAACCATGGTTATAAGGTTTTTTTAAGAATTTCTTAGAAAAAAATGGATAAATTTAGCAAGAACCAAGAGAAGATGAAAATGGACCAACTAGAAATTAAACATACACTGACTGAAATAAAAAATAATATACATAAACCTAACAACAGATTAGAGGAACGCAAGAATCAAGTCAAAGATTTGAAATACAAAGAAGCAAAGAACACTCCACTGGAAAAGCAAAAAGCAAAAAGAACAAAAAAATGTGAAGATAGTGTAAGGAGCCTCTGGGACAACTTCAAGCATACCCAACATCAGAATTATGGGGGTGCCAGAAGAAGAGAGAGAGCAAGATACTGAAAACCTATTTGAAAAAATAATGACTGAAAACTTCCCCCACCTGGTGAAGGAAATAGACTTACAAGTCTAGGAAGCACACAGAACCCCAAACAAAAGGAATCCAAAGAGGACCACACCAAGACACATCATAATTAAAATACCAAGAGCAAAAGACAAAGAGAGAATATTAAAAGCAGCAAGAGAAAAACAGTTAATTATCTACAGGGAGCACCCATATGACTGTCAGCTGATTTCTCAACAGAAACTCTGCAGGCCAGATAGGAGTGGCAAGAAATATTCAACGTGATGAATAGCAAGAGCTTACAATCAAGATTACTCTACTCAGCAAAGGTATCATTCAGATTTGAAGGACAGATAAAGAGCTTCACAGATAAGAAAAAATTAAAGGAGTTCATCAATACCAAACAAGTATTATATGAAATGCTGAAGGTATTCTTTAAGAAGAGGAAGAAGAAAACGGTAAAGGTAAAAATTATGAACAACAAATACATATCTATCAATATGTGAATCTAAAAACCAAGTGAACTAAAAATCTGATGAACAGAATAAACTGGCAAATATAATAGAATTAGGGGCATAGAAAGGGAGTGGACTGATAATTCTCAGGAGGAAAGAGGTGAGGGATAGACTGGACAAAAATCATACATCTATGCATGAGGACAATGGGGGTTTGGGGGAGATAAGGGCAGAAGGTAGGGTGGGAGCCAGGTGGAAGGGAGATATGGGGGAGGGGAAGAGGAATAATTGTAATAATCTGAATAATAAAGATTTATTAAAATAAAAAATAAAAAGAGAAGAAATATCTCTTTATTTTTTAGGATAATTTATAATTACAACTAACCAAAAAAAAAACCTTTTCTGGGAAATCACATAATATATATTTTAGAAATTTCAAGAGAAAATAAAAAGCATTTCAAATCTTTATTAAACAACACTGAGCAGGTGAAAAACACCTCATCTATTAAATATATCACTGTCAACATTAAATCATAAAATCATGACATTCATTTATAATACATTTTATTTCTATTTAAAATATAAAATAAACAAATTGAATTCTGACAGAATCTTTCAAAACAAATCTTTTAGTTTTAAACTTTAGGAGACATTTATTCAAAATATAAAAGAATTATCATAAATAATTTTTAAAAAATAATTTCATAATACCTGTTTTTAGCTTTATAGTCCCTTGGCTAATTCATACATACATAAGACTCCAGATTATAAGGACATAATTTTAAAATATACACTTTTTTACAAGCATGTATTTTCTATCAATATGCAAGTTTAACAGTATTGCTTCTTAACTAACATTTCTCTTAGCATCTTCTTTGGAAGTTTATTAATCTTATTGTTAATATATAACATTAAATAATATATTTATGGATAAAATAAAGGACTGGATCAAATGCAAAAATAAATTGCAACATGGATAGATATTTTTGGCCTCATACCTAAAGCAACAGAATATTTTTTAAAAAATAATTTTGCTTTCAATCACTGATGGGGAAGGGAAAAGAAAGAACATATAATCAAAGGTAGCACTCTTCTTGAAAAGGTCAATGGTGGGGGAAGAGGACGTAATACTTTCAATAATGAAGATTAAAAAAAACAAGAAGTCATTTCTGATTAATTGTAAAATACTCGAGGATAGATACTGTATTATTAACTATCTTTTCTTGTCATTCTTCAGCCCCTAGAATGATGCCTTAAAACAATAGGCATGTAATAATATTTGATTGCTTGGCCCAATGATTTGAAGTGCTCCTAATATTACTTTGGAACAAGAATATAGTTGGGATAGTACTTAGAGACATACCGAGTACTTAATGTATCCACAAAAACATGACCAGGAAATACATTTACCTGTTTTCTCTGGCATCCTTGTACACAGCCTTTTAACAATATGCCTAAAACAGTTACAAGACAATAACTTGTAACTTGTAACTTGTAACCAGTAACATGGAATGTACCTACTACAATTTCTTGACTTACCAGATGCAATGATGGTCAGCCCTAAAGAAGAAAATTAAAAAAGATTTATTTGCTACAAATTTAATATAAATAAACTGTACTTGAAAGTTCAAAAGTAACTCAGATTTCCATAACTAAAAGAAATAATTATAAGTAAATTTATGAAAACAATTACACATTATGAACAATCAAATAAAATACACACCAGGGCCTATATCTATTCAGCAAGTGAACATTAAAAACAGTAAACATGATAAAGAGTTACTGAATACTGACACAAATACCATGTAAATTTGGTCATATGATTTGATGACAAGAAACAAGTTCAAAAGCTTAAATAGTAACTACTGATCTAATTCTATAATCAAGAAACTATCAGAAACTGAAGGTTTTTTTCAGCAGACGTTATCAAAACTTAATTATTATATCACCTTTATTATTTAAACCTTTCAATGAATACGAATGAGGCATTGCAAAAATTACTTTCAAATAAATATATTTGTAATAATTAATATATTGCTCTCTTCAATAAATGGTCTGGGAAAACTGGATGTCACATGCAAAAGAATGAAACTGGATTATAGTTTGTCCCCATGTTCAAACACTGATTTAAAATGGATCACATACCTAAGTATAAGATCTGAACCAATAAATTACATAGAAGAAAAACATAGGTACCAAACTTATGGACCTTGGTTGTAGAGAACATTTTATAAACTTGACTCCAAGGCTATGGAAGTAAATGTAAAAATAAATGAATGGGACTACATTAAACTAAAAAGCTTCTGCACAGCAAACAAAAACAGAAACAGACAACAAAACAAAAAGGTAGCCAACTAAATGGGAACTATTTGCAAACAATAATTCCAATGAATTTTTAATATCTAGGATACATATATATATATATATATATATATATGTATATGTATATGTATATGTATATGTATCCTCATAAAGCTCAACACCAAACAACAACAAAAAATACGACCCAATTAAAAAATGGGGAGAGGATCTGAATGGACACCTCTTCCTAGAAAACATACTATCAGCCAACAGATATATGAAAATATGTTCAACCTCACTAGCAATTAGAGAAATGCAAATCAAAACTACAATGAGATGCCACCTCACACCTTTTAGAATGGCTATTACCAACAAGACAAGCAATAACAAGTGCTGGGGAGGTTGTGGAGGAAAGAGAACCCTCATTCACTGCTGGTGGAATGTACACTGGTACATTACACTATGGAAAACAGTATGGCAATTCCTCAAAAAATTAAGACTAAAGCTGCCATATGACCCAGCAATCCTTCTCCTGGGTATATACCCAAAAAAACTTAAAAACATGTATGCAACCCTATATTCATTGCAACATTGTTCATAGTGGGCAAGTCATAGAGACAGCCAATGTGTCTTGTGATAGAAGATTGAAGAAGATGGGTACATATACACAATAGAACACTACTCAGCCATAAAAAAATAAATAAATAAAATACTGCCATTTGTGATGACATGCATGAATCTTAAGAATATTGTGCTAAGTGAAATAAGTCAGGCAGAAAAAAACTAAGAACCATATGATTTCACTCATATGTGGGATATAAAACTGATACTCATGAACACAAACAGCAGTGTGGTGGTTGCCAGATCAAGAGTGTGGGTCAGAGCAAGGGGAGCCCAATATATGATAATGGTATGTGATTTGACTTTGGGTGGTGGGCACACAGTGCAATATACAGATCATGTAACAGAAATCCACACCTAAAACCTATATGATCCTATTAAACAATGTCACCTCAATAAATTTAATTTTTTTTAAAAAGCTATGAAACCACACATGTATGTTTTCTACATGGGTGTTAACTTCAATAAAAATGTTAAAATGTTTTTTGAATTTATCTCCTGGTTCAGTTCTATTGAGATTTTCCAAGGAACAACACCCTATCTAATAAAAGAGTAATATGCAAATTGACCGTACCCCTGCTGCACTCATAAGCATGCCCACCAGCCACGCCCACCAGCCAATCAGAGTGAGTATGCAAATTAACCCAACCAAGATGGCTATGGGCCACAGAGAGCACAGAAGAGAGGCCTGGGTTGCCCCTGGCGATGGAAAAAGCCAAGCTCTCTGCAAAGCCTGGCTTGGGGAGGTTAAGGCAACAGTTTCAATGGCTGTGTGAGCATAAGGCTTGGTTTAGCTCCAGGCTACAAAGTTTCAATTGTAGAAAATAAATAAATCCCAGATACCAGGGCCTCTGCTTGTGTTGCTGGAGGGTGTGGCTGGCCTGCAAACCCCCCAGGCCCCTCGCCCAGGCCACCCCATGCCCCAGGGGAACACCGCCCTGATCCAGGACACCCTTCAGGGAAAACCAGTTGGCCCCCACTCAAGCACAAGGCTTCTATCCTATCTAATAAAAGAGTAATATGCAGATTGACCATCACTCCAACACACAAGATGACTGCCCCCATGTGGTCACAAGATCCTGCCCCCATGTAGACACAAGATGGCCACCACAAGATGGCCAGAAGGGGAGGGCAGTTGGCAGGGACCAGGTGTGAAAGGGAGGGCAGTTGGAGTGATCAAGCCTGCAGGGGAGGGCACTTAGGGATGACCCGGCCTGCAGGGAAGGGCAGTTGGGGGTGACCAGGCCCACAGGGTAGGGAAGTTAGGGGCAAACAGGCTTGCAGGGGAACAGTTAGGCATCAATCAGGCTGGCAGGGGAGTGATCAGGCTGGCAGGCAGAAGCAGTTAGGAGTAATCAGGAAGGCAGGCAGGTGAGCAGCTGGGAGCCAAAGTCCTGGATTGTGAGAGGGATGTCTGACTGGCCATTTAGGCCTGTTTGGGCCCGATCCTGGATCGTCAGACATCCCTCAAGGGGTTCCAGATTGGAGAGGGAGCAGGCTGGGCTAAAGGACACTGTCCTTTCCCTCCCCCTCCCCTCTCCTCCCTGCACGAATTTCATGCACTGGGCCTCTAGTAAAATAAAATAAAACAAAATAGGTATCCTATTGGAGAAGAATGTTTATAAAAATGGCTATACGTTAGGCAAGATGTAGGACAAGAAGACATTCTAGTGGTCTGAAGCAGCATTAATTAGCAAGATGGGTTTCATGTAGTCACTCAACAGGTAGTTCTAAAGTCTATAGCACATTTTACTTCAAGTGCCTTTATTCAAGGAGCCCTGCATTAATATGAACTATTTCAAAGAACTGTGTTTTCAATTACTTAGAAGATACTGTTGAGACGCTTTACCAAATTAGCAACTCTAGGGAATCTGGAAAGATCTTTTAGCATGCTTGAGGGATGGGTCTCTGTCAATGAACCAGACCCCAGAAATCAACTTTAAGGATGGTATATGTTTGGTTCTTTGAAGTGTCTTGAAAAATTCAATGACTCCCTAAAGCTAATATAGAAAACAGAATTTCTTCATTAACCTTAACTTAGCATTTTTTTTAATGGGGCCACACCTTTTCCTATATTATTGCAAAATGTTTCCTTTTTTAAAGATTTGGCCCAACACAATTCTGCCTCTGAAGAAAGTCTAAAACTTTAGTATGAAAACAACTCTGACTAAAGCAAATCCCAGATTATTTAATTACATAATCCTGGTCAAGTTGGCATTTCCCATCATAGCACATTAGATCCATGTATACTCTGGAACCTGAGCAGTGTCAGCTCACCTGCTGTTAGCAGTCCACTTCCTTTAGAGGTGCTTCGTGTCGTGAAAACAGCTTGATTCTGTGTTGCTGCAATATGAGCAGAGGTCAATCTTTGGGTTGTATGGAGACCCTTAGTCATTGGGGCATGTACAGTAGAGAATTTTTGTGTTACTGGAAGACTCTGTGCATATGAAGCTTTTGCTGTTGTAAAGCTCTGGGGTTTGGGTGTGGCTCGTGTAGCAGAAGAATTAGTCATGAGGAGAGTCTGGACTGTTAGTTGGGTCTTGGTAGATAGAGCCTTTGAGACAGGAGATGTTTTGGCTATTGTGGCTGAATCACTGGCTTTGATAGGTTTCTGAGAAGTTGGTGGGGCATCCATAGCTAGAACAGTTAAGGTGGGTTTCTGAGGAATTAGTAGGGCTTTTGTAGTTGAAGAATTTCTTGTAGTGAGATTCTGAAGAGTTGGTGTGGCTTCCGTAGCTGGAATATTTACTGTGGTGGGTTTTTGAGGAGTTGATGGGGCTTCTGTAGCTGGAATATTTACTGTGGTGAGTTCTTGGGGAATAGATGGGGACTTTGTAGCTGGAATATTCGCTGTGGTGGGTTTTTGAGAAGTTGATGGGGCTTCCGTAGCTGGAATATTTACTGTGATGGGTTTTTGGGGAGTTGATGGGGACTTTGTAGCTGGAATATTTACTCTGGTGTGTTTTTGAGGAGCTGATGGGGACTTAGTAGCTGGAACCTTTATCGTGGTGTGTTTTTGAGGAGCTGATGGGGACTCTGTACCTAGAACATTTTCAGTGGTGTGCTTTTGAGGAACTGATGAGGACGTTGTAGCTGGAACATTTACTGTGGTGGGTTTCAGAGGAGATGATGGAGCTTTGGTACCTTGAACATCCGTTGTGGTGGGTTTCTGAGTAGTTGTAGGAATTTCTGTGAAGGAAAAAAATGTTTTTAAAACATTAGCAAAGTAATGCTCTTAAGATTTAGGAACCAATTGCTAACTCAATGACTCTTTCTCACCCCACAAACGCGTAAATATGACATTTAGTAATCCAAGTCTTGTATATTTCCCAAGGATCTAAAATGCTGCACTGTTTTTGCTTCAACATAAATTATACCTCTAGGTAACTAAATACGCCAAAGTAGTACTGAGATACTTAAAACATTCTCTGCGTGAAGGAAACCGAAATCTGAGTTGGCAGTGATCTCATTCTGTGACACACCCTAAATAAAGATATTTTCTCTCTTACATCGTCTTCCTTTGCTCATGCCAAGGCCAAAGAACAGCAGGATGCAAACATTGGACCAATAGAGATAATCACAACAGAGATCATCACAGAGTTCTGTTTTCTGCAGCTCTTAGGATATTGTTAGTGACCCTGAAATGTCTCTTGTTTCACTTCTTTTTTAAAGTAATAAAGTCAGTCAGAATAAAACAACTCCCCTTTTTTCTCTTCTTGTGCTGGTTACCAACTTTACACACGTTAGATTAGTTCCTCTTTGGATTTTAGGTGATCTAACATATGTCTAAAGCACAACTTCAGTTAAGATCTTATTCTGAGAATCACAAATAACAGCATAGTAATATTTTAGGTCTTCAGGACCATTTAACTTTGTTTTTTAAAATATATTTTGATAGTATTACAGATATCTCCTATTTCCTCCTTCTTTTTCTCCCTCCTCCTATTTCCTCCATCCCCCCAGGTCCTTACCACTCTATTGCCTGTGACCATGGGCTATGCATATAAGTATATAAGTTTTTTGGTTTATCCCTTCTTGTCCTCCGAAGTCCACATCAAGGTATGTCAATCTGCCCCATGCTTCCCTGTACTGGTCTTATTTTGCTGGCCAATTCCTTTTGTTGATTAAATTCCACAAATAAGTGAGCTCATGGGATATTTGTCTTATTTCACTTTGCATAATATTTTCCAGATTGTGTATGTAAACACTCTCTTAAGGTGGTACCGAACAGTGCTTAGGCTGCATCCTAGAAACCAAGTTCCCCAATCCCTCTGAACTTCGATTTCTTCACATGTAAAATGAGAATAAAAACAGAGCAAGCTGTGTTACCTTACTGTAATGGACTAGGAAATAATTTGGGTAAGTTATTTCACACAGTCGGTCCCTGAAGCCACACTATTACTGCCAACAGCATCAGCACACATCCTGCTCTAGGTGCTCAGATGTTGTGTCACGTATTTCTACTTCCTTTACCTACCTCATAGGATGTGCCTTAAGGGGTGGGGAACCTCCTGCCTGCAGGCCATAGAGGGCCCAGGAAATGATTTGGTCTGGTCCTGCCAAAGGCATTAGGGTGAGTTAATTGTTTGACCAAATATAGCAGGCTAATTTTAAAGTTGATAATTTTGTGTGGCCCATGAATGATGTTATAAATATCCAAATGGCCCTTGTCAGTAAAAGGTTCCCCACCCCTGCCAGAGATAAGAAATAAAATACATAGCAGGTAACACGGCTCTTAGCAGGCACTCGGAAAATGATAGGTTTTATTATTAGGGTAAGTAAAGTTTCATATGGACTTTTCATCTAAGGCAGTAGTCAGCAAACTCATCAGTCAACAGAGCCAAATATCAACAGTACAATGATTGAAATTTCTTTTGAGAGCCTAATTTTTTAAACTTAAACTATATAGGTAGGTACATTGTTATTAACTTAATTAGGGTACTCTTAAGCTGACCTTTGCTAAAAACTCAAGGAGCCAAGAGTTGCATGTGGCTCATGAGCCGAAGTTTGCCTGCCACTGATCTAAGGCCATCATATATACAATCTATTTTGTTCTTCCAAGTTCTCGTTTTTGATCCAACAGACTTTGTAGAACTGTAATTAAAATCTCCTGGAAGTTACTTTTCTTATTATCTTTTTATTGGATGCCTATTTTCATTCCACGTGGGTCAGAAAGCATGCTCTGAGTAATTTCAATCTTCTTAAATGCATGGTGTTTTTAGAGCCCAGCATATTGTCAATATTCCATGTATATTTAAAAACAACAATTTTAGGGTTCGATACTCTTATCTGTTATTTTTTTAAAGTTTAATTATTGGTTGTATCTTCTATATTCTTGGTTACCTATTGAGAAAAAGATGTGGAATTCCCAAACTATAATTGTGGATTTGTCTATTTTTCTTTCTGCCCATCTCTGCTCTATATAGACTGAAGCTATTTTTTCAAGGCACATAGATTTCAGATTGTGACATACTCCTGTTGAACATACCTCTTTATGATGATTAACTGTTTTATCTTAAAATATAGTTGGATACTAATAGAGTTGCATCAGCTTTTTATTTTCTGATAATTGTTTGCATAGCATATTTTTTCCATCCTTAACTTCCACCTCTTCAGTATTCTGATCATTAAACTGATTCTTATAAATAGCAAATAGTTAACTTTTACTTTATTAATTTAGTCTGACAATATTAGCCAAATCACAATGTAATTAACTGATACAATTAGGTTTGGATCAAACACATTTCTATCAGTATTCTATTCCATCCACCTACTTTATGTTTCCCTTTTTAAATTGATATTTTAGAAAGAAAGAGAACGAGAGAGAGAGAGAGAGAGAGAGAGAGAGAGAGAGAGAGAGAAAGAAAGATTTTTGTTGCTGGGGGGAGGGGCCTGGGGAGGCCTAGAAGCGGTCAATGGAGAAAAAGAAGGGGGCATGTGTTATTCTTTCAACAATAAAGATTAAAACTAAATAAAGATAAAGGCAGTCTGTTCAATAGTGCTATAGGGAAACCTGAATAGATACATGCAAAAAATACTAATAAAACTGGTTCACTTTCTTACACCATATACAAAAATAAATTCAAGACGGATTAAAGACTTATGTATAAGACTGAAACTACAAGACTTATAAGACAAAACATAAGCAGTAAACTCTTTGACACTGTTCTTAACTATCTTTTTGGATATGTCTCCTTAAGCAAGGGAAACAAAACAAAACAATAAAGCAAATATGATTACATCAAACTAAAATATTGTTGCACAGCGAAGAAAACCATCGACAAAATGAAAAGACAACCCAGTGAATGGGAGAAAATACCAGCAATTGATTCATCCATTAAGGGTTTAATATTCAAAATACATTATAAACTCATACAAATTAACACCAAAAAGCCAAACAATTCAATTAAATAACAGGCAAAGAACCTAGATAGAAACTTCTCCAAAGAGGACATACAGATCACCAACATACATATAAAATGATGCTCAGCATCACTGTTCATCAGGAAAATACAAATTAAAACTACAATGAGCCGAAACCAGTTTGGCTCAGTGGATAGAGCGTCGACCTGTGGACTGAAAGGTCCCAGGTTCGATTCCGATCAAGGGCATGTATCCTGGTTGCGGGCACATCCCCAGTATGGAGTATGCAGAAGGCAGCTGATTGATGTCTCTCTCTCATCGATGTTTCTGACTCTCTATCCCTCTCCCTTCTTCTCTGTAAAAAATCAATAAAATATATTTAAAAAAAAAATAAAACCACAACGCGATATTATCTCACAATGGTCAGAAGGACTAACATCATTAAATCAACAAGTAACAAGTGCTAAAAAAAAATAAGTGCTGAAGAAAAGTGGATAAAAGGGAACCCTTGTGCACTGTTAGTAGAATTGTAAATTAGTGCAGAACTTTGTAAAAGAGTATGGAGATTCATCGAACAATTAAAAATTGATCTGTTATATGATCCAGCAATTCCATTTCTGAATATTTATCTGAATAAAAATAAAACATTAATTTGAAAAGGTATATGCACCTCTATGTTTATTACATCATAACTAGTAATAGCCAAGGTATAGAAGAAACCTAGGTGTTCATTAACAGGTGAATGGATGAAGAAGATGTAATGTGTGCGTACATGAATATTAGTTAGCCATAAAAAAAACCTTGCCATTTGCAATAGCATGGATGGACCTAGAAGGCATTATGCTAAGTAAAGTAAGTCAGACAGAGAAAGACAAATGCCATCTGATTTCACTTATATGTGGAATCTGAAAAAACAAAACAAATGAATAAACAAAACAGAAACAAAGCAATAGAGAATAAAATAATGGTTGCCAAAAGAAAGGGGGTAGGGATGGGAATAATTTTAAAATTTTCAAATTAAAAAAAATAGAAATAGCAAATTTAAGCTAACTCACTAAAAACATGGGGCATATATATATGTATAAAAATGTGTATATACACTCATATATGTAAGTATATAAAACTTCCTTTTTAGAACCCTCTGAAAATCTGATAAAAACTTGTGCTCTCCAGAAAAATGCAAATATGCTTATGCACAATTCTTTCTCAGGTCTCAGTAAAAATATAGCTGTGTAAACTGATTAGCTCTGCATTCAGGCCATTCCATTTTCCTTGGCCATGTTTATTTTACAATGCAATAAAATAAATAGAGTTGTCTCCAATTAGGAAGAAGTCTTTGTAATACCTTATCTGTTATGGAAAGTATTATTCATAAGAGCTCTGTTGCCTTTGAATTATTTTATTGCTAATTTCTGGTGGCTCTGGACAAAAAAATTATTTGGAAAAATTTCCACATATTTTAAATTAATAAAACTTAGCTGTATTTTTATGATATATAAGATCAAAATATGTTAAATACTTTATTTAAAAAGATTAAAAACTACCATTTTTTAAAAATTTAGCATTATCAGTAAGGGATGCTTATACATACCTATTAAGTAATAGGTAGTATATTTATATTTGCTCCTTGCTTTGATTAATGGCCTAAAAATAATTTATAAAGTTGTTAGTATTCTCTGGGTACATAAGGACTTGGGATATAAATGCTGTAAAACATAAATGCAAACTTTAAGACCAAATTATAGAGATAGTCATGTGTAGATTAACAAAGGAGATATGATCTGAGAAAGGCATTGTTAAGCAGTTTCATCATGGTGGGAACATCATAGCGTGCACTTACACAAACCTAGACGGGATAGCCTACTGCACACCTAGGCTCCATTATAACCCTATGAAACCATCATCATAAATGCAGTCCATCATTCACTGGAATGTCATTAGCAGCACAGGACTGCAATAAGATTTAGAACACACATGTAAAACAAAAATACAATTAAGTTTGCGTGCATTATCTATCAAACAGGTTCTGGAAAAAGTAAAGGAGTTCAGGGGCCAAAAAAATAGGACAGAGACTTTAGGGAGTAAATGGAACTTGAGTTTAAACCTAAGATGTACCCTTATTCTAAGACAGATCTGAGAAAAGGGCATTGCTGTTCATTCCCTGGAGAAATGATATCAAATGAAAGACACTTGGGAAATAGGAATAGATCATTGGGATAGACCAAAGATCTTAAATGTCCCATCTTGATTTTGACATTTAGGATACAGATCTTTAAGCATGTACTGACTCACAGCCTTTTATTTAAAGCAAATCTTATGAAGCAGCTGAGTTTTTAAAACATATATAAGCAGAATTACTCTAGTTATAGTATAAACAGAGGCCTGTCCCTAGCAGATGTCCCAATAAAAGTTTCAGTGATTCCACATTCTGTAGAGCCATGATGTTGTTCCTCTCTTTTATTTAAGCAGGAAAGTAATGTGATCCCATATGTACATCAAATTATATTACACCAAATGTCCTTATGTGCCCAGAGAATACTAACAATTTTATAAATTACTTTTAGGCCATTAATCAAAGCAAGGAACAAATCAAGAGTAATCTGATTTACACTAGGCTAAGGTAGGTGATGACTACCATATCACCATCAGTTCAGTTCACACATTTTCTGAGCACCTAATACACACCAGGCATTGTCCTGCATATAGAAGTATAAAACAGAATAAGGTATCATTCCTATGTCTTCAAATACAGTATGGAAAGAGATTTAAAGATATAATTTCAATACAAAATGGTGAGGTTTAACATAAAAGCATGCACAGTGATATGGAAAGAGAGAAGGACAGTTAACCAGCTTGGAAGGTCAGACAAAGCTTCTAGAAACACAATCAGAGTAGACTCACACTAAGAAGGAAAAATCACACCCAATCAATCGAGCAAAGAAGGGACATATCAGGCAGAGTTAGCAGTTTAAGGAATGATGTGGGGACAAGAAGAGCATGAGGTACACAGAAAACTACTATAGTCTGCGTGGGTAGAGCATAAAGTACGAGGGCCCGACATGAGAACGGAGAAGTAGGTAGACCATGCCCAGCCTGTACACTATACCAAGAAGTTTGGACTTTGTAAGTGATGAGGAGACACTAATAAGTTATGTTGAGGAGCACAGGTGATTTGATTGGAAAGTTTGTAAGGAGGACATTCAAGAAAAAGAAAGTGTGCTGAAGGCAGCCTGTTTATGGCACCCCTAATTATTCCTTGACCTTTCCAAACAAGTCTGTGCATGTGCAGACTCCCCGGTGTCTACAGGAATTTTTATGCTTAATCTTTGGGTGTCCTTACTGAAAGGACACTGCAAACACATGTGTTCTCCCAAGATTACTTACCTTACTGATTGTATCTAAAAAATAAACTTTATCTCAAAACTGCTGTCATAATAAAAGCCTAACAAGACAGGTGATCGAGACTATCTAGTTCCTGTGGCCAGGCAGTCCTTTAGCACTCTCTTTCACAACAATCCTGTATCAGAATAATCATTCATTCAACGCTTAGGGTCTGCTGACCAGCCCCAACAAGCTATCCAAAGGAAAGACAAGTTATGTTCATGTTTCATATGGATAACTCTGGGTAGAGTATAGATGAAACAGTAATAGAGTACAAGAATGAATGCTGGAGGCCATTGCAATCAGTATAACCTTTGCACTCAGGCAAGTGGAACTCCTGCCCTAGCTCCCGCACTTCAAAAGGTGATGCTCAGCCCTCCTCCACTAGATGGGGAATTTTCAGGGCTGACAGGATGAGTCCATTGAAGGCTCCTCCCCCACCCTATTTTGTCTTGACTAGTAGGAGAAATGGCAAAATAATAAATGAACAATCACAACACAAATTTTAGTTTGTTTTTAATGCTTTCTCTCCAAAGGTAATAAATTAAGGAGAATTACAAATAAAAGTATTTAAGTTAGCTCAGACACACATTAGAAGGTAAGGGTACTACAAATATACACTATGAATAATTCTTAATGCACAGAAAGTATTTTGTCATTGATAACTTAGCCCCACAATGTGAGGTCTTAGATTCTTTCAGTCTTACCTTGGCACTCTGGAAATGGATCAGCCCAAATCATATCCTTTTCTTGATAAAAACAGAAAGTAGAATTTATACCAACTAATTTGTACCTAAATAATGAGAGGACAAGAAAAATTGAGTTCTCTTAAATTCTCCAGAATATCATCTTAAAATATTCACTATACTGTATCAGTACGTAGAGACAAAACGATAGTTGATAAAAGTGCATACAGTAGTTCAAAGAAAAAGAAAAAATTAAAATAAAAAAATGACATCCAAAGGATAAACAATTATAAGACATACAAAATATTTCTTATTTGGGTGGGTCACATTTTAAAAAATAGTAAAGTGTTTTTAAAAGATTTTAAAATTGTATTGATGCTTAAATATTTTCTATTTCTGAGTTCTCAAAGATCAATACAGGCTTCAGAGAATAATAGAACACACACTTAAAGGGTTTTAAGTACCTTCAGATTTGATATTAATGATCTAAATATCTGTGTTTAGTATAGGAGATAAGTGATACTGATATTATTTTATAAAAAATGGACACAGAGTGAAATATCATAATTCAATTTGCAGATATTAAATAAGAAAATGAATATAAAGATTTCAGCAGTATCTGAGACACTGATAATACTCAATGAGTGAAGCCCTTTTCTCTACATAGAGAACTTATAAAAGACCTTAGGTCAGATGATATTGTAATACTAGGACTACATGTATTTAACCTAAGATATTTTATAACAGATTGTTTGCATATAAAAAAACATATTAACATGATCTCACTCATTTGTGGAATATACTGAACATAAACTGATGAACAAAAACAGATCCAGAGACAAAGAAGCATTGATCAGACCTCAAAGGGAAGATAGGGGAGGGGAGGGGTAAGGGGGAGAGATCAATCAAAGGACTTATATGCATGCATATAAGCCTAACCAATGGACACAGACACCAGGGGGTGAGGATATGAGTTGGGGTGGGCAGGTGGGGGGGTAGGCAATGGGAGGGTAAGAACACATATGTAATACCTTAATCAATAAAGCAAAATAAATAAATACATGCTAAAAAATACGCAAATTTATTATTTAGGTAAATTAAAGACTAGTTTCATTTAACTCTTGGATTTAACTTCTGCAAGCAATTTCCTTTACTAATGACATTTAAATTTTTATAATGAATCACATGTATTCAAATCTAAGAATTTAGAGGATTTGGTGGTATAAAACATCTTCCTTTCTTAGCCCATTTTATTAAATTTAACTTTGATAAGCTCATGAGGAAAACCTTTGAGCAGAGGGATTGCTTTATTGCTACTAGCTTATGAACACTATCCACACTTCTAAAAATCTCCATCTTAAATTCTAATTTGTTTTTTCGCTTGTTAAATATAGAGTAGTTAGTATGCAAAAACTTACCCGGGGTTACATGAGAAGTAGATGTATGAGGCAAATAATGTGTCAGTTGGTATACTGATATGACCATTTTCTATTTTTCCAGGATCAGGACATGATCTTTCTAGAAAACAGTAGAAAATTTTTTTATTAAGTTATTAGGCACATCTAGGCAAATTCATCATCTGAGCCACTGGTAATCTCTTATCCTGAGATTGATTAAATCCTACAGTCATTTTCTAAGTTTCAAAGAAGCAACCTACTTAGGAATATATACTTCTTTCATTTCATTTAAGTTAATCTTAAATCAATTAAATGTGAAATCTGTGCATCAATTAATATTCCTATCTCTCTCAAGTATTTAGTTTGCCTAATTATAATAAAAAATCATGCATGGATAGGGTCCTAGGCCTGCCTGGCAATCAGGGCTTTCCAGCTGCTGGTCAGGGGCTTCCTTCATTCTGTGCCATCCCCTGGTGGTCAGCACATGTTATAGTGAGCGAGCAAACTCGCAATCAAACTCTGGAGGGGACACTTTGCATATTAGCTTTTTATATGCTAATCATTCTTTTTTTAAAAAAATCATTCCAAATAATAATATGTACACACAGACTTCCAGCATGAATAAAGGATTAAATACTATTTTTCCAAATACTATATACATTTAAGAATATTCTTTAAAATTGTACTCACTATAGCAAAATACTTCTGGTTTGCTCCATGTATAATTCTGAAGGCAAGTTATGTTCGCTGATACGGAGTGGTTCCTTGCATAGCCCGGATTACAATCATATGCCAAAATGAAACCCGCTGGGCGATAATTCACTGAGATAAAAATATCTTGCATACGTCCATAACGTACCCTGGGTGGAGAGTCACAGCTACCTAAAAGTATTACCAAACCAACAACAACAAAGAGAAATAGCACTTTATTTCATAATTTTTATTTAATTGTTGGAATCATCTGGTCCTTACTTCACCTTCTTTTGTGTACCTCTTTGTACATATTTGGCACTTAGCTACATGAATATCGATAGGGCATTTATAGGGTATCAAGCATATTCAAATATATGCTTTTGTTTCCTAATGACTAGAGGCCTGTGAAGTAGATTGGGTACATAGGTGTCACTAGGCCCACAATTGGAAGAATATAACCCGTTTAAGTTGTATGGTGCAGTTCTGGCACTGACTCAATAAATGCAGGTTCCATTGCCCTGCCTGCCGCATGTAGCATAGGGGTAGATGAAATATTCCCACACCCCTGGGCTAATGTCAGGGACAATGACAACTATAGTAACAATAATAGTTACTATATATGGGATGCTTCTAAACGTTTTCTGCAAGCAAATTCATTCAATCCCACAGCAACCTACTGGGGCAAGGCTCAGATGAGCCAATGTGTACATTCAAGTATTTATAAACTTGAGCCATCTGGGCAAACATGAATTTATGGAGGCATGGGATAGTTGGATTTATTGTCAAAACACTCAAGTTTGAACCTGAGCTCTTCTGCGTAAGAGCTACAGATCTCAAGGGAGTTAATTTCTCAGGACCCGTTTCCTTAACTGTAAAATGATGGAATTGTCTGGAGGATTAAATAAAGTAATATAGGTGGTAGAGTTACAAACTCTGTAACAGGATACATGTGCAAAGGCTTATGTACTTTAACCTACTGCCTTCTCTCACAGATAAGTTAAAAAAAAAAAGTTAAAGCCCATTAAAAAAAAGTCTTCTGGTGGAAATTTCTATGTATACTGTAGTTTCCAATGTTCCCAACTTGTTCAAAGGTAGGAATCAAATCTTATGTTTATACCTTCTTGTATATGTCAAAACTACTATTGGGCCATACTTAGGTTTTGAGGTACAGATAAGAGACATTTTAAAAATGCCACCCCAGTATTGTACTTGGTAAGTACTTCTTTAGGAAATCAAATTTCAAACACAGCACCCACGCTATGTGTCTCAATGTAATTACCCAACATGTTCATATTTAATTTATTCCCCAAACTACAACAGTAACTACTGGTTATTTTCTATCAGTCAGTTCAGGAGATACAGTGTGGGGAGCGGGAGAGGGTTATTAATGAAGAAGCAGGATCTATTCCTGGAAGTTAATACCATTAACTAGCTGGAGTGTGAAGTGCTAACATTTCTATCCTGGGCTGTAACAATGCCAGAAAAGTACCAATTACCAGTCACTGGGAAGAGGAAAATATATATTTTTTAAAGTATATTTTACTGATTTTTTTACAGCAAGGAAGGGAGAGGATTGGAGAGTTAGAAACATCAATGAGAGAGTGACATTGATCATCCGCCTCCTGCACGCCCCCTACTGGGGATGTGCCCGCAACCAAGATAAATGCTTTTGAGCGGAATCGAACCTGGGACCTTTCATTCTGCAGGCCGCCGCTCTAACCACTGAGCCAAACAGGTTTCGGCAAGAGGGATATATTTTAACTTAACAAGACACATTCCATTCCCATAACTTTAAAAACTATATGCTTTTGTTGATTTTTAAAGTATTTTTAGAGAGAGAAGAAGGGAGAGGGTCAGAGAGAATAACACCAATGAGAGAGAAACAAATGGGATGAGCTGCTTGCTGTACATCCCCTACTAGAATTGAGCCTGCAACCCTGGCATGTGCCCCACTGTGAATCCAACCAGCCACTTCTTGGTGCATGGAAGGAAGCTCAAACCACTGAGCCACTGGCCAAGGCCGCATCACTTTTCTAAAAAGAGAGGAAGAACTTACGTTTACAAAAATCTGTCGGGTTTGTCCATTCACCATTCTGAAGACAGTGCGCTGCGTTTACCTTTCCAATAATTTTTGCAAAACCGGCATTGCAATGGTATGCTACTATGAATCCTACAGGAAAGGTTGTCAGATTTTCCAGATCTGCTGTAGAATTAGGTATATCTGGGGGGATACCGCAGTCACCTAGAGATGAAAAAAATGAAACTAAAGAAAAGACCACGTTTCCATCGATAGCAACATTCCCTTCCCCACGCGAAAGGGAAGCAGCCATGGTTTTTAATACACATTTCGATCCAGTGCCCACTGACTTGCTAGGCTTCCAATCTTGACAACGCATTCAAGGCTAAAATAAGCAGAGAATAAACCCCTGCCCTCCGTTATTTTTTGAAGTGGGTTTGTATTTCTCTCCACGTAGATACGGTTACTATGCACACAATAAAGACTGGGTCCCGGTTGGAGATGTGCAATTAAATGTGGAGCTCCAGGTGCTGCCCACCCCTGGACTCTGGTGAGGGGCCTCCCGCACCCTGAAAGAGATGTTGGGGGGTTGACGAGTCCCCCTAGCCCAGCCCTGCCTTTCTGCTTCCCCGGGTTTGGCTGCTCTGCCAACTCAGCCGCTGCTGTCCTAGCAATCCACGCCTCGCTCCTGAAGCCGTGCCAGTTGGGGTCCCGCACAGCAAGACCCCTGAGAGCTGGTGAGCAGCGGAGATCCTCTTCCTGTCCCGCGGGATCAGGCCAGTAGGAGCTCTGATCTTTAAAGGTAGAGGATTACAGGGAACAATTACCGATGCCCAGATCCCTCACCTTCCCAGAACCCCAACTTCTCGGTTGTCACGGAGACCCGGCCCCCTCCGTCTCGCCCCCCCACCCCCACCCCACACACTCAGGCTAAGGGTTCACTCCGCTGGGCTGGGCCCCGGCCCCCACTCACCCCGCGCAGCGTGTGGACACCACAGCAACAGCAGCAGCAAGGGGAACAGCAGCGAAGGGATCAGCCAGCTGGGGAGGCGCAGCCCTGCGGGGGCGCCCCTCCGGGCTGGACGCATGGCGCGGCGACGGGGACCCAGCGCCCGCACTCGGCAGCCTCCACAAAAAGATCCAGCGGGCTCTGGCGTCGAGCTGTAGGTAGCAGCGGGGCTCAGTGGTCCTGCAAATCAATTTAAATTAGCGCCTTGGGTGGTTTCAGGGCTCTGAATCACCAAAGGGTGGGGCCAAGAGCGGCTGGAGAAGGGGGTTTGCTCGCGCCAGGTGCTGGGCGGAGCAAGGGCGGGGCGCTCGCGTCACTGGCCCCTGGGGACCCTTGACTGGACCAGGGGTCCTGGGCCGGGAGACCAGCTCTCTGAAGCTGGGCACTGGGACATTTTTTCTCTTTGCTGGGATGGTGGGGGGCGGGGGAGGTTTACGACGAGCAGCCATCTGGAAAAGTCAAGATCTGCTTTCTAGGTAAACAAAAATATTGGGGGGAACGGAGGAGAGGGGAGTGTTTTAAGCGGCCAGGCTTGGCGCCCCTGGAACCTGATAAGAAGATCGCAGGCTCCTGGTGCTGCAAAACTGAGCGGCAGGCGCGGTGGATTCCGAGGCTTGGAGCTGAGAAGTAGGACCCTCCCCGGCTTTGCCACCCTGTGCCCTCTCCTCCGGCCCCCAGGGACGTGGTGCTTGCTGCTAGGGGGCCTGTCAGATGCCAAGAAGAGGACGCGAGAGAAAAGGGCGCGGTGCGTAGTCTTCCAGGGCGCTTGGCAATTGGCAATTGGAAAATGCAAGTGTGAAAGGACTTTGAAGCTGGTGGAGCAACACAGCGGGGAGGGACTGTTGCTCATACCAGGTTTGGGCGGAACCGCTTTCCTGCCAGGGCTTTTCCTTATTTCCCAGGAGCACCTGGGCTGGTGAATTCCACTTTGGGACTAATCTAGTCTGACTTTGGGGAGAAATTCACCATAGGTGGGGCCGAGTGGAATATGACACCACAAAAACCAAGCGCCAGAAAGCGAAATGAGAGGGCGGTGGGTTTTAAAAGGAAGGTTTGCTAGAAAGTCTTAAGTCTATGTCAGTGGTTTGGGTGGCTGGCCACACACTGGAATAAATTACAGGAGAAGTTTTTTGTTTTTTTTTAATCCAAATGTCCCAGCTACACCTCCGCTGAGTTACATGAGAATGGCCAGGGCATCAGGACTAGTTAAAGGTCTTCTGGGAAGTAATTCCACTCTGCAGCCGGTGAAGGACACTGATTTAGATGGTACTGGCCACAGTACAGAGCCACTCAGCCCAGCACTTGCCTGTCAAGCACTAAAGGCCATCAGTGGAAAGGCCAGATGCTCACATGCATGGGCAGTAACCTCAAGAACTTGTTCCCTTTAGTAACTTACCTGAGTCTGGTTAGCAGAGTCCTCGCCTAGCTTTCCTGTCTGTGCCTCAAATACCTTACGTGGGTGAGTAAAATCCCAGGCTGGGAATTAGGCCTTAGTCCCTGGGCCAGCAGTGAGGTTAATGGTTGCATCCCGTCATGATATTCCTCCTGAGATGCTTCTTGGTTGTTCTTTGTGGGTTAGTAGGAGCATTTTAAAGAGGAAAACTGCACTTTCCAACAGGAGCGTTTTTCTCTGACTCATGCTTACTTACTCTGAACAGAACCCTGGGTCACCCAGTGCTGGAACTGATCCTTCAGGGATTCCAGGAAAGGAACTCCTGTAATGGTTCATAAAAACCTGTCAGTATTAAAACATGCTAGAGTATAGAAGTTGGGCTTTTAAAATCGTCTAGTGCAGCGGTTCTCAACCTGTGGGTCGCGACCCCTTTGGGGGTCGAATGACCCTTTCACAGGGGTCGCCTAAGACTATTGGAAAACACCTATTTCCCATGGTCTTAGGAACCAACACACAGCTCCTCGGTGTAGCAAAATGTAGCAATGTAGTTTACTGTTGTCATATGAAGACTGTTACCCATGCTACACCACAATTCAAGACAAAATTTCATTTATTTGTAATTAGAAATAAATATTTCACAATATATAATTACATATTGTTTTTGTGATTAATCACTATGCTTTAATTATGTTCAATTTGTAACAATGAAAATACATCCTGCATATCAGATATTTACATTACAGTTCATAACAGCAGCAAAATTACAGTTATGAAGTAGTAACGAAAATAATTTTATGGTTGGGGGTCACCATCACATGAAGAACTGTCTTAAAGGGTCACGGCATTAGGAAGGTTGAGAACCACTGATCTAGTGTGACTCTCACATTTTACATTAAACCACCTTACTTTTACTTTTATATTCTATATAATAAAAACCTAACAGGCAAATTGCTTCGACCTGGAGTTTGACCAGGAGGTGGGGCTGGCTGGCCATCCGAGGTGAGGGAGACCCTGGCTGGCATCTGGCAGCCACTAGGGACCCTACCTATGCACGTATTTCGTGCACTGGGCCTCTGGTTTAATACAAAAACATTAAGTTTATCAGGGCCTAGCTGTGTTTTAGAAGTGGTACTAAGGCTTCATTTATTCTCCCTAAGAGCCCCCCCAGAATCTTGCCCCCCACACCCTTCTACCAGGGCATTATGGGCAGGTAGTCTTTGTTTCTGCTTGAGCTCATAGAATTGGTGTTAAAGACAAAGTAGCATCATGACAAGGAGCTGAAGGTCAAGATCAGTTATGGAGGTGTCAGAAGACTTAACTTTAGAGGTATGTATTTATTAAGTGAATGTAATAGCTTTTTTTTTTTAATCCAGAAAAGAAAAAACAATGAGCTATGCAAAGTGTCAAAAAAATTATCTCTGTCACCCAGCAACACTGAATGTTCTAAGCATTCACTTTCCAAAACACATGGTTCTTGATAATACATTGAAAAAAAGGAACTTTTATGAGAAATAACTGGGTGGACTCTTAGTAACACTCTGGCCACCCACAAAATTTCAACATTCTGAGGGCAACAGAAAAAAGAGAAATCCACTATTCATTTACACAATTCAGAAAAAGTTTCTAGGATGAAAATGTGTGCATTATTAAGAAACATTAAATATACAAATGTATAACTTGCTAAGGATTATTTTAAATACCGACCTCAAATTGTTATGGTTTCAATAATTTCTTATAATACGTCTTACCTTTTACCAACACAACTTCATGAACTGAGAATAATTGCCCACATTTCATAGATGAGGAAACAAGCCCAGAAATTAATTAACCAAAATCTGAGCGGCTCATTAAGTGACCAGGATAGAATTTAAACCCAATTTGTTTGATTCCAATCCTATACTTAACCTCTTTTACTCTACCACACTGCATTCTTTTTACTGCAGTCAGTCAGTAAAGGTATCTTCTACATGGAGGGCCCAGAATTAGGTATTTTGGGAGGTTGATTTGAGAACCAAGCTCCTTCTGGTATCAACAATACGTAGACCTGGGTTTTCAAACTTAATCTACCAGAAGCTAGCTATGCCTTCTAAGCCTAATCACCCTATCCCTCAGGGTTTCATTTCCACATAGGTTAAGAAAGAATTTAGAACTGAAATAATCTCTGTAGAACTTTCCAATTTCAAAATGATAAATTTAGGTTAAAAAATTAATAATAGAAAGTAGGTCTATGCTTTTGGCAGAAAAGAGTTAACAGCTTTCACCCCTGTCTCAGGAACCATACAGTGACCACATCAAAGGCTTTTAATAATTTGGAGATCATCTAGTATTCAAAAGCATAGTAAGGAAGGGCCAATACTTGCATTCAGGAATTTCTAATTGTGATATATAAAAAATTGTGATTTTCAAGAAATGTATATTGAGTCATTCAGACAATATAAATATATTTCTTACATATATTTGGCTTTTGTCCACAATTTCTGGCTCACAACTCTCAGGAACTCCTGGAATTTTTTAAGTGTTGAGACTGAAAAAGATTTTTCTTAAAAAAAATTATTTTAAACATATTTGTATTTATTTCAGAGAGGGAGAGAGAGATAGAAACATTAATGATGAAAGAAAATCATGGATCAGCTGCTTTCTGCATACCCTATACTGGGGATTGAGTTTACCACCTGGGCATGTACCCTGACTGAGAATCAAAGCATGACTTCTAGGTTCATAGTTCAACACTTAACCACTAAGCCATGCCCAGCAGGCCTGAAAAGGTTGTTTTTTGTTATGTTAAATGAGGTGACTTTTGAACTTCACAAAGGAGTGGGGTCTGGTTGGCAATGGAACCAACCATGTCAATAGAGGGTTAGAATTTTAAGTCCCACCTGCACCTCCAGGAAAGAGAGGTTAGAGGTTAAATTAGTTACCAATGGCAATTAGTTAATCAGTCAGAACTGCAATGAAGCCAACACAAAAACTCAAAAGATTGGGTCCAGGAAGGTTCAGGGTTGGTGAACATGTGTTGGTGCCAGGAGAGTGGTGTACCTGGAGAGGGCATGGAAGCTCTACCCCCTCTGTCCCCTCTACCCCATGCAACTCTTCCTTCTGGCTGTTGCTGAGTTATATCCTCTTATAATCAACCAGTGATCTAATAACTAACAGGTTTCTCTGAGTTCTGTGACCCATGCTAGCAAATGAATAGAACCCACAGACAGAGTTGTGGAAACCTCTGTCTTACGGCCAGTTGATTAGAAGCACAGGTAACCACCTGCAAGTGGCATTCTCAAGTGGAGGGGTGTGTTGGAGCCTCCAATCTGTAGCCAGTTGGTCAGAAGCACAGAAGCCCGGGCTTGCTGCTGTCATCTGAAGTGTGTGTGTTTGGAGGGAAGGCCAGTCTTATAGGACTGAATCCTGAATCGGAGGATTTCAATGCTATCTTTGTCTCTAGGTAGATAGTGTCAGAATGGAAGTGACTTCTTGGACACTCTGCTGGTGTGCAAAAATTGTTGGTATGTGGAGGGGGTGGGGGAGGCATTCTTGTAGGACTAAATTCTTAACCTGTGTGATACTATGCTATCTCTAGTAAATAGTGTCAGAGTGCTGAGAATTATTTATTGGTGTTGATGTAACACCACCTCCCCCTCCACTCCTTACTCCTCCCTCCCCACCATATAGAAATTGGATCAGGGAATTTACTTTAATAAATTCTACCAGGGAGGTAGAATAAATGGGATAAATGCCTCAACCAATGTAGTGTGGGTGTTTAGAAAAGAGAGAAAGAAACCTGGCCAATAAGGGTGGAAGAGGCTAATTCATGGTCTAGTGGCTTGGCTAAATAATGAAAATATGTCAATGCAATAGGGAAAATAGGAAAAGAAATAAGAAGGGTATGGCAAAGGTTTGGGGTCAGGAAAATGTCAGTTTATTTTAAGAAAGGTAAGGGATTACTTTAGGCTGAGTATGGGGAATTTCACATGAGCGACAGAAGAAGAGGCTGACAGAGAAGCTGCCAAGTTATCTGAGAGAGCCTTCTACACAATGTAGTTTCCATTACTTAGAAGCATTGGAGGGCTGATGAAGATTTTAGCAGAAAGTAAAAGATTATTTGGGGAGTTGTGTGCAAGATGCTGCATAGGGAGAGGCCCTGTAAGCAAAGACCCAGAAATGCCTTCAATTTTAGTTTTAAAATGAATAAATCTGTATTAAGGAAACAGCCTTGTCAAACACAACTATTTAAGCCATTTGTGTTTCCAGGCCAGTTCTTATCAAAGAAATTTGGATGGAAGAGCCTACAGAATTTGGTGACTGATTAGATAAGGAACAAGAAAAAAAGTGGTAAAGATGACTCAGAGCTTTGGGGTATGTGAGATTAGGAGCCCTATTTTGAAATGTAGGTAAGAAATAACAAACGTGGCAGCGTGGTTGTTGTTGATTTAAAGTGGCTTAGCAGGGTGTCTGTGCGGAGGTGCACAGCATGAGATGCAAATGTTGGAAGAGACATGGCTGAAAGGGAGGTAACCAAGGGAGAGAGTTAAACAGAAACTCCAAGAGGCCCAAGGGGTGAGCCCTGGGGACCCCAAAATTAGAGTACAATGAAGGGAAAGGATAAGGTAGTGAAAAGAGAAGAAGACAATGTGATTTCCTGTAAGTCTGTGTATACAAAACTGTGAGCCAAATATATCACCCAGGTAGGTGAGGTGACTGGTGAAAACTGTGTGACCATTGCCTCCTTTCTGACCTGGTCCTGATCAGCCTGGCCCTGATCAGCACTGATCACTGGTCAGTCCTAGGGACCCTATCTGTGCATGAATTTCATGCACTGGGCCTCTAGTTCAATAAATCTATACTAATAGGGTAATATGCTAATTAGACGGGGTCAACCAGCCATCTTCCGGACGTCTGACTTCCCTCCAGACAAAGCCATGGTGGTGGGGGCTGAGACAGTTAGGGGCGAGATCAGGCTGACAGGGGGTTAGAGGTGAGACATCAAGGCTGGCAGGGGAGGGCAGTTGGGGGCATTAAGCAGACAGGCAGGTGAGTAGTTAGGAACCAGTGGTCCTGGATTGCGAGAGGGATGTCCGACTGCTGGTCAGTCGGACATCCCCTGAAGGATCCCAGATTGGAGAGAGTGCAGGCCAGACTGAAGGACACCCCTCCCCCATGCATGATTTTTGTGCACTGGGCCTCTAGTATTAAAAATAATTGATGATAATGACTGACATGAATGAATTATTCATATACCAGGACTTGCCTACTTTTCATGTCATCTATAAAAGAGGACATGCCATGACATGGAATCTGAAAAAAAAATCTATAAAATAAATATAAAGTATCCAAAGGAAATGCTAATAGTGTTGAGTTAATTCAGTATTCTTTCCCCACTCATTAGAATTTTTATTTTATTTTATTTTATTTTATTTTATTGGCAAAAATTAGGTCATTTACAAAGATTCATTTTTTTTAAACCTTGGCCTTTTTCCCTACCTCCACTGTAGTCCCAGCTGCATTTTGTTTGCCTTGATTTATGATCTTGCCAATGAAGAAGCAGATTTACAATCTAAGCTCATTAGAATTGCTCAAGGGTGAAGGAGAAAGAAATTTACATTTAAGATCACATATCATGTGTTACTCTTAGTTTGAGACATAACATTACAGCAATGGCATGAATAAACTTTTATTACATCCATTTTCACATGATGAAACAGAGATTCAGAGGAGAAAATAATTGGACCAAAGCATACAGACAGTAAAGCCAAAATTTGAACCAAGGTCTGAGTACATCTGAGATTATACTCCTTCCACTACATGTGTTACCTTGGTGCATAAATAAAGCTAAGTTTTCTTGATATTTCTCAGAAGTATGCCTTAGTGGGTAAATATTTTCCTACCACTTTTCTTTCAGTTGTCAAATAAATTATTTACCCAAATATTGAGTATCTCCCTAGGGTAAATTGCACTTTAGGATATACACCTAAATAATCTGTTATAAAGAAGGCAGTTTACCTTAAACAAGCAATAACTGCAACTAACACATTGCAGATGAGTAGTTTTGTTGCTAGCTTGCCCAGTGGCCAGGTAAGTTTCTATTGAACGAGTACAAAAAAACATTTTACATTAATGTTAAAGGCACGCTTTAAAATTAAATACCCATTGCATTTTGAAGGTATTTATTACATGTTCTTACAAGCTAATATCTTTTTAAAGTATGATACTTTGTAAAACATTGTGTATTAGGAAGTAAGAATTTTCCTGATCTGTCCGCAATGTGTTGCTACTCTTTCCTCAAGGACCCCATCTGTTACCTCTTCTTTTGAGACTTCTGTGACATCCCTTCTTTCCCTTCCTATACGTCAATGCTTGTGTTCCCAAAGCACTTATCATCTCTTTGCTGGTACTTTCTGGGTCCATGCCACCATGTATGAAACATAAGTCTACATCTCAGGGATTGAATTTATTAAGGGTGACTTCCTGGGGCAATACCACACCCATAGTAGACACTGAATAAATATTTGTTAAACTGGATTTACCAGTTATCTTCTTTATGATCTTTATTCAATAAATACTACAAGTATATTAAACAAGTGACTGAAAACATCATTTCAACCTTTGGCATTTCTCTCTCTTAAATCATAGTTTAGGTAAACCTTTACTGACTTCTATGCCATATTAGAACTTTGATAAGTAGGGAAGAGAGGAAAGAATATTCCAGAATAAAGAACCTATATAGTATGATTTTGAGGTTATCTGGGAAATAGATGGAAGTGAGCTCACTTTCATATTCATCATCTTCCTCTCTACTTCAAACCAGTTTAATTGCAAAGAACGGTCCTCTTATTTATCCACATCTAGGTGCCTCTCTGCCTATTGCTTCCACTACTTGAAGAAATATAATGAAAGAAGATATTGGAATGGAAAACATAAACACAGAAAAAAATGCTAGACATCATTATTCACCAGGGATATGCACACCAAAAGCACAATAAGATACTACTAACCACATGTTCAATGACTAAAGTTTTAGAAGACTAAAACAAAAATCCAAGCATTGGTGAGAATTTAGAATTGGATATAGAACTCTCTTACATTGCTGTGAGAATATAAAGCTACAGTCACTTTGGAAAATACTCTAGTAACTTATTGTAAAGTTAAATAAACACTTTATAACCCAACAATTCTATGTCTAAGTATTGACCCAAGGAACAAATTAATGACATACACAACATGGACACATCTCTATAATATGCAGAGCCAGAGAAACTAGATACATACATCCATACTTATCATTCCACTTAGATGACATTCTAGATTCCCAGTTTATAGTGATGGAAATCAAATGAGTGCCTGTGGAGAGTGGGGAATGCAAAGGGTAGAGGGACTAACTGCAAAAGGGAAAGAGGAAAATTATTGATTGGAGTGATGTCTACATTTGTCAAAATCCATCAAACTGACTTCCTGAAATTTTCCATTGTTTTATGCAAACTACACCTTAATAAAATTGATTTATCAACATCAGAAGCTTCAGTTCTGACATCAGTGGGCTTTAGCCACAGGAAACCAAGTAGGTCATTGGGTCAAGGAGAACGCAAATACACCGCTTCTCTTTTTGTCCCCCATTTTAGTAATTAGTTTTAAGTAGGGTTAACCTGGCTTGGGAAATAATCTTAGTATATGGAACAACATTAGTGGACTTCACTGACTTTCAAAAAACTGAGCTGTTATGTGTGTGAGAACATTGGCAACATGACAAATACAATTATAAAAGCATGTTAACAGACCGTTTAATTTGGATAGTATAGCCCTGTTTGTTTACCCTTTTGGGAGAGGCACAGGGTCAAATCAAGCTATTCACAGTTACCAGGATATCCATGGCAACTTCCAGTGCAACTTCCCACCAGATGAGTGCCAAGAAGATTCATTATACATCCAGTTTTGAGCCCAGCCTGCTCTACCTGCTCCCTCTAAGGAGCTGGAGATATGATCTCAGAGCTAGTGAGGAGTGATTATGGCTCTCCAGCAATATTCTCTCCCATGCTCAGTGAATCCCCATAAATCTTGTCCAGCAATGATTTAGATGTATGTAGGACTTCATTGCTCTGGGGTGTAACCCTCAGATCCACTCTGTGAAGTAGGTGTTACGAATTACAAAGATTATTTAACTAGTACAAAGCAAACATCTGGTAACCATCAGAGTGAAACAAACTCAATTCATCTGACTGCAGACTTTGTGCCTACTCCTGGATGCCACTCACTCTTCACAGTAAACTGCCAAGTCAATAGCAGACTCCTGCAGGCACCAGAATTTTCCCTCTAAGTCTCAATAGGTATTACCTGGCTCAGATATCTTTTTAATATTGTCTACTGTTTCCATTAATTCAGAATTTTAAAACAACAATGTGATGAATTAAGAGAACAATTATACCGATGATGCTTTGTTCATTTCTGCAGTTAAATAGATTCAATGCAAATAGATTTAAGTGCAATATAACAACATAAATATAGATCTAACTGAGCTGTGCTTCTGATGTTAATTACCAAAACTGACTTGTGCCTCTTTAGATGTTTTTTATTTCATGTGATTTCCCAGGTGTCATTATCAGCTGTTCCTCTGGGCAGCAGGGTGGTTAAACAACGGTCTTCTTTTTTTTTTTTTTCCTTCACTAAGATTTTTCAGATGAACTATCTCATCCAACTTTTAAGAAAGTTATGCTTAAACTGAATATTTACTTCATATTACTTTGTGTGTTTTTTTGAAGATTTATATCTGGAAAAATAGCCCAAGGAGATAATCCACAATACAGGAGAAAGATTTAAGCAAAAATATATTACATTAATATAAAAAGAAAATTTAGAATGTAGTAATACCCAATTATCTCTGGTCAAATAATATACTCATATTACTAAATGCTATGCAATTATTAAAAGTCAAATAAATTTGTAATAGAATATGAAGCATTTTATTAAGATCTTGATTATTCAAGCAAGATGAAAATTACAAAATCTATATATAAGATAATCAATCTATGTACAGTGGTACCTCGAGATACGAGTTTAATTCGTTCCGTAACCTTGCTTGTATATCAAGTTCCTCGTATCTCAAAGCAAATTTCCCCATTGAATCAATTGAAATGCCATTAATCCGTTCTAGCCCCAAAATGCCACCCCAGTTTTTCTTGTTTTACTTGTTTTTGAATAAGAAAAATGTATTTATAAATGACAAATATTGTATAAAAACATAATAAAAGAAAATGTAAAGGAATAAACTGGTTTTATAAAGTGTATTTACCTACTCGTTACACTCTTAATGCTACACTTTATCCCTAAACTGAATGTAACTTAACTAATCTTCACTGAACTTAATTGCTACTGGTCTTTGCATTTTTGGCCTATTTCAAAAAAAACGTGTCCAATGAGATTTGCCTCTTCCTCCCTTTCAGAATGTTTCTGAAATGGGTGAGGCAAGTTTCATTGAACAGCTCCGATGCACGACCAGTAGCAACTTTTTCAGATGTTTCTTTTCCACGAAGTGTGACACCCTCTCCCACATTCCTAAGATCTCCTTTATCTCACTTGTAGAGATCTCCTCCACCTCTGGCTCCTCCTCGAAACCAATTTCTTGGAGAACCTCCGCATGTTGCTGAGACTGCAACTCTTGTAACTCCTCCGGGTTGTGTTCCAGAGAGTGCTCCTTGACAAGCTCATTCACGTCTCTCTCATCCACCTCCAGGCCCATGGATTTTCCCAGAGACACTATCTCCTCCTCCACTGGCACCTCGGGTTCGAATCCTTCGAAGGTCCTTTCAGCTATGGCCTCAGGCCACAGCTTCTTCCATGCAGAGGTCAAAGTCCTCGTTGTAACACCCAGCCAGGCCTGATCAATAATTCTGAGGCATATCACGATGTTAAAGTGGTTCTTCCAGAACTCTCGAAGGGTGAGGTTTGTGTTCTCCGTCACCTCAAAGCAGCGCCGGGACAGGTGTTTGATGTACAGCTTTTTAAAATTAGAAATCACCTATGGACCCATGAGCTGCAGGATAGGAGTGGTGTTGGGAGGTAGGTAGACAACCTTTATAAACTTGAACTCTTTGAGGAGTTCATCATCGAGGTTCGGTGGGTGAGCAGGAGCATTGTCGAGGACGAAGAGGGCTTGCATGGTTAGGTTGTTTTCCTGTAGATATTTCTTAACAGAAGGGCCGAAAACCAGGTTTACCACTCCACAAAGAACTGCCTGGTGACCCATGCCTTCGGGTTTGCCCTCCACATCACTTGCAGTTTATCTTTTAAAATCTTATGTGACTTAAAGACTCTGGGGTTTTCCGAATGGTATACGAGCAGAGGCTTGATCTTGCAGTAGCCACTCGCATTGGTGCACAGTGCGAGAGTTAGCCTATCCTTCATGGGTTTGTGGCCTGGCATCACCTTCTCCTCTGCTGTTATATAAGTCCTATTCGGCATCTTCCAGAAAAGTCTGTCTCATCACAACTGAAGACTTGCTGGGGGATATATCCTTTGGCTTCTATCAGTTCGGAAAAAGTTTTGAGGTAATCCTCAGCTGCCTTCACATCCGAACTTGCTGCCTCACCATGCCTGACGATGAAGTGAATGCCGGACCTTTTCCTGAAGTTATCAAACCAGCCTCTACTGGCTTTAAATGAGTCTTTCGATGCTTCGTTCATGGAAGTGCGTGGGGTCTGCTCCAGCAAATCACCGTAAATTGCTCACGCCTTCTTGCATATGATGCCCTGTGTTAATGTATCTCCTTTAAGCTGCTTCTCTGTCACCCACACCATCAGGAGATTCTCCATCTTTTCATGGAGAGAGCTACGGAGCTTATAAATTATTGTAACGCCCTTAGCTGGCGTTATACCCTTTATCGACCCCTTCTGTTTAAGCACAGTGCATATCGTTGAAGTACTACGCCTGTATTGCCTCGCCAAGTCAGCCACTCGCACACCTTGCTCATATTTTTCTATGATTTCACGCTTTAATTCAATAGACATCATCCTCTTCTGAGCACTGACCTTTCCACTCGCTTTCTTCGGACCCATGGTTATAAAAAGAAATGTGATAAAGTTTGTAAATACACAAAAGATGCTTCGCCAACGAGGTAAACAAGCACACTGACTGAGGCGTGGGAAACTATGAGACGCTCGAGTCACGGAAAACTGGTGAGTGGTGTGCAGCCGGCCGATCCGCGCGATTACTCGTATCTCAAATGTTGCTCATATTTCAAAGCAAAAAATCGCTCACTCGACAGCTCATATCTCAAAAATCTCGTATGTTAGGGCACTTGTATCTCGAGGTACCACTGTATTAACATGGAAACAAAGTTATACTTAAAAGAAATGGAAAAAGTAAACCAGAATGTCAACTAAATCTGGGGTGGGATAAAGTTAGCTTATTGATTTTTTTCTTCTTTATATTTTTATTAATTTCCCATATAGAGCAAAAATACTACTTATGCTAGAAACCTTAATTTCATTTTAAAAGAAATTCTATTAGCTGCTTCTTTCATAATTGCTAAATACTTGATTATTCTGCGTTATCTAGTGATTTAAACTTACTTTAAAAAACACACACAGATATTCTACTTGAACTTCTTGCAGTCTAATTTCATTTTAATCACATCTATTTCATCCTTTCTACATTGGAAATCTTCCTTCTTGGTAGAGAAGACAAAATCTAGGCTTTTTTTGTGTGTTTCAATGATTCTTCCCACCCAGAGCTCAGCCCTCTCTTCCCACTCTCACTCATCCCAGTCTCCATTCTAATAACTCCCATCGAGGCTGTCCCCACAAGCTCTTACCTGCTCTCCCCACCTCGTCTTCTCCTGTCAACTGATTACATGTACAATATCCAGATGAAGCTCCCACATGCTCAACAATCACTTACTGTTTCCACCGGATAAACCAGTCTTCTTACTCTGCCATCAAGGCCCTTTATCATTTCTCATGAACTCCTCCCTACCTTTCTCTCACTGGTCTTGTTTGTGGATGAACACAATTTGCTATGCCCGGGTAACTTGCCTTCCTGCTGACCTCTAGCATACAGTTTATCTTGACTCACTGAAAAGGAAACCCCTCCCCACCTAGCATGGTCCAAGCTCATTAGACCTCTTTTAGCTGAGGTTTTGCTTTCCACAGTTTTAGTTACACTGGCTCAACCCAAAACAATTAAATGGAAAATTCTAGAAAGAAACAAATCATCAGTTTTAAATTGCCCACCATTTTGAGTAGAATGATGAAACCCCATGTCATTCTGCTGCCTTTGCCCAGGATGTGAATCACCATTTCCAGTGTATCCACACTGTGTACACTACTCACCGATTAGTCGCTTAGGAGCTGTGTTAGTCAATCGAGCTATCAAGCAAGATGAACATTATAAATTGTATATGTAAAATAATAATCAATCTGACTATGCATTAACATGGAAACAAAGTTATACTTAACGGAGATAGAAAAAATAAACCATCTCTTGTTTAGACTGTGGAAGTATTGCAGGTGTTTGTGTTTTAGTAACTCTTATAATAACCTAATGCTACATCACAATGCCTACAGCATTCACCTCTATTTACCTCATCACATAGGCCTTGTGTCACCTCACATCATCACAACAACCAGGGTGAGTACAGTACAGTGAGAGATTTTGAGTGAGACCACATTTATATAACTTTTATTGCAGCATATGGTTATAATGATCCTATTTTATTATTAGTTGTTTTTAATCTCTTGCTGTGCTTACTTTATAAATTAAACTTTATCATAGGTATGTATGCATAAGGAAAAAACATAAAACATGTAGTTTCCTCTGGGGGCTGCATGCTCTCCACCATTCCGCTATCTTTCATCAACTTCTATCACACTTATGTGTATTTTTTTTTTTCAAAAAAGATGATTTTCCAAGTAGCAGGAAAAAAGTTAAAGGGAAAAACATTTTCACTTGTGTATGTTTCATCTCAGGCCTTTCAGACGGAGCATCGAAGCTCCATGGCCTCTAAGATCTGCTTTCATGGCCTTGGGGAAAATGTAGACACCGACTTTCAAATTATACTTTCAGCCTGAACTCTCTTCTGAGTTCCAGACTCACATAACCATCCACTTACAGAGACCACTCCTGGGAGTTCTCAGAGCCATCACAAATCCATCCTGTAAAAGTGATATATTCATCTCCCTCCCTAACTAGTACTGTACTCTCTTCTTCTTCTTCCAACCAAAATTCCATCTCCTCCAGTGTTTCTAATCATAATTAATGGCACTATAAAACACCAGGTATATTTGGGTCAGAGCCTTAGGTCATTCTAGAATTCCTCTACTTATTTTCAACATACATTTCACTCATCAAGTCTGATGGATTCTACCTTCTAAACATCCCCTATTTTCTATCTTTTTCTTTATCACAAATTTTTTCCTTTTATAATCATCTTTTAAGTAATTGTCTAATCTTGAGTTTCCATACCCTTATCCCTATTCTCAATTCATGTTACCATCTAAAAATATTTCTTTTTTAAAAAAATATATATTTTATTGATTTTTTTACAGAGAGGAAGGGAGAGGAATAGAGAGTTAGAAACATCGATGAGAAAGAGACATCGATCAGCTGCCTTCACTCTCCTCCCTCCCCCTGCCACTGAGGATGTGCCCATAACCAAGATACATGCCCTTGACCAGAATCGAACCTGGGACCCTTCAGTCCGCAGGCCGATGCTCTATCCATTGAGTCAAACCGGTTTTGGCTTCTAAATTCTATAGAACCTTGACTTTCTATAGATTAAAACCCAAACTCCTTACCATAACATTCAAGGTCCTTGAGGATCTGCTCCCTCTATACCAGCGGTTCTCAACCTGTGGGTTGCGACCCCTTTGGGGGTCGAACGACCCTTTCATAGGGGTCGCCTAAGACCAGCGGAAAACACCTATTTCCCATGGTCTTAGGAACCAACAGACCGCTCCTCGGCATAGCAAAGTGTAGCAATGTAGTTTACTGTTGTCATATGAAGACTGTTGCCCATGCTACACCACGATTCAAGACAAAATTTCATTTATTTGAAATTAGAAATAAATATTTCACAATATATACTTGCGTATTGGTTTGTGATTAATCACTATGCTTTAATTATGTTCAATTTGTAACAATGAAAATACATCCTGCATATCAGATATTTAAATTACAGTTCATAACAGTAGCAAAATTACAGTTATAAGGTAGCAACGGAAATAATTTTATGGTTGGGGCTCACTACCACATGAAGAACTGTCTTATAGGGTCACCGCATTAGGAAGGTTGAGAACCACTGCTCTATACCTTCCCACTGATACCTCTTGCTTCTTGCCTCCACGCACCCCTGTTAAAACCTGGCTGAACTAGCTGTTCTTTCCTATGTGCTGTGTTCTTTTTCACTGCAACTGCTATCTAAGTCTCTTATTCTAATGCAGGTGAACTATTGTCAGCTTCCTGGAGGCCTCTGTAGCCTCCCCACATAGATGTTCATAACCCTTTGTAGGATATTCTATTACAGCCCTTCACAAAGATCTGACATCATTTGTTTAAGTCACTAGACCATGGCCTCTCAAAAATAGAGATTAGGAGTGAATCAGCTTTATGTTTACCTAGCAGTGCATGACATAAAAGATATAGTCAGTACACATAAATAAGTTGGTAAGTGAAGCTGTCAAAGGCAGTGACTTGGTTCAACACTCTGTTTTATTAGCACTGTTCCAGGGGTTGGTTCGCAGTAACTCTCATCTCATGGGCTTTTAATAATAAAACCTCAGGTCACTTAAATGTAGATCAGTAATTCAAGATCTCTCAATGCTTCCTAGAAATTGTGAGTCACAAGGATCTGGGTATGGCACATTATATGCTCTGTCATAGTATGTTACAGAGCTGTCCCAGCCAGTAAGCTATTCTACCAAGCATAGAGCAGAACAAGGCAGAGCCTAAAACTATGATAAACTAAGGGGCAGAAAATATGACTTAAATAAAATATACAAACAAGAGAGCAAATAACATCACTTGCAAGATATTCATTCATTTTCTATGTATTTACTTATTAATTATTTATTTTTATTGATTTTAAAGAGGAAGGGAGAGGGAGAAAGAGAGAGAGAGAGAGAGAGAGAGAGACAGAAACACCAGTGACGAGAGAGAATCATTGATCAGCTGTCTCCCACATGCCCTCTATTGAGGATCAAGTCTGCAACCCAGGCATGTGTCCTTGACTGATATCTAACCCAGGACCCCTCAGTCTGCATGCCAACACTCTATCATGGAATCAAACCAGCTAGGGCTCATTTCCTACTTAAAAGTTTATAAAAGTAAAAATTTACAAGTACCAAGCCCACCTCACTGATTTTGTGGTTTCTGTTAGAAAATGATATGTTTGTTCCATGATGTTCATTTCTTCCACACTCTTATAAAAATTGTCCCTGCCCCTGTGGAGCTGGTTTTACTTAGCAATACCATTCCACGTCTTCTTTCTGTCAACTGCTGGCCTCTCTTCACTGCTGTTCTTAATTCATTGAAGACTTGGCATCCTCATATTTTTCCCACCCTCCCAGTTTTTAGGATGACATCATATTCATGTCTGATACTCTAGATATTTATTTCTTATGACTTCTCTACTTTAGCCAGGCATTTCCATACACACACCCTGGAACTTGTCATCACCTGGAATTGCTCCTGCTCTGAAAATATTTTTATACCTCAGACTCTGAACATAACCTTTAATCAGTTACTTTCGATCTGCTCTTCTGTGTCCTCATTGAGACCTCCAATTTACAGATTCCTTTACTTTTATCTCTCCTTTAGCTCCTGTTTGTCTTCATTTCTTTCCTTCCTGATTGATATTCTGTGGATCATCACTTCTCCCCTTTTTCTTTCTTAAAAAAAATTTTTTTATTGATTTTAGAGAGAGTGGAAGGGAGAGGGATAGAGAGAGAAATATTGATGAGCGAGAAACATCATCTACCAGTTGCCTCCTGCATGTCCCCCGGTCCCTCACAGGGAATGGAGCCCACAACCCAAGCACATGCCCAGAATGTGATTTGAACTGGTGGCCTCTTGGTTCCTGGCTTGATGCTCAATTGCTGAGCTACACCCGCTGGGCGCTTTTTTCTTTCTAATGCCTTCACTTTCTTACCCTGTTGTTATTCTATTTTACCTGCAGGGCCAAATATGAAAACTGGATGAACTCCCTTGTCGCTCAACTCTAAATCTTCAGAGGATTTCCTGGAGAAAAATAAGACAACACAATGGATACTCAGCCATCTGGACTGAACTTTCACTATTGCCTATTTTCTTCATCAACTCTCTGCCATTCTCTCTCATTTATTTCACACTTTTCCACTCTTCTCAAATATCTAGCCCTCCCCGACAACACATCCTTCCCAGACTTTCAATAGGCAATTTTCCTTTTTCATTAGCAGATGTAAGGCATCAGTCTCCCCCACAAACGCTCTTCAAGGTTCACTCCACCCGTGTTTTAGGGGAAGGCGTTGTCCCCCAAGTCCTGGAAGCTGCTTCCCTGCATCATCTGCTTCTCCTAACCTCTGCTAACTCCACCAAGGATAAGACTCTTTGCTGCCGGCCACTGCCTGGAACACATGTACAAAGCCTCCTCATAATCATGCTGGGTTTCAGCAGAGGGGTGAATGTAGGAAAGACCACTGTTTTTAACTTCTCCATCCACTTATTTCTTGTATCACTATCATATACAGTAAAGCTATCCTGACACATCTAATTTTTTTCTGAAGAGTTGGTAAAGAAATCCTACTTTGGCCCTGACTGGTATGGCTCAGTTGGTTGAGTGTCATCCTGTGCACAGAAAAGTCACTGGTTTGATTCCCAGTGGAGCCACATGTCCAGGTTGAGGGTTTGGTCCCCCGTCGGAAAGCATATGGGAGGCAACTGATGAATGTTTCTCAAAACAATGTTTCTCTCTCTCCGCCTCTTTCTTCCTCTTTCTCTAAAATAAATACAAACGTTTTTTAAAAAGAGGTCCTATGTATAAAGAGAGATTAAAAAGACAAACAAGAGGAAATCCAAGATGGTGGCATAGGTAAACACCTATACTGCTGCCTTGCACAACAATTTCAAAACTACAACTAAAAGACAGAACGGACATCATCCAGAACCACAGGAAAGCTGGCTGAGTGGAAGTTCTACAACTAGAGGGAAAGAGAGGGGCTCACGGAGACCCAGAGGAGCTGCAAAAAGCTGAGGTACGGAGACGCGCGCGCTGAGAGAGTGGGTGCCGGAGTACCTGGCTGGCTTTCTCTGGCGGGAGGGAAACGGAGACTCCCAACGGCATTGAACCCTTTGTCCTGCGACACTAAACCCCAGATCCAGCCGAGACTCATACGGGGTGAGTTTGGACTGTGAAAAGGGAGAAGTGCAAGGAAATTTAGGGGAGTCGCGAAAGATCAAAAGCCTGGTGGAGCACAAAGCACTGTGCGCAGGACAGACTGCTGATTGTATCGCTGGCTTTCGCGAGTGGGCGGGAGACAGACCCTCCCAACTGTGCCACTTCTGACTCCACTAAGCCCCTTTCGGGTGAAACCCTGGGGACCTAGACTCGTGTGGTCCTGGTGCTCAGGGAAGCCGGAAAGGCAGCAGTTAGAGGCACTGCGGGCGCGGGCACAAGGACCGCTCCAGCCATTACCCAGTCACGTGAGACTCAGAGGCCGTGGAGGGCGGGGCCGACTGGAAGGCAAGGCGGTCCCTTAAGCCCTGAAACTCCACCCATCCCAAGCTCAACAGAGAGGCTTCTGCGGCTGAATCCAGCACAGAAGTTTCCCCAGCATAGTGAAAATGCCGAGACAAGGGAAGGGATTACATGCAAAAGAAATGGAGGAAAAAAAACGACTGGATATAGAGTTCAAAACCACGCTTATAAGGTTTTTCAAGAATATGCTAGAAAAGATGGATAAATTTAGTGAGACCCAAGAGGAGATGATAAATACACTGACTGAAATAAAAACTATTATACAGAGTCCTAACAGCAGACAAGAGAAAGGCAAGGATCAAGTCAAAAATTTGAAATATAAAGAAGCAGAAAACATTCAACTGGAAAAGCAAGAAAAGAAAAGAATCCAAAAATGTGAAGATAATGTAAGGAGCCTCTGGGACAGCTTCAAGCGTACCAACATCAGAATTGTGGGGGTGCCAGAAGAAGAGAGAGAGCAAGATACTGAAAACCTATTTAAGGAAATAATGACTGAAAACTTCCCACATCTGGTAAAAGAAATAGACTTACAAGTCCAGGAAGCACACAGAACCCCAAATAAACGGAATCCAAAGAGGACCACACCAAGACACATCATAATTAAAATACCAAGAGCAAAAGACAAAGAGAGAATATTAAAAGCAGCAAGAGAAAAACAGTTCATTACCTACAAGGGAGTACCCATAACTGTCAGCTGATTTCTCAACAGAAATGATGCAGGCCAGACGGGAGTGGCAAGAAATATTCAACGTGATGAACAGCAAGAACCTACAACCAAGAATAATCTATCCAGCAAAGCTATCATTCAGAATTGAAGGGCAGATAAAGAGCTTCACAGAGAAGAAAAAGCTAAAGGAGTTCATCAACTCCAAACCAGTATTATATGAAATGCTGAAAGGTACTCTTTTAGAAGAGGAAGAAGAAAAAGGTAAAAGACAAAATATTATGAACAACAAATACACATCTATCAACAAGTGAATCTAAAAATTAAGTGAATTAAAAATCTGATCAACAGAATAAACTGGTGAATATAATAGAATCAGGAGCACAGAAAGGGAGTAGACTGATTG
>JAAGEH010000042.1:10576892-10748644 GCA_011751065.1 Lasiurus cinereus | reverse complement strand
CTGAAGGGCAGATAAAGAGCTTCACAGAGAAGAAAAAGCTAAAGGAGTTCATCAACTCCAAACCAGTATTATATGAAATGCTGAAAGGTACTCTTTTAGAAGAGGAAGAAGAAAAAGGTAAAAGACAAAATATTATGAACAACAAATACACATCTATCAACAAGTGAATCTAAAAATTAAGTGAATTAAAAATCTGATCAACAGAATAAACTGGTGAATATAATAGAATCAGGAGCACAGAAAGGGAGTAGACTGATAATTCTCAGGAGGACAAAAATCATAAAGCATCAAACAGACTGTGAAATTACAGCAGAAAGATTAAAGTTAGGTGAGGTAAATAAGTGATCAATCAAAGGACTTGTATGCATGCTTATAAACATAACCAATGATCACAGATACTGGGGGGTCGGGGTATGCCTGGGAGGGAGGGGGGGCAATGGGGAGATATGTATAAAAAATTAATAAAAATTAATTTAAAAAAAAGAAAAAAAAAGACAAACAAAAACAACAAAAGTTTTTGATTAAACATCATTGCTACCATAGCCCAAGAGAAGATAAGAAAAAGGTCAAATTATTCACAAGAAGCACCTGCATGAATAGACCCCATTTAATAGTATTGACCATGCCCTGGAGGGCTACAGATCTGTCCTACTGTAGAGATCTTCCACTTCTTCAAATGTCAGAATGTTAATATTCACCCCAATCTAAGAAGTAAACTAAGCTGTCTTATTTTCTCTACTCTAGGTTTGTTCTGGCTATGGGATCTGCCCACCCTCCCCGATCCAGTCTGCAGGTTTGGAAATGACCAGAAGCAATGATCAGGTCCAGCAGAGGAGGGGCGTGTCTGTTTTGCTCTCTTTGAAATCTAAGACCTGTCAAGGAGCTTGAGAGATGGTAAGATTTCAATAAATATTGGGAGCAATAGAAGAGAGAGAAAAGGAAGAAGTTATAAACAAAGACCATCCTGATGTTGATTTTGCCTAGGTTGTATATTGGGTATTTTTTATTTTTTTCTGATAAATACAGGCAATCTCTGACTTCATCTCTGTGGGAGCCCCTTTCACATCCCACTTGGTTCAGGGTTCCCGGTTCAGGGTTTGGGTTCTGGAAGAGGCCACACGCAAATGAAAAGAGAGACTAGAAAAGTATTAATTTGGTGATATTGGGGGCCAGGCGGGAGCCTCCTTCTAGTGAGAAGACTACCACCTTCCTTTGACCTTACCATTCCTTTTATTTAGGTTTGGGATACACCCTTTGCCCTGAAGCAGGCAATTCCAGTAACAAGTAGATTATCTTATCAGTAAGGATTTACATGATTATTTGATGGGGAAGTTGCTTCAGCTACCATTGTCTCAATTAGATAGGGGGGGCTGGCTCTGACCTTTCAGAGCTTCAAGGTTGACCAGCCTTCTGGGTTCCTTGTCCACACTTTATATTAGTGAGACAATTATTGGTTTCCGGCACATCTCTTTTCCTTTAGCCTTTCATTTAGCCCCTTTGAAGTTTAATCTTTAATCAGTAATGCCCATTTACTCTTCTCTGGAAGTTCTGGATCCACTATAATGAGCTAAATAAATACGGATCATATCATGTATTTATCATTGCTGCAGAGTGATGTGTTCCTGACTTTTCTCCATAAACCTGTATTTCATAACAAGTTAATACATTATTTTAGCAACAGGAACCAAGTTGTGGGCTACTCCCTCCCTATTATCATATCCAAATACATCCTGGTTAACAAAGCCAGCAGGGAAGGGTGAGTAGGAGTTAGCAACAGAGTCACAAATGATAATAGAACTCTCAGCTTTTGACTCCTATTGCTTGCTCTTAAGTGAAGCCCAGAAATTCCCACTGTGGCCTCCTAAAACCCGTGCAAAATAAACAGCTTTTTAATTCAAAGGAACCAATTCAGCCCAGCTCTGAAGGAAATAGAGACCCAGGGAATCATCTTCTTTGAAGAAGGATTTCCCTTCAGGACTTTGGACTTTTCAACATCTCTATTCTCTAATTTTTAAAAGATGTTTCATGCCACTGTTTTTCCCTTTTGGCCTCAGTTCTACACATGGCCCTCTGTGTGTTTGCTACATGTGGTAACAATTAATGTGACACCATTTTCACCTCCTCAGTAGGGGAGATTTTTAAATTTAACATATAAATACGTAAAGTCAACATACAAGTTGTGCATGCTGTTAGATTTATTGGGGATCATCTAGACTGTCGAACTTGAATCAAGGAGTTCCTTGAGTGTGTCAGATCTTAGACTGGTTTTACAGCCCCTGTGTTAGTTGCTATCAGTCTGAACAAGTAGTTTCTAAGCCAATATGACAACCCTGTTTGAATGTCAAAATATGGATCTTTGTATACAGAGTAGTTTTACTTTTTAGAATCTTTTGATTAAAAATACATAATGATAATAAAGCTGCCATCAATTCAGAAATACTTTAACATTTTTTACATTTATAAATATCATTGTTAATTTGTTTCACAGAAGATGGCTTCAGCAAGTACAATGTCCCATCAGTACTCTCAGAAGATCAGTAGGCTCTCATCTGGTCTCGTTTTTCATTCCTGCCAAGCTTCCCCTCTCCTGTCTTCGGGCCTCACTTCCCCTCCCGTCCAAAATTACATTCTCCCTCAGGTGTGTGTGTGTGTGTGTGTGTGTGTGTGTGTGTGTGTGTGTGTTTAATATATTTTATTGATTTTTTACAGAGAAGAAGGGAGAGGCATTGAGAGCTAGAAACATTGATCAGCCGTCTCTTACATGCCCTCTACTGGGAATGTGCCCACAACCAAGGTACATGCCCTTGACTGGAATCGAACCCAGGGCCCCTCGGTCCACAGGCCAACGCTCTATCCACTGAGCCAAACCGGTTTTGGCCCTCCCTCAGATGTTTTAATTGTGTTTCAATACTTTTATACTCCAAAGAAATTCTCCTGACCATTCTCCACAAGTTCAGATTTAATAAACTTTATTGATCTCTTTTTATGTGCCAAACACTATGCTAGGCACTTGCAGGCATAATTACATTTAATCTTCACACTTTGAGGATGTTATTATTATCACCACTTTACATTGGGAAAAAATCTGTGACTTGGACAGATTACAGTTTTTAATTAAAAGAACCTAAATCCTACAAACATCTCAAGGTCTGTAATGTTTCCCCTTTCTAGTAACTGTTATTATATGTCCTATTGCTAACACTGATATGGAGCGCATAACTTCCTGTTCTTTCTACTCTAGGTGCAGGATGAGGGCAAGAAGAATAATTTATACACATGAAGGTGCATATAATCTAATGAGTATAATAAAGTAGTAGATGTTTAAAAATGATTACTTAGCACACTTAACAGCAATTATCTACTTTTATTTACTTCATTTTAATAAACTTTTTATTGTTGATAGTACAGATATCTCCCATTCTCCCCCTTTTACCTCCCTCCTCTAAGCCCCTATCTAACCACCTCATGTCAATTATTCACTTTTAATATAAATGTAATATATCCATTTTAAAAAGTTAATCAAGTATATTTCACCTTAATCATGTAGTAGGGATTTATTATTAGTGTACGTCCTTGACAGATTCATGAAATAAAAGCAGTCAGAACCAAATAACAGAGATGCTATAGTTATTTCGAATTCAGTGCCTGCTAAACCTTGCTAGCAATATGTTGGCCTCTGTGGAAGTCTTTGTAACCAGGCAAACATGACATTGCTATGGCATTGCCTCTTGGAACAAAATAAGGCCCCGAGGTCTTCGGGGAGTCAAGGCCACTTTGGACTTCAGATGAAATTGGAGTCGAAAGAAATCAAAGACACGGTAAACCAGAGAGAGGCCTAGTGTATGTCCATATATAAACAGGGACACCCAGAAATATAACTACTTGGTTTCCACTTATATTCTAAGTGTGTAATTAGCTTTTCCGCTATGGTGTCTATTTTCTCCTCTGACAGAAGAGTACAACTTCAACTTGATTCATTTTGAAAAGCAAGATTCTTTATTTTAGTAAAGTAGTAGAGTAAACAACTAAAAAGCAAGGATGTAAGACCAAGAGGTGAAAAGCTTTGTTTCTTTTGGCATGGAGGAAAGCTTGAGTGTGGAGGAGACTGAGAGAGACTTGAATAAACATCATTAAGTTCATAGGAACTGAGTGTAATTACAACAGAGTGAAAGCAGTTGGATGTCGAAGGACAGACATTGTTATAGAGGCATGAGCACGCATTGCCCGGTCGATGGAGACAGATTTTAAGCCCATGTGAAAATGATGCCAGAAGAAAAGCAAGAAGGTGGAGTTTTCATTTTCCTTTGAAGCAAGGGGTTCCTACTTTCTGTGAACTTCTGGCTTTGGTAGAATGTCCTGGGCTGAGAAGCAAGAAATGTGTGTTCTGGTATCAAATCTCATAGTAATGAGTAGGCTTATTTTAGGAAAGTCAAAGAATTATAGAATTGCAGCCTTGAGGGAAACTTCAAAACTTTCTTAATCCATCACTTTGTTTTACAGCAGCTGAAATGGAGCTGGGACCTGTCTGTGCTTCCATTTTTCCACTCTGTCAATTGCATTCATCACTTCCCTGCCTCCATCACAGAATCATAATGAGGGTCTGAATGTGGCTTACCACTATGATCTTTCTTTCCTAGATTCCTACACTATTTGCTGTTATTCCTACTATTTCATTTTTTCAATCTCCTAGGGTTATTATACTGCATTGTCTATCTTTGATTTTTTCTAAATAAATATTTATTGTTCAGTTTATTACAGATGTTCCTCTTTTTTTTTTCCCTCATAGCTCCCCTCTACCTGATTTCCCACCCTTACCCCTATCCTTACCCTCTCCCCCACACTGTCCTCATCCATAGGTGTAAGATTTTTGTCCAATCTCTTCCTGCACCCCTCACACCCTCTTCCCCCACAAGAATTGTCAGTCCATTCCCTTTCTATGCCCCTGATTCTATTATATTCACCAGTTTATTCTGTTCATCAGATTTTTTTATTCACTTGATTTTAGATTCACTTGTTGATAGGTATATATTTGTTATCACTTTGTTGTTCATTAATTTTATCTTTACCTTTTTCATCTCTTCCTCTTTTTAAAGAATACCCTTCAGCATTTCATATAATCCTGATTTGGTGGTGATGAACTCCTTTAGTTTTTCTTGTCTCTGAAGCTCTTTATCTGACCTTCAATTCTGAATGATAGCTTTGCTGGGTAGAGTAATCTTGGTTGTAGGTTCTGGCTATTCATCACTTTGAATATTTCCTGCCACTCCCTCTGGCCTGCATAGTTTCTGTTGAGAAATCAGCTGACAATTATATGGGTACTTCCTTGTAAGGTAACTGGTTTTCTCTTGCTGCTTTCAAGATTTTCTTTTTGCCTTTTGCCCTTGGCATTTTAATTATGATGTGTCTTGGTGTGGGTCCCTTTAGATTCCTTAGTTTGAGGTTCTCTGTGCTTCCTGGACTTGTAAGTCCATTTCTTTCACCATGTGGGAGAAGTCTTCTCTCATTATTTCTTCAAATAGGTTTTTAGTATCTTGTTCTCTCTCTTCTTCTGACACCCCCATAATTCTGATATTGGTACACTTGAAGTTTTCCCAGAGGCTCCTTACACTATCTTCACATATTAGGACTCTTTTTTCTTTTTGTTTTTCTGGTTGGGTGTTTCTTGCTTTCTCATATTTCAAATCTTTGGTTTGATTCTTGGGGTCCTCTAGTCTGCTGTTGGATTTCTATATATTATTCTTTATTTCAGACAGTGCATACTTAATTTCTGACTGGTCCTTTTCCATTTTTTTGGCATTCTTATTAAGATCCTTGAAGATCTCACTAAGTTTCTCTGCGGTTTGTAGAAGATTCTTGAGTAACCTTATAAATGTGGTTTTGAACTCTATGTCCAGTAGTTTGTTTTCCTCCATTTCTTTTATTTGGGACATGTTTCTTTGTCTCCACATTTTGGCTGCTTCCCTGTGTTGATGGAATAGCTTTGTGTGCTAGTTGTCCTCTATTGCCAACTAGCTCCACCTCCCCAATCATCTGAGGTGGACACTCTTGGTGCACCCCTTTGAGGGCTGGGTTCACAGTCTTGTTGTAGTTAAGCCTTGATTGCTATTGGTACACTGGGTGGAATTGATCTCCAGACCAATTGACTGTGAGGATTAGTTTTGTCTGTAACGGAAGAACTGCTATGCTAGAGACACCCCTCTGGGACAGGACTTGCTTCAGTGGGGCTTTGGTTCTCGCCGAGTCTGCCTCTTGAGTATATCACTTATGTATGTGAGGAGTTGAAATCCGGTGTCATCTGACACTGACCTCTAGGTACACTGATTCCTGGATCTCCAAGGAGGTGCAAGTCAGCTACTGTCTGAGGCCACCCAGCTGGAGCTACAGGGAGATCTGCAGATTTCTCCTTTTTGCTTGGAGTTTGGAAATTTTGGGGTTGTCTGACCCAGTTGCAATTTGTTACATTAAGCTGCGAGAGAGCAGGCCATTCATATGCAAAAGCCTCTGCACACAGCTCCGTGGGTTTGTAAATTGGGCAGGGCAGGCTCTCAGGGAGTCACTTGGCTAGAGTGTGGCAAACAGCTATGGCTGCCAGTCAGCCCTCTCTGATGCGTTCTGTTCTGTGTCCTGCATCCTGCGCCCCAGCGCAGTAAACAATGATTCCTGTGCATGCCTCTGTGAGAAGGCCACCCTCTCTTTCTGATCTGATGGCCAAAAGCCAGTTTCTCCCTGTCTGAATCTGGGTCCCCAGAATCTCTCCAGAAACTGGAGTTCAGAGAGTTGGGAACTTGTAACTCCCTCCCAATTGAAAGAAACAGTGGATGCCAGCCCAATTTGCACATGTCTCTGTTCCTCTGCCTTTCTGAATCTCTGCATGTCCTACGCATCTCAATGCACTTTTTTCTTTCCTTCTAGTTGTAGAACTTGCACTCCGCCAGCTTTCCCGTGGTTCTGGGGGATAGTCATTTTGTCTTTTAGATGTAGTTTTGGTGTGGTTGTGAGAGGCAGCACATACAGGTGTATACCTTATGCCACCATCTTGGTTCTCTCTACCTTTGATCTTACCTTGATTTTGAAGGTTCACTATCCTATAAAGAGGGGAATATACTAATTGACTATCACTTCATCACAAAGATGGCTGCACCCACAGCTGAGGACAAGTTCCTTTAAAGAGCAATCAGCAGGGATCTGAGACTATGCCATCCCCAACCCCCTTGGGGCTTGACAGGGGCCACGCCCCCCACCCAGCAGGGCTTGACAAGGGACCTCAGGCCATGCTCTTCACCCAGTAGAGCTTGATGGGGGACCTCAAAGTGCACCCCCAGTGCTGGGTTGGGGGAATTCAGGTTGTACCCCCTGCCCAGTGGGGCTTGATGGGGGACATGAGGCTACACCCCCACTCCAGTGAGGCTTGACAGGGGATCTGAGGCTGCACCCCTCTGCCTGGCAGGACTTGACGGGGGACCACAGGCTATGCCCCCCTGCCCCCCCAGCAAGGTTTGACGTGGCACTTCAAGGCATGCCTCCTGTTTCATCTGGGGGACCTCAGGCCACAGCCCCCATCCTGGCACTGAGTCAGGGGACCTGAGACTATGCCCTCTGCCCACCAGGGCTTACCAAGGTTGGGACTGGCCGGCTCTGGATCTAGCCCAATGGGGAGGAGGAGTGGCTGGGTCTGGGTCTCACACAATTTTGAGGTGCATGTGGGTGGGCAGGAACTTGACTCTGGGTTTCCCCCCTTTAATGTGCACAAATTTTATGCACTGGGTCATTAGAATAGTATATATTAAGTAAATAAACATCTGGAAACATTTTCTTTTGGAGGTATATATTAATCACTGAAATTCACTCTGTGGTCACTGTGTACTGGACACTGGGCTGATGCATACAACAATCCTTAGAAGTTTGTAGCATTGACCCTCCTTTTCTATCTAAAGAGACAGAACCAGAGAGGTTAAGCTGCTGCCCAAGAATTCAAAATTTAGAAGGAGTGGAAGATGAAACAGATTCAAATTTGTCCGGTTCCAATGCCCTTATTCTTTCCATGCAAACAGGTTTGGCTAAGTTCAAAATGTTTTTTGAAATGTTATACCTAATTATGACCACCATTGTACTTCCCCCCAGGGACCTAGGAGACAAGTGTAGTGAAAATCAGGAAAAAACAAAGGAAGAATGATCCTTTTGATGTTATTGAAGCCAACTGTGAGAGAATGTGGACAACTATCCACAGGTCTCATACTTCCACGAATACTGCCCAGGAAATTTCATTCCACCTTATCCATCCTTGTCCCCTTTCCTCAGCCTAGCTACTGACCTACAGTATGTTCTCTGGCTCCTTTCTTCATGTTCAAATGAGGCCTGGATGTTTTAAAAATGTAGATCCCTTAAATTTAATCACTGTCCAAGTGTCTTCCATTTTATATTCTTCAGATCCTCTTAGTTCTCTCTCTCACCCTGGCAGAGCAGTGCACTGGGCTCAGACAGGGGACTGGCTCTCAAGGCTTGACTCCATAATGAGTGGAAAGCTATAAGCCTTGCCCTTGGGAGCACTCAAACCCTGCTCTTGGCAGCTTCATTGCTTTCATGAGGTACTGGCCACCAAGGTTACCTGGCATCAAAAACAGCTGCGGTTTTAAATGACGAATCCTCCAGGAAAAAAAATATATATATATATATACCTTTTTTGGATTTTTTTCTACATCTTTAACTCCTTTTTAGCTGCTACTGTTTAAAATTACACCTTTTATTTTGGAGGTATATATTAACCACTGAAATTCACTCTGTGGAAAAGGCAAATTTAAGCTGAAGAAAACTGTAAAGAACAAGTAATCTGAGTAGATGAAATCTCAACCCCTTATGCTTTTAATTCATTCAGTACTTATTGATTCTCTACTTGGTGCAAAGCTTTGTAGAATGAACTTTGAATTGATGGGAATATGAATTCCCATATGGATTGTCAGATGTACATTACCTGCACAGCTACATCTGTACTTGCCCAGACTTCCCATTCACCCAGTTGCTATTTTCTTTTTCTCCTTTCTGTCTTATACAAACACTGACTACTTTTGAATCTGCTGGAATAAAAATCTCACATACAAAATTATTGTATCAAAATCTTTTTTTTAAATTTCTTATCTGAGGATATGTTTTCATTGGTCTTAGAAGAGAAAGCAGAGATAAACTTTGATGTGAGAGAGAAACATCAATATGCACTCATCCCAAAGGGGATCAAAACTATGATTTGGGTATATGCCCTGACTGGGAATCAAACCCATCACCTTTTCGTGTATAGGATGACACTCTAACCAACTGAGCCATATCAGCCAAGGGTACATCAAAGTCTTTTGATAGAAATTTCCATATTGACTTCCAAAAAACTTGTACTAACATGCAATCCTTAAAGAAAAAGTTCAGTTTACTATACTCTCAAAGTTCAGTTCAATTATGACATCTGCATTACTGATCTATGAGGCACTTTAGCTGGAAGGCACTCCTGTATTTCCATGATTCTCTGACAGTAGGCTTGATGTCAGAGTTATAAATTTATCTCATTTCATATTTCAGAAGATCACAATTGGATTCCCTGTCAGGGCACACACCTGGGTTGCTGGCTAGATCCCCAGTATGGGGTGTGCCAGAAGCAGCGGATCAACGATTCACTCTCATTATTGATGTTTCTATCTCCCTCTTCCTCTTCTTTCCCTTCTGAAATCAATAAAGATATATTTTAAAAATACAGTCCTTGGCTTTAAATTACTTCCTCTCCAGTAGGACAGTATATTTATATTCCATGGCATCAACTTCTTTTGTATTAGCTATATAACTAATACAAAACATTAGTTATATAGCTAATACAAGACAGAAAGTAATAAGAGCCATATTTATAAAGAATTTAATGAGAAAACAGAACAAACACATTTGATGAGATGGAGAGATCTAATATCAATTACTTAGAGATTTGTCATTTTTTGACATTAAAAGGAGTAAAGTGCTAGAGATAGATCTTTAGGACCTCAAGATCCTTTTGTATAAGTCTGGCAGAAATAGTAATTTAGAAATTTGGGGTTTCTTTAAAGCACTGTATATGATGGAATGAAATCTTATGATTATCTTTATTATCATTTCCACTAGTATAAATATCTTCCATAGTGTTTCAGGGAGAATAGATATACAAATCAATGCTCCATTTTGCAAATATTGTTGATCTATATATTTTAAGGTCTTTCCTTTTCCTATATTTAATAGAGATATAACTGATTTTTGTGGTGGAGTTAAACAGAAGGAACGAGTGAACCTTTAGCCTACTAGGATTCTGGCTATGTGTATGTATAGTGGGGAAAAAAGGAAGAAAGAAAGATGTTCTGGTTTTATATTAGTACCATATACTTGTTGTCCTGTTATGCCCAGTGATGTATTCAGTGTGGTAGGTAGCTGTTTACATTTACGATAATTAAATAAAATTTGAAATTTAGTTCTTCAGTCACACTAGCCATATTTCAACTCCTCAATAATCCATGTGGCTATTGGCTACTGCCAACCATAAAAATAAAGTCAACTAGGCATTCCATTACAAAAAAAAAAAGATTTATTTGGGAAAAAGAAGCGATTGCAGTCTACTACATGCAGACATAACAAGTCACATGCACAAATCTGAGCGGAAAAAAAAAATAGTAAGTCCCTTATGTAGATGGAAGGAGAGGAAGAAGGTAAGAGGAAGGGCTATTACACCATAAAGCTCTGTTGAAACCATAGAAAGTTATTTCTATAGGGCTTTTATGACCAACGTGAAATGGAGTGATAGCTCCTCCCATAGACACTCTCAATTCCTGCCTTGGTTAAGGTCTCCGTTATAAATTTTAACATTGCTATACTGGATTGTGCACATATAAAACATTCCATCATTGTAGAAAGTTCTACTGGACAGTGCTGATGTAAAGTGTGAAGTAGTTCTGTAGGCTCATAGTGTAGGAGAAACTCACTGTTTTTCTCTCTTCATACTCACACGTATGACACCAGATGTATGGATTTTTACACCAAGCAATTCTAACACTAACTGTCTGGAATTTGTGCAGACTACACAGGCTAAGGGCTCTATCACAAAAGACTACCGCATTCTTCAGATGGCAATTGCAATTAATAGTTCCCCAGTTACCCACAACCTCTAACTGACATAGCTACAAATCTGAAGTTCCTGGCATCCTCTTCCTGGATTTTATAAGTTGCTAGACAACTCACAAAACCCTAGAAACAGTTTACTTACTATTACTGAGTTACAATAAAAGAGTACAAATGAACAGCCCCTTGAAAAAATACATAAGACAAGGTCTGTGAATTTCCCAAGGCAGGAGCTCCTATCCCCATGGAGTTGGGATATACCACCCTCCCAGCACACAGATGTGTTTGTCAACCTGGAAAATCCCTGAACTCCATATTTTTATAGAGACTTCATCATGTAGGCTTGATTGATTATTAACTCAATTTGCAACCACCTCTTCTCCCTAGAGAATGGGAGGTGGGGCTAAAAATTTCAAGTTTCTAATCATAGCTTGGTCTTTCTGCTAATCAATCTTCATTCCATTAGCCCACTCAGAGTCACCTCATTAGAATGAGAGATACTCCTCTAACCCAGGAATTTACAAGGAATTTGGAAGCTCTGTGTCAGATGCTTCTAACACTCAGGAAATTACAAGAGTTCCATGTCAGAAATGAGAGTCCCAGACCAATATTAACAGAAACTGAGGGAAGAGAAATATTACTTATTATTTCATAAGCAATATTGCTTATTACTTCATACTCATAAATATTGGCTGTGCAGATGGCCAATATTTAGAGAGTTTTAAATTAGAGATGAGGGACCCAGTTTGCTAGAAATGAAGGAAGGGAAAATGTTCTTCTGTTTTCTAGGATATAGTTAACAACATTCTTTGAGCATCGACTATTTTTAGAGCATTTTCTATAAAATGTGATCTAGAATAAAAGCAAAGAAAAAAGAAACTCTTAACATTACAATTTCTAAATCTGTGACCATTTTGGCTATACATGGAATGATTATATGTCCAATTTACCTCTGTAGTCCCAGTTTATTTTTGTTTTCTCAGTGCATAGTTATTATGAGTTTGTGATTTTACTCTCAGAAGTGTCCCAGTTGGGATGACAAATAGTGTGGTAACCCTCCTTACAGTCCCATTTCCTCCTTCCCCATTGAAACTTTGTAGATAGGCCAAAGTAAAGCCCTGTAAACACTGAATTCCTGAAACCAGCTTTGTCCAGGTCACTCACGGGTCTGTGTTCTTACAGACAGTGAAATTATTTCCTACATATTTACTTACTTATGTGTAAGTATTTACTTGCCAAATACTTGTGGCAAAGTCCCACATGTGATACTTTGACTCACATTATTCTTAAGGATGAGCAATCAGAGCAAATACTGTTTACCCAGAATGGAGAAATATATTCATCACTTAAGAAGACATAAACTACATCGAATGTTTGCATATAGTTATTTTCTGCATCAATAAATTTTAGTGAATGTGAGGAGGAGAAAGAGGCTTGACAGTGAAAGAAATGCAGAAATAGAAATAAATATTTATTGGAAAGAGGGCTGATCTGGGATGCAGAATACATGAGCTTCTTACTAGTTTAGTAAAATACATGAATTAGGTTATCCCTTTTTTGTGCCTTGTTCCCTCTAGATTTCAGTTTTCTAGAGAGAAAATATGATGTAAATGTGAAGCATTTTTCATTTGAGCCAGTTTGAACTTCTGAACTTTGTGTAACTTTTTAAATAGACCAGTCTCCCTCCCACTTCCTAGTCTTTGCATATACAGTTCCTTCATTCTTTAAGTCTCAGCACGAGTATCACCTGTCAGGGAAGTTGTCCCTGGTTCCCTGAATCAGTAAGAAATCTCATGGTCTCTATATCACATCAAAGCACCAAGCTTTGCTTTCCTCTTTACTTGTCAAAATCCCCCTTGAGACATTATACTCAATGAAAATAAAAGCCACGTGTATTTTATTTGCGTCATATCCTGGTCCTAGAACATATGCCACATAGTTATATTTATGGAATGAATGAATAAATGAATGAGTCTTAACTATGTGTAAGACTTTGTACCCAAAGTATAGAACCAAGGAAGACATATACAGTTCCTATCCCAAAGGAGCACACAGTTAAGGCCAAACTAGAATAACTACAATCAAGGCAAATTGAGTGCTATAGAAGTGGTACAGGGAAATGTGTAGAAATTGAAAGAGAAATGACAACACATCAGAGATCAGAAAAGAGTTCTTGAAAGTGGGAGCATTTGAGATAGGCCTTAAAGCAAGGCTAGAACTTCAAAAGGCAGAGATAATTAATATGCAATTAACATTCAATGTACTATGTATAGAAAGATTGTTTTAGGCACTAAAATAGTAAGAAGACAAATAAGACAGGAGTCCTGCCTTCATGGGGCTGGTGATCTAATTGGGAAACAGACTTGCTCAAGGCTATGGTACAAGGCTAAATGTAGTCCATGCTAAAGCTAACAGTGTCAACAGAATGCTGTAGGAACTCAGAGGGGTGTGATGTGGGGAAGGCAGAGACAGAGAAGAGAGATCAACTCTGACTGAGTATGTCTCCTCCACTAGGGTGGAGACAGTTAAGTAAAGCCCTGCAGCTGTGGGTTTTAATGAACTTCTTGGAACTTGCCTTTGTTTCTCTCATTGCTTGGCAACTCTCACTTTGGCTCATGAGATGGTCACCACTGGGAACAATTTTTTCTAAAGGCCAGACTTTAAATCCCCCAATTACACACAGACCACATTTGTAAAGCTTTCCTCCAGATAATTGCCTGTTCGGGCAGTGACTTTGGCCATGTTAAGAATATTTCAACTAAATTGTATCTTCCCTCTAAATTTGCCTAACCTCATGGGCTAAACGCTGGACTCATTTAATTTCAGTAACTCCCAGAGATATTTTGAACTGGTTTCTTCCAAAGGGAGCTACAGCTGGTAGAATGTACTTCAGTGAGGTCTATTTATTTCCCCTTCCCCCCCTGGACTCTCACTTTGGGAATTATAGGCTGTGCTGCTCTGCAGAGTCCCCGTAGTAGAGTGTTTAACCCATCCGGCTGCCTCTGCCCTTGGGATGCTCCAGGGTTGGTTGCTCAGCAGCAGCCTGAGGGGGAGAAAAGCGGGGTTTTTTTTTTTTTTTTTTTTTGGTCTTCAATTAACTTGAAGCTGATACTGGAATCTAACTTCTGCCATAGACTCAAATGTACCATATCTGTAAGTGTGCAGGGGGATTAGGATATCAAGTCAAGTGCAACTGCTGACATCACAAATTTGAGAATTTCCTGAGGCATCAGCACCATGGCATTCAGTGAATGACCTATACTACAGACTGTGGAAAGATATAAGGTATTAAGATGTCCTTACTAGGAGAAACCAAGATAGTGGTATAGGTAAACATATAAACTGCTGACTCCCACAACAATAACAAAACTATAACTAAAAGACAAAATGGATACTATCCAGAACCACAGGAAAGCTGGCTGAGTGGAAATTCTACAACTAGAAGGAAAGAGGAAAGCACATTGAGAATCAGAGGAGCTGCAAAAGGCTGAGGTATGGAGCTGCGTAAGTATGTAGAGGACAGGTGGCTGAGTACACAAAGCTGCTGAGTGTGCGACTGGCTTTCTAAAGTGGGAGGAAGACAGAAGTTCCCAACTGCACCAAACTCCAGTTCCTGGGAACCCAGACTAATTCAGGTAGAAAATGGACTGTCTGGCAGCAGATGAAACTCAAGGGTGGCTTTCTCTCAGAGGTGCTTACAGTGATTACCAAAGGACACTGAGACCCAGGGACCTCATAGGGCAGGGCTGACAGGAAGCCAAGGCTGTCTGCCCCAACCTGAGATTCCACCCCATCCAAGCTGAGCACAGAGGCTTTTGCAATTGTGCAAGTCTTGTCCCAGAAGGGTGTTTCCACACAGAAGTTCTTCTGGTGTACACAGCTTATTCTCACAGCCAGTTGGCCAGGAGATCAATTCCTCCCAGTGATACCAACAACAATCAAGACTTAACTATAACAAGGCTATACACACAGTACACAAAGGGGTGCAACAAGAGTAACTGGGAGGCTCAGCCACTGGGCCATATAGGACACCTAGCACACAAAACTACTCCATCAACTCAGGGAAGCAGTGAAAATGCAGAAACAAAGAAACAGATCACAAACGAAAGAAATGAAGGAAAGCAACTGACTGGATATAGAGTTCAAAATCATGGTTATAAGGTTTTTCAAGAATTTCCTAGAAAAGGCTGATAAATTTAGTGAGACTCTCGAGGATATGAAAAAGGACCAACTAGAAATTAAACATACACTGACTGAAATAAAAAATAATATACAGAGTCCTAATAGCAGACAAGAGGAATGCAAAAATCAAGTCAAAGATTTGAAATACAAAGAAGAAAAAAACCACTCAATTGGAAAAGAAAAAAAATAAAATAATAATACAAACATTTGAAGATAGTGTAAGGAGCCAACATCAGAATTATGGCTGTGCCAGAAGAAGAAAGAAAGAAAGTTACTGAAAACCTATTTGAAGAAATAATGACCTAAAACTTCCCCCACCTGGTGAAAGAAATAGACTTAGAAGTCCAGGAAGTGCACAGAACCCCAAACAAAAGGAATCCAAAGAGAACCACTCCAAGACACATCATAATTAAAATGCCAAGAGCAAAAGACAAAGAGAGAATATTAAAAGCAGCAAGAGAAAAACAGTTAATTATCTACAAGGAAGCACCCATATAATTGTCAGCTGATTTCTCAACAGAAACTGTGCAGGCCAGATGGGAGTGGCAAGAAATATTCAAAGTGATGAATAGCAAGAACCTACAACCAAGATTACTCTACCCAGCAAAGCTATCATTCAGAATTGAAGGTCAGATAAAGAGCTTCAGAGACAAGAAAAAGCTAAAGGAGTTCATCACCACCAAACCAGTATTATATGAAATGCTGAAAGGTACTCTTTAAGAGGAAGAAGAAGAAAAAGGTAAAGATAAAAATTATGAATAACAAATACATATCTATCAACAAGTGAATCTAAAAATCAAGTGAATTAACAATCTAATGAACAGAATAAACTGGTGAATATTAGAATCAGGGGCATAGAAAGGGAATGGACTGACAATTCTCAGGGGGAAAGCAGTTTGGGGTTGTGGGAAGATACTGGACAAAAATCTTACACCTATGGATGAGGACAGTGGGGGAGAGGTAAGGGCAGAGGGCAGGGTGGGAACCGAGTGAAGGGGAGCTATGGGAGGGAGTGGGGAAGAGGAACAATTGTAATAATCTGAACAATAAAGATTTATTAAGTTAAAAAAAATCTAAGCATAAAAAAAAGGATGTCATTACTAACTAACAACTTCTAAAAAGTGTTTGGATACATCAAGGCCTGTAAACTGTTCTTTGATTTATAGAATCCCCCCAATATTCCTGGAAAAAATGAGAAAGTTGGCAATGAATTTATTTTTTTCTTTGGAGGGGGTATCTTCTAGAGAAAAGAAACGTTGTTATCAGTTGATTTAGGACTACAGCATGCCATACTGGGATGATATCACCTTTAAATATCCAAACTCATACAGCTCTGATAAAGAGAAATGCCATCAGTTTACACAAACATCAAGTGACAGCCATTTATTCATGCTATCCACATCAAATTGCTTTGGAATTTCTCCTCGTTCCACAACTAAGGGTGTGCCATGCAATTAAATTTTGTTCCAAAATCTGGAAGCATTATTATATTAGAGCTGGAACAAACTATGGACAGTGAAGACATGAAGACATTCAATTTCTTGTTAATTTAAGCATAGCTGATGCAGAGTCAAAATACCAAATATTCCAGAGTAGAAATAGCAGCCCTTTCCTGTTTCTGGCATCCCTGAATGTGACCAGCCCACCCAAAGATATTTGTGCTAAGTAAGTCCTTTGTCATTTGCAAACCAGAGGAACCTGTGGGAAAGGCATCTTTCTCACCAAAAATAAAAAATAAACAAATATATATATATCTGTGCCTTTTATAGCTAATTAATGGGGAGGGCTTGTTTTTTTTATTTATAGTTCTTTAAAACAAATGCACCAGGATATTGAAAAAGAGGATGAGTAGGGAGGAATAAGGACTCCGCAAGAGGGAATTTAAAGAAAGAGACATACACATATTGTGTATATATAAATGTTTTTTAAGCTACATTTTGAAACCAGCAGTCTTGCTGCCAGAAAGAGAAAGCTGAGAATCTGGTCACTATTGACTCTAAGCCACAAAGAAACAAACTACTGACCAAGTGCCACATCCTCCTAGTTCGCTGATGCAGTTAACATTTTCTCTCAAGTGGAAACATCTTACTGTGTGTGAGAAATCCCTTACCACAACATTTAGAGTGCAAAGCTCTGGGCAGGGCAGATTCTGGTTGTAAAGAGCAGTGCCACTTTCAATCAGGTAGCTCACAGTGGCTCAGTCTATGCTAAACCTGTTGAGTCCTGGAAACCCTCATGTCTCTGGGGCCTGGCAATAATGCAGGGTGAGGCAAAAGTAGGTTTATAATTGTTCATATGGAAAATAACATAAGAAGTAATAATGCAAGAATAAACTCCCTGTTTCACAAATTCACAACTAGAAACCTATTTTGCCCCACCCTGTCTTACAGGAAAGAAATATTTGTTGCTTGTAAAGGTGGGGAGACCCATCTATTTGTTGTATAAAGGAAAGTGCTTATAAAGTGTACTATGCTAGCCAAAACCGGTTTGGCCTGCGGACTGAAAGGTCTTAGGTTTGATTCTGGTCAAGGGCATGTACCTCGGTTGTGGACACATCTCCAGTCGGGGGTGTGCAGGAGGCAGCTGATCAATATTTCTCTCTCATCGATGTTTCTGACTCTCTATCCTTCTCCCTCTCTATAAAAAATCAATAAAATATATTTAAAAATAAAATAAAATGTACTAAGCTAGAAGAATATCATACCCATCAGAATAACTCAAACCTGAGTTCGTCCCTAAGGTTGGGAGGTGGTTTTATCTATTAGAGCAGAGAAAAGATAGAAGATCATAAAAAACACAAGCACAGGTAAGAACTAAGAATCATCTGAGAGCAAGGCCTACATCATTTTTTAGGAGTAAGAGAGACTGCACCTGGTAGGCATTTCCTGTCAGACAAGTCATCATTCCCTTCAGATTCTTTTGCTGCTCTGTCTACATCCTTAGGATTCCTGTCCCCCCCACATTTTGAAACCTCATGTAGTTAATATGCTACTTTTCAGCATATTTCTTTCCAAGCTCTGAAGGACATGGCTCTGGGCAGCTTCACATGAAATAGGTTCCTATTCAGAATGGAGAGAAGCCCTAACTAGATTGGCTCAGTGGATAGAGCATTGGCCTGAAGACTGAAGGCTCCCAGGTTCGATTCCGGTCAAGGGCATGTACCTTGGTTGCGGGCACATCACCAGTAGGGGGTGTGCAGGAGGCAGCTGATCGATGTTTCTAACTCTCTATCCCTCTCCCTTCCTCTCTGTAAAAAATATATATTTTTAAAAAGAATAGAGAGAAATGTCTGATTTTATTTATTTATTTTTAATTTTTTTATTACTTAAAGTATTACATATATCAGTACATATATCTCCTTTTTTTCCCCTATTGACCTTCGCCCACCCTCACCTCCTCCCTGTCACATGCCTTCATCTCCCCAACCCTCCAGTGTCTTGTGTCCATTGGTGTGCTTATATGCATGCATTCAAGTCCTTTGGTTGATCTATTTCCCCCTCTCCCCAACACTCCTCAGCCTTCCCGCTGTCATTTGACAGTCTGTTCGGTGCTTTACTGCCTCTGTATCTATCTTTTTATTCACCGGGTTATAATGTTCTTTATTTTCCATACATGAGTGAGATTATGTGCTATTTTTCTTTCATTGCCTGGCTTATTTCACTTAACATAATGCTCTCCAGGTCCATTTAGGTTGCTGCAAATGGTAAGAATTCCTTCTTTTTTATAGCAGCATAGTATTCCATTGTGTAGATGTACCATAGTTTTCTAATCCACTCATCTGCTAATGAGCATTTAGGTTGTTTTCAAATCTTAGTTATAGTGAGTTGTGCTGCTATGAACATAGGGGTGCATAGATCCTTTCTGATTGGTGTTTCCAGTTTCTTGGGATATATTCTTAGAAGTGGGATTACTGGGTCAAATGGGAGCTCCATTTTTAGTTTTTTGAGGAAACTCCATACTGTTCTCCACAGTGGCTGCACCAGTGTTTACACGAAGGTTCCTTTTTCTCCACATCCTCACCAGCATTTGTTGTTTGTTGATTTGTTGATGGTTGCCATTCTGACAGGGAAATGTCTGATTTCAATTTACAACTATGGAAAGAGACACTGTGGGGTGTGTTAAAATGCCTTCGGCTGAGCTCCAGGAAGAGCTGGATGAGGCAGAGATGGAAAAGGTCTAGTTGTATATATTTACATTCTCAGAATCATCAAGACAGGGTTTTGCTTTGTTCTATACCTTCCTGAGAAGAAAAACAAAACTGTTTTTCTCCTGAGGTTTGAGCATCAACACAACTAAGTAAATATAAAAAAAAATCATGTCAGTTATTTTGTCAATAGGATTGTCAGTTGTAGGTCAATAGGAGTATCAATTCTTCCACCAATCCTATTGACCCATAGGACTACCATGTGGCTTCTATTCCATCGATAGTTGATCTAATATAGTCCTTGAAAATTACAATATTAAAAATTCTTAGGCCTGCTCAATGGAAAGAGACAATTAGTAACTACAAAGTTCATGATGAAAATTCCTTCTTCCCCACAAAGCCTTTCAGCTAAAGTTGTCTCTCTTGGCCTGAATTCCTGTACACAGCATTGTCATTTAACCAGAACAGCTCTGACCTCCCACTTGGTTTTTCTGCTACAGATGTCTTGGCTCTCCAAGTGGTTCTTGGGTTATGAAAGAGAGGAGGCCTTCAACTTTTCCTTTACTTCTTAGTGACACCTGCTTCAATAAACTTATATTAAGTCCTCATTAAATGCTTGCTTAATTAATGAACAATTCTTCCTCCCTTCTCCTTTTCTATCAGTCCCATTAGACTAAACCGATTCCCTCAACATTGGACACTCTAGAGTCCAACTAGTCAACTGTTTTTGTGTTTCTGGCTATTAACCTTCACAAGTCTGACTGCAGTCAAATCAAACCAACATCATCTGGGAAGGGCCAACCAATGTTAGTCTTAACACTGGCCACGCTTCTTCATCCTAGCAACAGCCTCCAGATGGAAGAGAACTTATTTTCCAACTATAGGAGCAGTTCTCAACCTGTGGGTCGACTAAGACCATTAGAAAACACAGATATTTACATTACGATTCATTAACAGTAGCAAAATGACAGTTATGAAGTAGCAAAGAAAATAATTTTATGGTTGGGGGTCACCACAACATGAGAACTGTATTAAAGGGTCGTGGCATTAGAAAGGTTGAGAACCACTGAACTACAGTGTCATTGTAAACAAATTAAAACTGTTATATGACATTACCAACATTATGATTAAAATTGAGATTAAAAGTTTTGTTCAACAATACTCTATGTCATTCTGATTTTTTAAGGTCATTTCCACTTATAAACTGAAAAGAAATCTAATTTTTTTAAAAAAAAATGACTATGAGCAATTCTAAGCAGACCAAACAAACATGGGTAAAGTTTATACTGAGCATGCCTGATGTATTCCTTGTCCCACATCCCACCCTCAATGCCACTGCTTTCTCCACCACAAATTGGCCGGTTCTCTAATATCATTCCTGATGTCAGAAAAAAAGTCTGTTCCAATCAAATGGAGCCTGGCAACTTTTCCTCTGGGAGCAAAATATCCTTTTAAGAGGATGCAGAAAAAGAGTGGCAGTTAACGCAAATACATTGCACATGTCAGAAATTCAAGTGTTAGCCAAGACCGATTTGGCTCAGTGGATAGAGCATCAGCCTGCGGATTGAAAGGTCCCAGGTTCAATTCCGGTCAAGGGCATTTACCTTGGTTGCAGGCACATCCTCAGTAGGGGGCGTGCAGGAGGCAGCTAATCGACATCTCTCTCTCATCGATGTTTCTAACTCTCTATCCCTCTCTCTTCCTCTCTGTAAAAAATCAATACAAATGTATTTAAAAAAAAAAAAAAGAAATTCAAGTGGTAGCCCAATCCAGATGAACACACAAAATTTGCATTTTTTAAGATAAGCAACGGCTGACAACATTTTTCATGAGGCCAGCTCTAGCTGTAGTAAATGTCTGTTGCAGAAGGAAGTCATCAAATATTATTACACAAAGCATTTAGCGGTTTTATTTTTAAAGGCAGAGATTGTCTGGTATGCAGTATCCTGAAATGAAGGCAGCTAAAGGTCAGCAATAAATCTTCCTGCAACTGTGACACTTTTACTTAGAGGCCTGGGTTTGCCTGGGAAGGAGCAGCTCAACCCCTGTGGAAAGGAAAGGCAGGATTTCTAAGCTTTCATTTCGTCAGGGGATCTTCAAATGGGCCCAGCAAGTAGCCAAGTGCTCTCTGCTCCTCCCAATCCACCTTCTGCTCCAGGCAGCCGGTTTTTGCCACTCCTGGTTGAAGTCTGTGCCTTTCAATTTTGGACAAAATGTGGACACAGACTCAGTTCTTCGCTTCCCCACTTAGCATGGCTAACACAGGTTGGGCTTTTCACAGAAGCTTTTCTAAATAGCAATTAAAACAAAAAGAGGAAAGGAACATAAAACATATAAATACATGAAAACTGTGTCATATAAAGTACAGTTTTCTAACTTTATATGTGCTGGTGTGCCCCTGGGGCTTATAGACCTTGTCCTGTTTTATACCTTATCCGAGATGGATTTACTTAACCCTTAATGAAAGGCACAAATTCTACCGATAGGGGAGAGAAAAGTTCTTCTGCTCCTCTTAGGGCCCATGACTGGATCTAAAAATTAAATGGACAAAGACAGATTAACAGGAGAAAAGCATGGAAACTTTATTAAATTTTTACATGTACGTGGGAGTCTTCTCAAGAGTATGCAGACCTAAAAAAGTCACAGAGTGGAACACTTTTATACCTTTTAGACAAAGAAACAACAAATTTGTGAAGAATTGACAGGACAAAGGAGTTTGGGCTAGTAAAATGGTGCAGTAATAAGGTGTGTTTATACTGCCTTCTCAACCCCCAATTCCCTGTCTCTAGTGATAAGCATGATTCAGGGAGGGAACCTTTCACACCGGAGATTTATCTGCTCCTTTCAAGGGGAAAATGTGAGGGTAGAGGTCAGAGTGACCTTCTGATTCTATTGTTTTTTTCAAACTCCACTAGGTTAAGGCATTCAATATGCCAATGTACCATAGTTTAGGGTAGCAGGACCCCATCATACCTGTGTTCTGACTTCCAAAGTTTTGGCTCAGCTTCGTATGGAGGAAATCATGTTAACATCTTGAATTTCCTAGACATCTTGATTACGTGGTGGTCAACACATATTTAGACAAGGGATCGATGCCAGGAACAACACTACTCTTAGTGTGAGATTTCCCCACCCCATACACAGAAGATGTCTTTGTACATTAGAGGTTTAATAATATAAAATATATAACAATTCATTAAGACATCATTCCCATGTCCAGACAATGAAATGGGTGAGGAGATGGCGGCAGCTCCAGAAAATGAGAATGAACTACCCTCCACCCCTAAATTAACATTGGAAACTATCAAGTTTTTCCTTACTCAGTAGCTCATCAGTGAGATTATGCCATTAGAGTGCTTTAAAAATATATATTTTTATATTTTAGAGAAGAAAGGAGAGGAATAGAGAGATGGAAACATCAGTGATAAGAGAGAATCATTGATTGGCTGCCTCCTGCATACCCCCTACTGGGGATTGAGCCTGCAACCCTGACATGTGCCCTTAACCAGAATTGAAACCAGGACCCTTAAGTCCACAGGCCAATGCTCTGTCTACTGAACCAAACCAGCCAGGGATAGGGTGCTTATTGAAGCAAAGAGGCTTGATGACTTTTTATATAAAATGACTACTACTGATCTATTCATACAAGATTTCCATCACTAAAATCTTTCCTTTTTTTCTGTTCTTGTGAGATCAGCTTACCCAAACCTACAGAGAATCCTGAATTTATTTGATAAGGTTGATTGAGCCTTTGCAAGGATAAGACATATGAAGTCAAAAGAAACTGGACATACAATGGGCATATTCATATTCCCCAGCCAGAGGATTTGATATTTGGTCATTATAAAGAGTATTTGTCATCCTAAGTTCACTCTAACAGGATGACAAATGTCAGGAAGCTAATGAGTAGGAAAAGCAACCTGTCGAATTATGGCGAGAACATCCTTTTCCTTAAAAACAACTGTGAATGAGCTGGGATAAAAGGCTACACTTCTCATGTCTGAAGCCTGGAAAAAACAGATGTGAGCTTCTGACCTGTTGTTCCCATGGAGTTCATAGCATGAATTCAGGCAAAACAAAGTGTTTTCTATTCATTGGAAAAGGAAACAGCTCTATTGACTACCTAATGAAATTCAGGAGTGTTTATTTGGAATAAACTATGCCTGCATACATAAATCTATTAACTAGGGATCTTCCTGCCACCCACCTCTAACTCCCTTAACCAATAGGATTCGGTCTAGCTTGTTCTCCCCTGAACTAGTACCAAATTTTGTTTTCAGCCTCCTATTTAAGTCTTCAGTTTCCTGCATCTATAATATTTACTCTTACCACTTAAAAAATAGACTATCACCCCTGCTTTTCCTTCAACCCTGCTCTCCATCATCAGACTTTGCTATGAGGCCTGAACCACTGCTGACCTTGTTGAACAGGTTCACTTTCATTTCCTCTTATCTTAACAGAAACCCTGTTATCTTAATGATACTTATGCTCAACTGCCTTTCCTTATGAAATCCCCACCTTCCACTCCAACTTGTCTCAAGACAGGAAAAAATTATATCCTGTTGTGTCAGTCAGCCCAACAAGCTTTTTTATTAACTCTTTCCAACTCTTTTTTTAAAAAAAATATGTTTTTATTGATTTTTAGAGAGAGAGGAAGGAGAAAGAAACATAACTGTGAGAGGGAAACATTGATCTGTTGCCTCCCATACACATCCCCACCAGGACAAACCCACAACCTGGGTAGGTGCCCTGACTAGGAATCAAACTGGTGATCTTTCAGTGCATGGGAGGACATTCAACCAACTAAGCCACACTGGCCAAGGCTAGTCTTTCCGACTCTTCATCTTCACATTAACGTACCTCCAAAATGTAAATGCACTGCACATATGGCTTTTATTGATGAAATTTGTTCTCCAGATTCCTGGTATTAGCATTGATTTCATAGACAAACCCTTTTGAAATATCGTCTAAGGGTCAGGTGTATTGGGCAGGGTATTTGTGTCTTCTGTGTTGATCTCTTTGACACTTTTATGTCCAAATTCCTGTCTCTATCTAATTATTTTATTTGTAGGGCTAGATTGTTAATTTGAGCTTTGTCTTATTTCTTGAGGTAGGCGTGTAATGCTATGAACTTCCCTCTCAGAATTGTTTGCTCTGTGTCCCATAAATTTTGAGTTGTGTGTTCATTCTCATTTATTTACAATTCCAGCTTTTTTCTATTTAGTCCTTGATCCCATTGTTAATCCATTCATTTTTAAATAAGATGCTATTTAGCTTACATGTGTTGGAATGTTTTTGAGTTTTTTATTGTAGTTGATTTCTGGTTTCATGCCATTTTTATCTGAGAAGATGCTTGATATGATTTCAATCCTCTTGAATTTGTTAAGGCTTATTGTGTGTTCTAACATATGGCCTATCTTTGGGAATGATCCATGTGAACTTGAGAAGAATGTATATTCTGCTGCTTTTGGATGAAATGTTCTGTAAACATCAATTAGTTCCAACTGATCTAGTATGTCATATATGTTACCAATGTTATATTTTCTTGTTGGATTGATTGCTTTATTATTATTTTTTCTTTTTTTTTAAATTTTTTAAATTAATTTTTTATACATATCTCCCCATTGCCCCCCCTCCCTCCCAGGCATACCCCAACCCCCCAGTGTCTGTAGTCATTGGTTATGCTTATATGCATGCATACAAGTCCTTTGATTGATCACTTATCTACCTCACCTAACTTTAATCTTTCTGCTGTAATGTCACAGACTGTTTGATGCTTTATGATTTTTGTCCTCCTGAGAATTATCAGTCTACTCCCTTTCTGTGCTCCTGATTCTATTATATTCACCAGTTTATTCTGTTCATTAGATTTTTAATTCACTTGATTTTTAGATTCACTTGTTGATAGATATGTATTTGTTGTTCATAATTTTTTGTCTTTTACCTTTTTCTTCTTCCTCTTCTAAAAGACTACCTTTCAGCATTTCATATAATACTGGTTTGGAGTTGATGAACTCCGTTAGCTTTCTCTTCTCTGTGAAGGTCTTTATCTGCCCTTCAATTCTGAATGATAGCTTTGCTGGATAGATTATTCTTGGTTGTAGTTCTTGCTATTCATCACGTTGAATATTTCTTACCACTCCCGTCTGGCCTGCATCATTTCTGTTGAGAAATCAGCTGACAGTTGTATGGGTGCTCCCTTGTAGGTAATAAACTGTTTTTCTCTTGCTGCTTTTAATATTCTCTCTTTGTCTTTTGCTCTTGGTATTTTAATTATGATGTGCCTTGGTGTGGTCCTCTTTGGATTCCTTTTATTTGGGGTTCTGTGTGCTTCCTGGACTTGTAAGTCTATTTCTTTTACCAGATGTGGGAAGTTTTCAGTCATTATTTCCTTAAATAGGTTTTCAGTATCTTGCTCTCTCTCTTCTTCTGGCACCCCCACAATTCTGATGTTGGTACGCTTGAAGCTGCCCCAGAGGCTCCTTACATTATCTTCACATTTTTGGATTCTTTTTTCTTCTTGCTTTTCCAGTTGAATGTTTTCTGCTTCTTTATATTTCAAATTTTTGACTTGATCCTTGCCTTTCTCTAGTCTGCTGTTAGGACTCTGTATAATAGTTTTTATTTCAGTCAGTGTATGTTTAATTTCTAGTTGGTCTTTTTTCATCTTTAGTTGGATCTTTTGCATCTCTAGTTGGTCCTTTTTCATCTCCTCTTGGTTCTCACTAAATTTATCCATCTTTTCTAGCATATTCTTGAAAAACCTTATAAGCGTGGTTTTGAACTCTATATCCAGTCATTTTTTTTCCTCCATTTCTTTTGCTTGTAATCCCTTCCCTTGTCTTGGCATTTTCACTGTGCCGGGGAAACTTCTGTGCTGGATTCAGCCGCAGAAGCCTCTGTTGAGCTTGGGATGGGTGGAGTCTCAGGGCTTAAGGGACCGCCTTGCCTTCCAGTCGGCCCCGCCCTCCACGGCCTCTGAGTCTCACGTGACTGGGTAATGGCTGGAGCGGTCCTTGTGCCCGCGCCCGCAGTGCCTCTAACTGCTGCCTTTCCGGCTTCCCTGAGCACCAGGACCACACGAGTCTAGGTCCCCAGGGTTTCACCCGAAAGGGGCTTAGTGGAGTCAGAAGTGGCACAGTTGGGAGGGTCTGTCTCCCGCCCACTCGCGAAAGCCAGCGATACAATCAGCAGTCTGTCCTGCGCACAGTGCTTTGTGCTCCACCAGGCTTTTGATCTTTCGCGACTCCCCTAAATTTCCTTGCACTTCTCCCTTTTCACAGTCCAAACTCCCCCCCGTATGAGTTTCGGCTGGATCTGGGGTTTAGTGTTGTAAGAGAAGGGGTTCATTGCCGTTGGGAGTCTCCGTTTCCCTCCCGCCAGAGAAAGCCAGCCAGGTACTTGGGCACCCGCTCTCTCCTCGCGCGCGTCTCAGTACCTCAGCTTTTTGCAGCTCCTCTGGGTCTCCGTGAGCCCCTCTCTTTCCTTCTAGTTGTGGAATTTCCACTCAGCCAGCTTTCCTGTGGTTCTGGATGATGTCCGTTCTTTTAGTTGTAGTTTTGAAATTGTTGTGCGAGGCAGCAGTGTAGGTGTTTACCTATGCCGCCATCTTGTATTCTCTCGATTGCTTTATTATTATATAGATATTCTTTATTTCTTTTATGGCCTTTGTTTTGACATCTATTTTGTTAGATATGAGGATTGCTACCCAGCTTTTCTTTCTTTCTTTTTTTTTGTTTCCATTTGCATAGAATATTTTTCCATTTTTTCACTTTCAGTCTGTGTCAATCTCCTTCCTCTCTCTCTAAAAATCAATAAACCCATCTGTTCTAAGGTGGGTCTCCTGTAGATAGGATATGTATAGGTCATGTTTTCTTATCCATGCTGACCTGTGTCTTTTGATTGGAGCATTTAGTCTATTTACAACTAAGGTTGTTATTGCTATGTACTTATTTGTTGCCATTTTTTTTAACATACCTTTGTTCATTTTTTTCTAATTTTCTTCTTCTTAAAGCAGTCTTTTTAGCATTTCTTGCAATGCTGGTTTGGTGGTCATGTACTCCTTTAGTCTTTTTCTTTTTTCTTTCGTTTTCTTTCTTTTCTTTTCTGTCTGGAAAGCTATTTATTTTGTCTTCAATTTTAAATGAGAACATTGCTGGATAGAGTAGTCTTGGACTCAGTTTATTGCTTTTCATTATTTTGTATTCTTTATGTCATTCCCTTCTGTTGAGAAATAAACTGATAGTCTAATGAGAATTCCCTTGTTGGTAACTTTCTGTTTCTCTTACTGCTCCTAAGATTCTTTGACTTTAACATTTGTCATTTTAATTATGCTGTAGGTATCTTTAGGGTCATCTGGATTGGGATTCTGTTTCCTGAACATCTGTGACTTTTTCCTTCACCAAGTTAGGGACTTTTTTTGGTCATTATTTCTTCAAACAGATTCTCTATTCCTTGCTTAGATTTTACCCCTGCTGGTATCCTATGATTCGACTGTTGTTATGTTTCATGTTGTCCCAAAGCTCCCTTTGGGAGCAGGATGTTTGGTAGGTTCTTATGTGGATGACCGCTAATTTCTTCTATCTTCCCTGTCAGATAGGACACTCAAAATAGTCTTTTACAATCAACCCAAGAAATCATAAAAAATAGAAATTGTGTAATAAGTGTTACAATTTAAGTACTTTAGATTACTCTCTCATACAAATTCTAAAGTTTGGGATAGGTGAAGCCCTGAGAGAGCTAGGAGGAAGGGCTGCAAAAATCAGGCCTATGAGAAGAAAATGTCACCAACAGAATCTCTGATAATTAACCCTCAAGGGCTGCTACCCCCTGGAGGGGTAGGCTTGATCCTTAATTGGTACCACATTTTCCCAGGGCAGTAAAAAGGCTGTAGCCACAAACTAAACCTATTAGTCTCATTTGATAGGTTTAGAGCAAAATATCTGAGCCTTCCCCTTTGGAGGACTTGGCGCAACAATCAATCAAGACAGTGATGGAATTTCAGGTGCCAGGAGATAGAAACTAAGCATAGAGCCCTACTCTCCAGAGAACCAGGGATCTTATTATTAGAGACCATATACGGATTTGGGTGGTAATAAATTACAGTGTGACCAAGGGGCTCAGGAAGACCTGATTTATGGCTGGCCAAGTGCACCCTACCTTCCCTGTCATCACTCTGTCCCCAACTGCACTCTCTTGGCCTGGCCTCCTACCTGGGAAATATGTCAGGAAATTATCCCAGTTAGGGCCAGGCTCCCCAATCTCTTGAGTTCCATATCTTCAGTGACATCCTTCTCACTCAGCACCCTTTCCCATGGCCATCCTTATGGTTACTCAGAACTGTTCCACCTGAAGAATTAAAAATTCAGATATGCCATTCTGTGGCCAGATCTTTTGTCTTTCCAGTTTGCTCATTCTTAATAGCCTGCCACTGAACATGTTTTAATCAACATCACTGTCTTTTCATTTGTTCTTTCTCTTCCCAACTGAAAGTCAGTGATATTCCATTTCAATCTTTATAAATATCCTAAACTGTTTTGTTCATTTGTCCTTTCAGCATAACCATCTAACAAAACCAAAACATTAAATGAGTCAGGGCTCAGCTGTTGAATGCCAACAGAGTCTGGGGGGAAAAAAATACAATTAAATAGATTGGTGTCACTATAAAGTTATGGTTACCACTTTCATCTAGGCCCTCAACTCTGACATTGGAAATTCCTTCTTCAATAAGCTTGCTCTTATACTTTCTACATTTTCAAACTCTCAGCCTTCATGAAATGCAAACCTCCCCACTGCTTCCCTCTTTGAAGAGATTCTCCTACTCCCTACATCAGTGAGAAAACACAAGCCATCATAAAGGATGTCTCAAATACAACCCATCAGCATCCCTACACCCATTCTCCCTCCTCTCCCCATGTAAAAGGGCACCCATACTCCTATATATGGTCATTTTTCTCTCAGCCAAAATCTGAATCTCTTTATCAGGATTCTTGTGTTATTTTCCCACATCAGCCTCTTCAATGCCATTTCCCTCTGTCTACTCTAGCCCTTTTATCCCTTAACTTGATGTCCTACTCCAGCTACTGTCTTCTCTCTGCCTTTACTTTCTTTAGCAGCCAAATATCATTTTTGTCAGTCTTTACATTTATATTAGTGTTTTTAAATAGTATTACATAGATACAAATTATAATTTGTTATAGTACATATGAAATCATATTACATAAAAACAACTTTTGAATGCTGCTTTTAATTTTAATGACTTTTTAATATCCACTGCTCTAGCTTTGGTGCCTAAAACAGTGTCTGGGGCATAGGCACTCTATGAGTATTTAGTGAATGAATGAATAAATTCTACTCTTTGTAACCACATTATATTTTAATCCCTTTGATAAACATTTGAGTTGTCGTCAGTTTATTGCTATTATAGATCATCTTGTTCTGAACTGCTCTAGAGAAGGCCATGCCTTCCTTGTTGAATCCTCTGGTCCTTACAACCACAAGAGTCCCTCTGCCAGTATTCTTGTATCCATGTTTATTAAAATACTCTCTGCTTCCTGTGTGATCAGCTGAGAAATACCCCTTAATTGGCATTTATAAGAAACTCAAAAAGAATTAGCACATATAATTGTATAACTTTGGCTGAAAATTTCTGTCAGGCACATAGTAGAACTGTGTTTCTCTGCTCTTTTTAAAATTCACTTAAAGTGCTAGTAAACTGAGAAGTCTTTTTTTATTTTAAAAAATATATTTTTATTGATTTCAGAAAGGAAGGGAGAGGGAGAGATAGAAACATCAATGATGAGAGAGAATAATTGATCAGTTGCTTCCTGCAACTGGGGATCAAGCCCACAACCCAGGCATGTGCCCTTGACTGGAACTGAACCTGGGACCCTTCAATCTGCAGGCCAACACTCTATCCACTGAGACAAACCAGCTAGGGCATAAGAAGTCCTGAAGAACCTGTATGTGATTGTCAAGTTCCGGCCATTGCAGCAGAGGCTCCTTCTTAATGGGACCCAGAGTAGAGCCCAACCCATCCCTGCTAACAGAAGATAGGCATGTAGTGTTAACAAGTAATAAACCTTTCTTCTTTAAAAAAAAAAGTATTGATTTCAGAGAAGGGAGAGGGAGATAGAAAGAGAGACATTAATGATGAAAGAGAATCATTGAGTGGCTGCATCCTGCACACCCCTTACTGGGGATCAAGCCTGCAAACTGGGCATGTGCCCATGACTGGAATCCAACCTGGGACCCTTGAGTCCACAGGTCGATGCTCTATCCACTGAGCCAAACCAGCTAGGGATAAAACTTTCTTCTTTAATTCCCTGAGACTTAGGGATTGTTTGCTCTGGAACCAAACGTAGCTCCTCCCAACAAATACACACTGGGAAGGGCAATCTTGAGTGCTGAATAGCTTCTGAAAGCATCTTATGGGCTTGCAGGTTCATTTCATCCTCTAGGATAGGGCTGGCCATAGTAGGCCCCTTCGGGAGGCCATGTTACATGACCTTTGAGAGTGCAGAAACCTAACAGCAGACTAGAGGAAGGCAAGAATCAAGTAAGAGATTTGAAATACAAAGAAGCAGAAAACACTCACTGAAAAAGCAAAAAGAAAAAAGAATACAAAGATATGAAGATAGTGTAAGGAGCCTCTGGGACAACTTCAAGCATACCAACATCGGAATTATAAAGGTGCCAGAAGAAGAGAGAGAGCAAGATACTGAAAACGTATTTGAAGAAATAATGACCAAAAACTTCCCCCACCTGGTGAAAGAAATAGACTTACAAGACTAGGAAGTGCACAGAACCCCAAACAAAAGGAATCTAAAGAGGACCACACCAAGACACATCATAATTAAAATGCCAAGAGCAAAAGACAAAGAGAGAATATTAAAAGCAGCAAGAGAAAAACAGTTCATTACCTACAAGGGAGCACCCATACAATTGTCAGCTGATTTCTCAACAGAAACTATGCAGGCCAGATGGGAGTGGCAAGAATATTCAAAGTGATGAATAGCAAGAACCTACAACCAAGATTATTCTACCCAGCAAAGCTATCATTCAGAATTGAAGGTCAGATAAAGAGTTTCACAGATAAGAAAAAGCTAAAGGAGTTCATCAACACCAAACCAGTATTACATGAAATGCTGAAAGGTACTCTTTAAGAAGAGAAAAAAGAAGAAAAAGGTAAAGATAAAAATTATGAACAACAAATACATATCTATCAACAAGTGAATCTAAAAATCAAGTGAATTAAAAATCTAATGAACAGAATAAACTGGTGAATATAATAAAATCAGGGACATAGAAAGGGAGTGGACTGACAGTTCTCAGGGGGAAAGGGGTGAGGAGGGTGCGGGAAGAAACTGGACAAAAATCATACACCTATAGAAGAGGACAGTGGGGGAGAGGTAAGGGCAGAGGGTGGGTTGGGAACCAGGTAGAGGGGAGCTATGGGGGAAAAAAGAGGAACAATTGTAATAATCTGAACAATAAAGAGTTATTAAATTAAAAAATCATAAAATATCATAATAAATAAAAGTAATAATAAAAATAAAGAATGTGGACATACCTGTAGAAGTATCAAGGCCATTTCAGACCTCCGGCCTTCTCTGAATAGTTTTCTGATGATACATGGTGAAATCACCCAATATACAAATCCCAGTCCCTCCAGCACTCTTCAGAAGCCTGAGTCACTCCTGTGTCATCTCTTGTTCTCCACTGTGCACTGTTATCTGTAGTACTAAACAGCTGCTCTATATAGCTTGGGATAAAAGTCTATTATTTTTGTACATAATATAGGAATGATTTCAAATTAGGCACTCAAGATTTAAAATTTTGGTAACTCATCGCTTTTATGTGCATTTTCAAGAGCTGGAGAAATTAAAGGCCTAAGTTATTCTAATTTCTACCACATCTTCACTTCAAGCACTGGCATTCCTGCAGTATTTCATATCTTACCCATAGATAAATATCTTCCTATCTTGAACCTAGCATTGCATTCTTTGCACATTTTTCCTGATGCCTTCCTAATTCTAAGGCATAAAAATGTCAAATACACCCCTAAATCGTAAAATCATGAGCATATCTTTTAATATTTGTTGAAATTTGCATTGGAGAAGATGTAGAATTGAATTATATAATATGGTAGCCATTAGCCAAATGTGGTTATTGAACACTTGAAATGTGGCTAGTTTAACTTTAGATATGTGTAAATAAGAAAATACATACTGTATCTTGGAGATATAAATAAAACACTGTTAATTATCCCATTAATAACTTTTATATTGATTATATGTTAAAATGAGTATATTTTGTAAACTTGGGTTGAAATATATTATTAAAATTTATTTTACTTGTCTATTTTTACTTTTATTAATGTAACTGCTTGAAAATTACATGGTTTACTTTTTGGCTCTCAGAATTTAATCTGGTAATTTATGAAAAATAAATGTAAAATGTTTATATAAATATCAGACAAATTGTTATTTTAGTATATTTGAGAACAAAGAACATTTTTGAAGATAAATAAGGTTATTACACAATGAGAAAGGAATCAATTCATCAATAAGACATATATATTCTAACTACTAGTATTTATGCCCCTAATAAAAGAATTTCAAAATACATATAGCAAAAACTGACTTAAAGCATAGAACAGACTGTGGAATCTCAGATGGAAGGCAGAGGTAGGTGGGTGGGAAAAGATCAACCGAAAGCCTTGTATGCATACTTACATAACCATGACAATAGAGTAGTGGAGGCCTGGGGTTGAGGGCAAAGGTGGGCTCTAAGGGGTCAATGGGAGAAAAAAAGGGACATATGTAATACTTTCAATAATAAGGATTTTTTTTAAAAGCTGAAAGCAGAAAGAAATAGACAAATTCACAATTATAGTTGGAAATTTTGATACCCTTCTCTCAATAATGGATAGAACAAGTAGACAGAAAACCAGGAAGTATAGAATTTATTGGAACATAACTAACAATCAACTTGATCTAATTGACATTTATAGGAAATGCCACTCAATAACAACAAAAACACAATTATTTTCTAGTTCAAATTGAAGATTTAGCAAGATATCACATTCTTAGCTATGAAACATGTATCAATAAGTTTTTGAAAGGATTTACATTAAATGCAGTATCTTGTCTGTTCCCACTGGAATTATTAGACATCTGTAACAGAAGGTTATTTGAAAAATCCTCCAAATACTTGGAAATTAAACAGACTTCTAAATAATCCATGGCTTTAAGAAAATATCAGAAAATAAATTAAGAAGTATTTTGTACTGCCTAGCAGTGTGGTTCAATGGTTGAGCGCCAACCAATGAACCAGGAGGTTTGATTCCTAGTCAGGGCACATACCTGGGTTGTAGGCTCAATCCCCACTAGGGGGCATGCAGGAGGTGAGCTGATCATTAGTGTTGCTGTATCTTCCTTCTCTCTCTCACTTCCCCTCTCTCTAAAAATAAAAATTTAAAAATTTAAAGAAACAAAAAAGAAATAAGTAAGTTCAGTTAAGGTAAAGATTGACTTTTGTCAGCAAAGATTCTAGCCTACAACATGATTACCTCCATAAATTGCTTTTAGTTAAAAAGTTTTAATACTAGACCATCCTTTGTGGTGACTTTAGGTGTAAGTTTTCAAGGCCACCATGCAGGCCTTCCCTGTGCTTGTTAGGTTAGTATGTGGCCCTTCTTCATACACCATATGGATAAAACAAGGTTGGCCATGAGTTGATAATTGTTGAAGCTGGGCGATGAGTACATGAAGTTTTGTATAAGTTTGAAATTATTCTAAAGGAAAAAAAAGTCAGATCACCAAATAAAAAATAATCACCTGTAATACATATTCATTCATATAAAACATAATGAAAAATTCCAAGCCATAATTTCCCCATGGAGCCCTACAAGATACTGGCAAACCTTTTCAGTATTGATTAATTTATGGAAATTTTTTAACAAAGTGCAAAATAAAACATTATGTTTAGAAATGTTTTGTGGTTTACAAAGGACTGATATACATAATTCATAATTTAGACGTTAGTTAATTTTCTCAGAATTATTGAGGATAATGACAATTTTACATTTGCTTTACAGATAATAAAATTATAATAACCGATTAGAAACAAAAATATCACTGGAGGTAAAAAATAAAGGAATTTTAAGTATATTTCCAAAAATAAAAGAATTTTAAGTATATGTGAATTTAGATTTATATATAACAAAGTGAAGTTCTTTGTAATTCATTCTTATCTTTTTATTAGAACATATCCCCAGAAATTTATCCAAAACAAACTTATTTTTTCTACTCATTATATAGGCCTAAAAATATTAAAAACATGTGGAATCTATAATAATACAAGCAAAATATGCTAATTAGATCGACGTCCTTATGGACAACCTTCCAGATGAAGTCGGGGCTGTGAGAGAAGCCCGTATCCTGGGTGCCAGAAGAAAGCCAGTGCCGGCACCCAGGGGAAGAAAGGACTACTCTTGCATGAATTTTGTGCATCGGACTTCTAGCTTATTAATAACATTTCCATTATACCGTTGATAAAGCAATTTGTTAATTGTTAAAAAAAATTAACAGTAATAAAACAAGTTATTACAAAGTGGACCATATTTTTAAATTTTCTAATATGGAATGAATACATTTGTAATTGATTGGTCTAAACTACCTTCTCTTCATTAACTGAGCATTTCATTCTTGCTTTCCTGGGACCCTGAGTATCAGCAACCACCTTACTCACCAGCATGTGGGCTGGCCGGACATAAAAGATAGGTCAGAACCGTGAGGAGACACAGAACTGGAGAGTTGCCCCTGATGCAGGTCTCATGAGCTAAATTGGAGTTATAGCAAATTCCTAGGGGAAAAGTCCAGGTCAAAGCTGAGCTCTTGAGTTAGGAAGAAGCTGAGGGGAAAAGGACAGAATTAGATTCCTAGAATCATCTGAGTCAGAAGATACCTGAAACCTCAATTCTAGTGTCAAGGCCCAATTCTAGAAGCACACAGCCTCTGGGGATATGTTTTGTTTTCTGGCAAGAATGAATATTGCTTTCTAGAAATGTAAATGATTCATTTTTGAGTAATAAGACAAACGATGGAATAAAAGAACACTGGTTTTGAGTAGGCGGGCTCAACAAATCTCAAAGAAAGTCTAGTGGAGTTTAGAAATTAGTGTGAAAGAAAGTAATTTCTCAGAAGCACTTTCTATTAGGAAAAGTTGTGCCTTCAGTTATGAGTTTGAACTGCCAACAGCAGCATGAAATTAAAACATAAACAACGAAACAAAAAATGATGAAGAAAGTTAAATTTCCTTCCAGAAGTTCGAAAGCCTAGTGAGGAGAGAGAAGCTTACAAGACTCGGGGAAAAAAATGGTCCACCCCTGTTGTCATGGCTCAGTGGTTGAGCATCAACCTAGGAACTAGGAGGTCATGGTTCATTTCCTGGTCAGGGCACATGCCCGGGTTGTGGGCTTATTCCCAATGTGGGGCGTATAGGAGGCAACTGATCAATGATTCTCTCACATCATTGGTGTTTCTATCTCTCTCTCCTGTGATGTGCCAGCATGGCTAAGGCTGAACCTGAGTGGGGGAAGCTGAAAGGCTTAGAAAGGACAGACAAGAGAATGAAAGCTGAGTCTCGGTGGGACGCTGCCTCACAGATGGAGAGACAGTGAGCAACACCCACAAGCCATATCTTTATTTTATAGCAGAGTCATGAGGCAAAGGACATGGTCAAGATGGTCAATATTCTCATGGGTTTCAATCCTACTCAACTACATGCACCTGAACTCTATCACTCAGGCACGGGGGGCCATGAGTTTGGACCATAGGTTCAAGCTTACAACCATAGCTGCTGGCTATAATTGTACTGGGAGGGCTATGCCCTCCAAGCTGGGACTTGCACATGGCCACAAGAGGACTGTGCCCTCTCATCCATCCAAGGCTTGGACTTGTCCAAACACTGTAACTGTGCCCCACACTATCCCTCTCCTTTCCTCTCTGAAATCAATAAAAATATATATATTTTTTAAATGGTGAGACAATATGAATGGGACATTCCTTTGGATATTCCTGATTTACTTAAGACACCTAATGAATTATACTTTGGTGCCATTCTAATCCTTCAGAAGAGGGATAGGTGGTGCCTGCCCCACTGAAAAGCATGGACCAGATAGTGAAGTTGTTGGGAGTGGTGAACTAGGAAGAGAGGAAAGTTTCATAAGGCCTTGAGAGTATTTGGAATGTGTTAGATTAGCCAAATGACACATCCAGTTGGAATTATGTCTCCCATAGAAGCAGCAAGACAAGTGTTTACTTGCATATTTTTTACCTTCTATGGGGAGTAATACTTTAAGATACGCTGATGTTGATTAAGACAGTTTTGGGAAAACTGTCCTGAAAATGACCTACCTACTGAGTTCAAACTCCAAAGTGCTTAGCTCTTACCAGAAATAACCGGGTAAATGATGATGTAATAATGATTGCAGCACAATTAAATTTCAACCTTCTGGGAGAAAAAGTGAAGCAAATAAATACACCATGAATTTCTCTGACTTCAGAAAGAGAATCTAATATTAGAAAAAATAAGCAATTTAAACATTCACATCTACACTGTTTCTGTGTATTAAGTACATTTCATAAATGCTTCCATTTAATCTTACAATAATCCTATGATCTTTTTATATTCTCTTCTCAAACATGGTTAAGTAACATTTGCCCAAAGACTTGTAAACAATATGTAACTAAGCCGGGATCTAAACCAGGTATGTACTCTCCACTATAATCCTAGTCCTTTTTAAATAATGCAATTGTCCAAGAAAAAAAAGATAACTAGATCATGAAGTGGAAGGTAAGAAAATGGGGGAAAGAGCTAGAAAGCAGAAGCATTAACTCCCTTCTCCAAGTCATGAAAGGAAATAATCAAGAGCTACTGAATGAATGGATATTGACATTGATCTTATTCAATTCTTTACAGTCTTATCACATACGAAGGTCTGTGTATCCACCACTACAGTGTAGACACAGAACAGATCCATAACCCCGGCAAGGATCCCTCATGTTGCCTTTTTATAACCACAGCACCTTCATTCTGTCCATCGCCCCATCCCTAACCCCTGGTAACCACTAGTCTGGCTTCCATTTCAAAAGTGTTAGATAAATAGAAACATACAGTGCAGAATCTTTGGGGATTAGTTTTTTTTTTTTTTTCATTCAGCATAATTCCTTTAACATCCATTCAAGTTTTTGGATGTGTCAATAGTTTGTTCAACTGCTAGTAGTTGAACAATGTTTTAATTACTCACCTTGAGGTGACATCTATACTATTTCTGTGGGGTTTTTAAAAATAGAATTGTTGTTTTTTTAAAAAATTATTAATTGATTTGAAATATAGAAAATGTGAAAGGAAGAGGGAGAGAGAAAGAGAGAGAGAGAGAGAGAGAGAGAGAGAGAGAGAGAGAGAGACTTGTTCCACTTATTTATGCATTCATTGGTTGTTTCTTGTATGTTCCTTAACTGGAGATCAAACCTACAACCTTGTTGTATCGGATGACACAGCAACTGAACTACCCAACCAGGGCTGGCTATTTCTAGTTTTCAACTAGTATGAATAGAGGTGATAAGAACATTCATGTACAGGTTTTGTGTAAATGTAAATTTTCATCTCTCTGGGTTAAATAAAAGGGATGCAGTTGGTGGGGCATGTGGGAGTTGCATGTTTATGTTTTTAAGAAACTATCATATTGTTTTCAGAGAGGCTGACCATTTTACATTCCTACTAGCAATGTCAAATGACTCAGTTTGTCCACACCCTAGCCAGCATTTGGTATTAGCATTTTTTACTCTGGCCTTTCTACCAGGTGTATAGTGCTATCTTGTTATCTTAATTTGTATTTTCCTAATGGCTAATGATGTTAAACATCTTTTCATATGTTTATTTTCCGTTGATATATACTTCTCAGTAAAATATCTATTGGTGATTTTTGCCTGGTTCCTAATCAGATTGTTTGCTTTCCTGTTGAGTTTTGGGTTGTTTATCTCTTTCAGATAGTAGTCTTTAGTCAGATATATGGTTTGAAAGTATTTTCTTCCAGATGGTAGCTTGTCTTTCATCCTCTTCATGTCATATTTTGTGGAGCAAAAGTTTTTAATTCTAATGATGTCTAACTTATCAATTTTTTCTTTTATAAATGATGCTTTGGGTTTCAAGCCTAGAAACTCTTTGTCGAGTAATATATTCCAAGGTTTTTCTCATATATTTTTCTATATAGTTTTATACTTTATATTTACATATCAGGTCCCATAAAATTCTCCTGTGCTTTCTAAAATTTTTTTTTGTGTTTTATGTTTTACAATTAAGTCCAGGTCTCATTTTGAGTTAATTTTTCGATAAGATATGAAGTTTAAATTAAGGTTCATTTTTGCCTGCAATGTTCAGTTGTTCTAGCACTATTTGTCAGAAGAGCTTGCTTTCCTTTATTGATTTGCTTTTGCTTTTGTCAAATGTCAGCAGGTAGAATTGGGCCAATGTAACAGATGCTCAGAAGGGAGCACCAGAGTTTCCAAAAGTTCCCTGAGGCTTTTTCTCAGATAAAAATCATCTCAGCAGTGTATCTACCCTCTGTTATGATTCTGAAGTCCGGAAACTTGACTTCTGTCTAACCTGGAAAATGTGCCTGCTCTTTCAGTTCTTTGTCCCGACCTTGATGACTTCCTTCTTTTGTTTTTTTTTGGTTAATCCTCACCAAGGAATATTTTTCCAAAGATTTTTTGGAGAGACAGAGAGAGAGAAACAACAGTGTGAAAGAGAAACATCTATTGGTTGCCTCCTGCATGCACTCTGACCAGGGCTGAGGATCAAGCCTGCAACCAGAGGTACATGCTCTTGACCAGAATTAAACCCAGGACCCCTCAGTCCTCCAGCCAATGCTCTATTCACTGAGCCAAACCAGCTAGGACATGATAACTTCCTTCTTTACTTCTATATCTTTTATATAAACAAAGGATTTGATTTACCCAAATATCTGACCTCATCAATCTGAGCTTCCTCTTGACATTTATAGATTAAATAAATGAAATAATAGTACTATAATGCACTCTTCTGTTTTGAAATTCATTCTACTGTTGTGGTATATTTCATCATGTGACATACCTCAATTAATGTATCCCCTCCACCACACATGAGCATTTGGGTAATTTCTAGTCTGGGACTATTGCAGATAAGGCTGCTGCAAACCCTCTACTACAGATTCATTGTGGGAGTAGGACAGGTGTGTGCATTTATAGGGGTAATACCTAGGGGTGAAATTGCTAGATCCTAGGGTAAGCACATGTCCAGCTTCTGTAGTTACTGCAAAAAAAATTTGCCAAGGCAGTTGGATGAATTTATACTTTCACCAACAATTTTTTAGAGTTATGATTGCAATATATTCTTGCTAATACTTGATATGTTTTAGCAAAATTCTTCTGGGTATTGGTGAAGCTGCACTGTGCTTTGTTTTCTAATATACTTGCTCTTTTATTGCTGTTAGCAACAAGTCCAAATTACTTTCTCAGTATGTAACAACTGTAGCTGTACTTGAAATTCTGTGTGAAAGGGACAGTCTGATCCTTCGTGTATTTGTGAGGAGCTTTTGTGTGTGTTTGTGTGTTTCCTTGTCCTACTTTAACTCTTATGGAAATCAACAACCACTTCGGATATACAACTTTTTCTTTTCTCTTCAACTTCCTTCTTTTAAGAAACAAAATCCACTTTCAGTTGCTTTACTTGTATTTTTTTGGAACTTTGGTGCAATATATAGTACACTAAAACATTGTATGCATGAGTATCTATAGGGGAAATATTTCATTAGTTTAGATTAAGACCTTTCACATTAAAGGACTTTTTCATATTATTTTTTACAGTTTATTCAATTTATTTAAACTAAAAACAAAAAATAGTTCACTCATTTCTTGCCCTCCTCTTTCCTCCTTTAACATATAATATCCTTGAGGTCCATCCATGCTGTGGTACAACCAAAAACTTTGGTATTAATTGTAATTTCCCTGATAATTGTATTTTCATCTATGTATAGGACACCTGAATATCCTTTTTTTTTTTTTTATGGCTCTCCAGGTCTTTTGTCCGTTCTTTTAGTGGGTTGATTATATTTTTCTTATTGATTTGTAGGAATTCTTTATATACACGGTGTCCCTCCTCCAAAGAATGTATACACACTTTTATAGCTGATAGCTCAATTTTGAAAATGAAATGCATTTTTAAATATTTTTTTCTATTGATTTCAGAAGGAAGGGGGAGGGAGATAGAAACATCAGTGATGAGAGAGAATCATTGATTGGCTGCCTCCTGCACCCCCCCTACTGGGGATTGAGCCAACAACCCAGGCATGTGCCCTTGACCTCCTGATTTATAGGTCATTGCTCAACCACTGAGCCACCTTGGCCCAGCAAAAGTGAATTGTATTTTAATAAACACTGCCTTTATAAAGTGTGTGTATACATTTTGGGGGATACTCTATACTTGGGATAAAAGTCCTTCATTGGGCATAGTTATTACAAACTAGAGGCTCAGTGCACAAAATTCATGCATGGGGGGTGTGGTATCCCTCAGCCCAGTCTGCACTTTCTTTAATCCAGGACCCCTCGCGTGCCTCTTTTAGATGTGGATGTGCACCACTCCACATCAACTTTGTGTCTAAACAGGCAGTTGAACATCCCTCTCACAATCCAGCCCCAACTGCTCACCTGCCTGCCTTCCTGATTGCCCCTAACCACTTCTGCTTGCCAGCCTAATCACCCCCTAACCACTCCTCTATCAGCCTGATTGATGCCTAACTGCTCCCCTGCCAGCCTGATTGCCCCTAACTGTCCTCCCTTGCAGACCTGGTCACCCCTAACTCCTCTCCCCTGCAGGCCTGATCGCTCCCAACTGCCCTCCCTTGTAGGCCTGGTCCCTCCAACTGTCATCCCCTGCTGGCCATCTTGTGGTGGCCGTCTTGTGTCCACATGGAGGCAGTGTCTTTGACCACATAGGGGCAGCCATCTTGTGTGTTGGAGTGATGATCAATTTGCATATTACTCTTTTATTAGATAGATTAGAGGCCTGGTGCTTGGGTGGGGCTGGCTGGTTTGCCCTGAAGGGTATCCCAGATCAGGGTGGGGGTTCCTTTAGAGAGTGGGGTGGCCTGGGTGAGGGGTCTATGGTGATTTGCAGGCTGGCCATGCCCCCCGGTGACCCAAGCAGAAGCTCTGAGACCTGGGATTTATTTATCTTCTATAATTGAAACTTTGTAGCCTTGAGTGGAAGCCAGGGCCAGCCAGAGGGAGCAGAAAGCTTGGCTTCCTCCATCACAGGAAACCCAGCCTCTTGCTTGTTCTGTGGCCAGCCACCATCTTGGTTGGGTTAATTTGCATACTTGCTCCTGATTGGCTGGTGGGCATGGCTTATGAGTGTAGTGGAGTGATGATTAATTTGCATGTTTCTCCTTTATTAGTGTAGATGTCACTTTCTAGGCTGCAGCTTGCTTTCTCACTCCTTTAATGGTGTCTATTTTAGAGACAGAGATTTATTTTCTGGAGATTGGAAGTCTGAGGCCAAGTTTCTAATAAGGGCAAGGAGGGAGAATCAGCTTCAGGTCTCTCCTGGTCTTGCATATGTCCACTTTTTTGCTGTATTTGTACATAGTCATTCCTTTACATGCACATGTGTCTAATATCTCTGTCTGTATCTCTCCAAATTTCCTCTTCATATAAGGACACACATCATATTTGATTAGGGCCCACACTAAATCCATGATTCTAGCTTAATCACATGTTAAGAACTTTTTCTCCAAATACACTTAAATTCTCAGATACTAGAGTATTTCCAATTTCAACATCTGAATTTGGGGATGCAATTAAGTGGCATTCTCTCTATTTCTTTTTTGAGATACAATCGATATATCACAAAACTTACCATTTTTAAATGTACAATTCATAAGATTGTGCAACTGTCATCACTATCTAATTCCATATCATTTTCATCACCTCAAAAAAGAAACACCTTATCCTTCAGCAATCACTCCTTCTTTCTCCTCCACATCTACTTTGTCTATAGATTTGCCTGTTCTGGATACTTTGCATAAATTAAATCATACAACAAGTGGTTTTGTGGACTGGCTTCTTTTACATAGCATAATGTTTTCAAAGTTCATCCATGCTGTAGCATGTGTCAGCACTTCATTGCTTTTTATGCCTGAATAATATTCTATTGTATGGATATACTACACTAGTTCATTTATTTATCACTTGGGGCTATTATGAGTAATGCTGTTGTGAACATTCATGTATATGTGTTTATATGAAGATATGCTTTCAATTATCATGGTAATATTATTGCTAGGTCATATGGTAACTCTAATATTTTGAAGAACTCATATACTTTTTTTCACAGCAACTAAAACATTTTACATTACTCTCAGCAACATATCAGTTTCTCCACACCCTTCCCAACACACTTTATTTTCCCTTTTAGAAGTATTGTCGTCCTAGTGGGTGGGAAGTGGTATGTCATTGTGGTTTGGATTTATGTTTCCCTATATTTTCATGTGCTTCTTAGCCATTTCTACATCTCCTTTGGAAACCTTAATGATGTCTTTAAATAAACAGAAAATTTTTATTTTAATTTTGGACAGTTTATAACATTTTTTTACAATGTACTTCTTATGTTGTTTATATACTAAATATTTGCTTGACTCAAGATCATAAAGATATTTTCCTTTGTGTTTTATTTTAATTTTTAACATGTTTCTATTGATTTCAGAGAGGAAAGGAGAGGGAAAGTGAAAGAAACATCAATGATAAGAGAGAATCATCGACTGGCTGCCTCCTGCATGCCCCCTACTAGGGAATCAAGCCTGTAACCCTGGCATGTGCCCTTGACCAGAATCAAGCCTTAGACCCTTCAGTCCACAGGCCATCATTCTATCCAAACCAGGTAGGGGTGTTATTTTTTTTAATCTTTCACATATAAATCTATAATCCACTTTGTGTTTCACAGGAGTAGAAATATGGTAGGGTATCAGACAAATTTTTCCATGTAATTCTCCAATTGATCCAGGAACTATGCATTTAATAAATATTTGCCTACCACACTGAAGAATCAAATTTGTCACAATTAGGGTAAATATATTAAGATAAATATAAATATGTCTAAATTCTGTATTCATCCATATAGCCAGCTTGATTCTATTTGTGCCAACACAACACTGTCTTTATTAATATAGCTTTATAATCATTCTTGAAATCTAGTAGTGTTAGTCCTTCAGCTTTGTTCTGTTTCAAGATTATCTTGGCTGTTCTTGACCCTTTTCATGGCTTTGGGACTCTCCTGTTAATTCCAGAAAAGGAACAGATCACCTGATTTTGTGATACCATAGAAGTAATTGCATTCAGCAGGAAGTTTTAAAATGTGATCACAACCCGTGCAGGAGGCAGCCGATCCATGATTCTCTGTCATCGTTGATGTTTCCAACTCTTTCTCTGTCTTCCTAACTCTCTGAAATCAATAAAAATACTTAAAAAAAATAAATAAAGAGTAGATTACAGAAATCTTCTCAGGAGGCATTGAGCACCTACAAAAAAAGACTGTAGATACATGTTCATTTCAAACTAAAACAAACCTGCAAATAGTTAAATCTTCTTGCTGCCCCTTAGAGAGCTGTCACTCATGCATACAGAGATATCCAATCAATATTTGGGGGTTTCATTTCTTTGTATGAGCAGAAAGCAAGCAATGCCTCCCCCAAAGCTACCTTATAATTAATATTTTCAGAAACAGAAAAAAATGGCATTGTATTCATGAAAAAAGAACAAGATATTACTTAAAAGAATATGAACTAGCTATTAAAATTTTAAAGAAAAAAGATAAATAGATTTTAAATTTCAATAACAATCTTAAAATACAAAGTCAGGAAAATTTCCCAAAAAGTAGAACACTAAAAACAAAATATGGAAAGTAGGACATAAATAACATTTAGAACAATATTTTACTAAAGGAGTACCAGAGGGTGGAAAATAAAATAAAATAAAATGAAAACAAAAGATTCTAAAATGTTCCCCTGATCTAAAGCACATGTTTCCATATCCAAAAGTCCCAGCAAGTAAAAACATTCTAAAGCAAAGTCCCATGAATAAACAGAAGGTACTAAAATATCTCAGACTAAGAGAGAAAAAAATTATGAACAACACTGTATCAAGGATTGGAATATCATGGATTAGTCTATAGTAGTACTGGAAGGCACACAGCAATGGAGAAATATAATCAAAATTCTGAGAGAACCCACACTTCTACATATAATCTATTAACTATAAGGGTAAGAAAAATAGATATTTTAAGCCATTTAAGGACTCAAAAATGTATTTCTCAGGCACACTTTCTTAGGCATCTTCTGAGGGATCTTTTCCAGCAAAAATTAGAAAATAAATTAAAACAGACAAAGACTTGAAATCAAAGGAATAAGGAAAACAGCGAAGAAAACACCTAAGGTATTAAACAGCTAGCCCTGACCAGGTGGCTCAGTTGACTGGAGTGCCTTACCATACTCAGAAAGGTTGCAAGTTTGATTTCCAGGCAGGGCACATACCTAGCTAGCGGGTTCCATCTCTGGTTGGGGCATCTATGGGAGGCAACTGATCCATGTTACTCTCTCACATCTATGTTTCCCTCTCACATTGATATTTCTCTCTCTCTCTCTCTCTCTCTCTCTCTCTCTCTCTCTCTCTCTCTTTCCCTTTCCCCTTTCTCTCTAAAAATAATAATAAATAATGATATAAATTCAGAATCACTGAATAGAAAAGGTCTGGGAATGAGTCTCCAGGAACATGGTGGAAGTATATGGAATTGAAACAGCATCTGATATGTCTGAGCACTAGGATATATATTACTAGACTATGACAGATCTATGGGAGCATGTAGCAGGAATCAGGAACTTAGAAAACTAAACCAAAAGACAAGATCAACTATTAATTCCACACAAATTAAAGAATTGTCTTATAAGTAAATAAACTCATAGATCATTGCTTGGCTTGGCAAAGATCAAGACTTTCTTGGTCATAATAATGTAAACACTGAATATTAACTTACCAAGGAGTGGGATGTAACTGTGAGAACAGGTGGCAAAGACCTAAACTCTATTCTCTCTTTTTTATTATTTCTTTATTGATTAAGGTATTACATATGTGTCCTCATCTCCTCATTAATCCCCCACACTCATACCCTCACCCTCTGTTTGTGTCCATTGGTTAGGCTTATATGCATGCATACAAGTCCTTTGGTTGATCTCTCCCCCTGACCTCTAACCTCCCCTACCTTCCTAATAGTACTAAGTCAATACTGTGCCGCACCAGCACAGCCAGATTGGGTGAGCCTGAGAGGGGTGGTGATGGATTAAGAAAAGACAGGAGAAGAAAGCTGGGCGCTAGGTAGGACACTGCTGTCTGATGGAGAAGACAGCGCCACAGCCTGCAAGCTGAGTCTTTATTTGATAGCCAGATTCCACGAGGCAAAGTAAGGGTGTCGTTAAGATGTTTACAACGTTCTCTTGGGTTTCGAATCTACTCAATTATATGTACCTGATCAAGCTTTGTTTACTTGCTGCACCTCCCGCAACCTATATCACTCAGCCACGTGGGACCACAGGTTCGGACCATAAGGTCAAGCTTACTACTGTAGCCTGTGGCTATAATTGTGCTGGGACTTGCACATGGCTTTGCCACGAGAGGATCATGCCCTCTCATTAGTACCGGGCTTGAACCTGTCTAGATGTTGTACCCGCTCTCCACAAATACATCATGCTTAAAAATTATAAATATATGCAGACTGAGAATATTATTTAGAAATATATAAATATCATAAGAGCCAAAGGAGTTGAAAGTGATTATTTAAGGGTGGAAGAGTGGGGAGGATAAAAAGCAAAGACTAAGAATAAATGAGTTGGAATACTAGAGTTTTCATTGTAAGTCTTCTTTTATTTTTAAATTATTTTATGTATTACTTTAATAAAATAGTAAATTGTTAAAAAATAAAGTTGCATAAATAGTACAGGTTTAAATACAGTACTTAAAGCCATGAAAATAAGTAATCAATGAAAGAAAAATAAATAAATGAGACTGACCCATAGAGAGAGGGGGGAGAAGGAAAGTAGAAGCTAGAGTGATAATTTTATAGCAAGAAATTAAAATATGTGGCTTAGAGATAAAAAGTCAAATGATATAGTGTTTGTATCCTCCTCAGAGGGGCTAAGCTAATCAGCAGAAAATTTCACAAAAAGAGGAATTTTTATTTTTTATCACCCTCTTTGAATTATGGCTTGCACATACACATATTATTTCCATCATTGTAATTATGTGAAATTAATTTAGAACAAGAAAAGTGACATAATTCACATCTGTGTGAAAATGTCTCCACACTGCCTCCCTCAGAGACTTGAGGGTGAGGAAATATAGACTCATATTTCAGAGATTCCTCTAGATCTCCACAGTGTGGTGCCCAAACCTAATGGATGGCCCTTTGCTTATTTGAGTATATTCATAAGATTTGGGATATAAATCCCCGAGACTAGGGAAAGACACAGAGCTAAAATTCTTTCCCTAATAAAGGAAAATGGGTTTCTGGGATAGTGGGAGCAAGAATGGATCAAGTGTGTCAAGGAGAGATTTGAGGTGGAAAAGTGGCAGCTCAGACAAGCCCAGAGACTGGCAGGGTCATGCACAGAAAGTCAACCAGATCATATTCCTGATGGCAGTGGAAGGCAATGGTCTTTTACGATTAGTTATGTCACATGTATTGTGGAAGTCCATTGTTGTAGCCAGCCTCATACCCCTCTATTAACTCTCAAGCTCTAGTGCAAGTCAGCTCTGCAGCTTTCCTTTAAAAAAATGTTTTTATTGATTTTTATAAAGAGAGGGAGAGAAATAGACATATCAATGAGAGAAACATCATCAGCAAGCTGCTTCCTGCATGCCCCCTAGTCATGTGCCCTGACCAGGAATCTAACCCAGACCTCTTGGTTCCTAGGTCCACGTTCAATCATAGAGCCACACTGGCAGGCCTGAGCAGCTTTCTTGTGTAACTATTATTTTGCATAAATCAAGGAAAGAGGCGATGTTCTCCATTATTAATCAAAGGATGGTGGCGAACTGGCGGTAGCCAGATAAGAAGCATGAGTGAGAATGAGATTTCAAAGGAATCAAAAAAACCTTGAAGAAATGGTGACTGCCCGATATATAAGGTGCCCAAGAACATCCAGAGATATAAGAGGGACTCATGAAGTCAGTCCCGCCCAGACCCTCACATCCATTTTACCATTTCTGTGCATGCCTCTGACGGCTTCTCTATGCTTTGTTTTCTAAAGACCATACCTTCTACTCTCTTGGCTGCTGGAAAACTTTGCCCCCACATAGGGAGTGCTGGGTGTCCTGGGGGTCCTGAGCCCCCAGAGTGGCCATTTACCAATAACTGTCGGGTACAGCGGAATGAAAACCCATTTTCTTTGCTGGGACAGAGTTCAAGCAAATTCGTGGTTGAGAGTCCCCTTTGGGACAAGGCTAAGCCATTCTCTTTGCCCAATCACCTTGCTAGGCTCCTTCCCTGCTCTCCCTACCTCCTTTTCCATTTCTTAATAAATTGCTTGTACACAAATCTTCTTCTCAGTGTCTGCTTCTGGAAAATCTGACTTAAAAGCGACTAAAGCCATTTTAATAGACATATTTTAAAAGTGGTTAGATGCAATTGGAAGACTTGGGCATGCCCAACAGGAATGTTTGGGTTGCGCATAGATCATGCTTTCAAAGACTTTCAAAGCTAGTTATTACTGAATGGGAGGAAAGTTGTGTAAAACCAAGTGAACCTAAAAATATAAAGAAGTAAGAAGTTGTTCCAGAGAAATACTGGTGATCAAATAGCAAGAGAAAGGAGATGATGTGGAGGAAGATGTGATATTTGACCTGGGCATTGAAGGTTGAGTAGGAAGTGAAGATGCAGAGTAAAGACACCTCAGACAAGGCACATACATGTATTTTTGAGGACCACCTGTACCCTGAAATATGGTAAAATGGAAAAGAGCATATATCAGAGAAACATCAGATAATGATTCATAGAGGGCCCTAATTTTTCATTACACAGGAATTAAAGTAGAAACAAAGGAACTGAATTTTTGACAGGTGCTGATTTATTTCTGCCATTCCACCAAATCCAGGAAAACAGAGCTTAATATGAGCTAAGATGCAAATGATCAATAGTTCCACATTATCAGTGTCACTAAGATTCTCGGCTGTTTGTTTCCCCCACCCCCACCCCCGCAGTAAATAATAATACTTAAGGTACAGTAGACTTGCTGATAAGAGGAATGTACCTAATACTTTACTGGGGGGTGATGAGTGAGGGGAAATCGACGTACTCATTCCTAACTGGTGTTCCTCTTCAAGTCTTACTCTTGCTTGAGTCGTTTAATCTCCAGAGACAGTTTGTACACCTCCAGGGCCATTTTCACGTCAGTAGGGCTTGGGAGACACTGCATGAGTTTGCTGCCTTCTCCCACTTGCTCACAGCCATTGTGGACTTCCTAAAAGAGATAAAAGGATGATTTTGAGAGAATTTCTCTCCAAACTGTTGAAAGTAGAAGATTCCTTCAGGATGCCTCACTGATGACAACAAAATTAGAGTATCAGGACCCTCTGCAGGACAGATGGAAGAAATACAATATCTGAGGGCATAAATCAGAGGAACATCTGACAATGATTCCAGACCAATATACAGGGGAGGAACCATGCTGCCAAAAACACCCAGAGGACCTCTTCAGGGACAACTGAAGGGATGGTGTTGATGGCTAGGCAAAAACATAACACTTATGCTAGAAAATACAAGGCTGGTTCCAGGTTACCTGGGTCTTTGGAAACCTGCCCTTCTATCTAGAGGCGTAGTTCTTGCTATTCAATGAGAGAATTAGAACTTGCCTTAATGAACTCACCAAGGGCTTCAAGGGTGAAACTGCTGATTCCAAAAGTGACTTAAAAACTCAGAAATGATTCCTGACAAAAGTCAGATCTCATCAGTGTTTGTTGGGACAATATTCTGGAGAATGTGGTATAGCTCCCTGGTATGTGTGCCACTTACCCACTCACACTTGGGCACCTCTGGGTACCAGGTTCTGTTTTCGGAGCAGGTGATGTTCTGAGAATTGACCACACCATAGCCAGAGTCACACTGGATGGTGACATTTTCAGACTCAATAAACAGATCTTTATCCTCGGACAGATTTCCATTTTCTACTTCTGGTTTCAGACACAGAGCTATTGTTAATAGAAACACAATTTTAATCATCTTGTGATTCTCAGAATAGGATCTTACAATAGTAGAGAATACTGAGCGGTGAATAACACCAGATAATAAATTTTACCTGCATGATGTGAGTTGTTTTGACCTCTACAGTATTTATTGTATTATTGTAACAATAAAAGTAACTTACATTTTACTATCAACATAAAACATTACTATTATCTCCATTTTGCTAGAGTGGAAAATTAGGTACAGATAGTTTATGTGATTTGCATAGCTTTTTAGTAGCATGATTATGATATAAACCTAGGTATTGTGGTCCTAATATCTAAGTTTACACAGTGACTATATCTCAAAACCTTACCCATTATATGATCCTAAGTCTATAATTTTAAGTTGCATATTCTTAATATCTCTCTGTATTAAATAGAAATAATGGAGAGAAATTAGTCCCTTGAGTTGTTTACAGTGTGGTTGTTTTTAAAGGCACACCTAATCTTTGTGGTCAACTAGGAACCTTTTATGAGGTCGACTTCACTATGAGAATATGGTAGTAGAAACCAAAGCATACATGCAGCATTGCAGAGCAGTATGGAAACCGTGGTTCATTTAGTAAGTGGTGTAGGGTTCATGGATTATTCATTGGGGAAAAACAAACTTTTAATTTCAACCATAAGCCCATAGAAATTCCAAGTGGGTTAGGGGTATCAATGTGAAAGATAAAACAATAGGAGACGATATTTCTGTGACCATGGGGCTTGGGAGACACTGTATTTGTAGGCAAATATTTCTTAAATAGGACACAAAAAGCTCTAGCATCAAGAAAAATATTGATAAGTTGAGCTAAATTGGAATGTAGAACTTCTGTTTATCAAAACTAGAACACTTGTATACCACTGGTGGAAATATAAAGTGTTGCAACTACCTTTGAACAAAATTCAGTATCACCTACTAAAAATGACTATGTGCATACACTGTGAAACAGTAATTCTACTTCTAAATTTATTCCCAACAGAAACATTGGCACATTTGTACCAAGAGACATGCACAAGAATGTTCATATGAGCATTATTCATAGTAACCTAAAACATAAAAAATTCAAATTTGTATAAGATACTAAAATGGGGTATATTCATCCAAAGGAATATTATACAGCAATTAAAATGAGTAAGCTCTCATTATAAGTAAGAACATAGGTGATTTTCCAAAACATAATGATGAGGAAAGAAGCCAGGCACAATAGTGCATGCATGATTTTCTTTATATCAAGTTAGCAAAATCAAACCATGGTATTAGAATAGTGACCTCTTTTGGATAGTAAATGGGAGAGGACATGTGAAACACTTCTGGGTGTTGGCAATGGTACTGCTTCTGGACCCAAGTTATAGTTTTATTGGTCAACTCAAACTCACTTTATGATACTGGTTGCCCTAAATACCTAAGATTTGTGCATAATTCTGTAGCATGTTATATTTAAATTAAAACTTTTATTAAAACAAAGCAAAATGGTGGCCTAGCAGAAAACATACCTCTGAAAATATACATGTTGGTAACCTCGGAAAATATACATCTTGATTCACACTTTTAAAATATTGTACTGTATGCATGCATTAATATTAACTACATGAAATAAATAAACAGAATACAAATTTCTAAGTGCTGCCTCTGGCTGGGAGGAGACTCTAAGTTCCATGGTGGTTCTACCTTAACAAGAGCCATCAGTAAAGTTGAAATTACCTTTACACTGAGGGGCTGGAGATGACCATTGTGAATTTCTGCAGGTGATTTGGGGATGTCCAAACAGAACATATCCTTCATCACATTCATAGTGCACCACAGTCGTAAAGGATAAAAATGAACTTATGTCATGATGGGATCCATGGGCAATATTAGGAGGCATTCTGCAATCTTGAATGGTAATACAGAAAGGTGAAAAGAGAAAGAGCTAGAGTTTAATTTAATTAATAATACAGATTGAGATACTCCTTTCATGTGATAGAACTAAGTCATTAAATCATAAGACTGAGGTATGTTTCGCTTCTTTAACAAAATCACAAGTAAGGGGGAGAAACCAAGATGCCGGCATAGGAAAACACCTAAACTGCTGCCTTGCACAACAATTTCAAAACTACAACTAAAAGACAAAATGGACATCATCCAGAACCACAGGAAGGCTGGCTGAGTGGAAATTCTACAACTAAAAGAAAAGAGAAAAGCATACTGAGACTCAGAGGAGCTGCAGGAGGCAGAGGTACTGAGACTCGTGTGTGGATAGGACTGGCAACTGAGTGCATGGCTGGGTTTCTCAAGCAGGAGGGAGACAAAAGCTCCCGAGTGCACTGAACTCCAGTTCCAGGTGAGACTCTGGGGATCCAGACTCATACAGGGTAAAACTAGACTGTCAGGAAAGAGAAAAGCACACTGAGACTCAGAAGAACTGCGGAAGGCAGAGGTACTGAGACATGCGTGTGGAGAGGGCAAGCAACTGAGTACGTGGCTGGCTTTTTCAAGTGGGAGGCAGACAAAAGCTCCTGACTGTGCTGAACTCCAGTTCCAGGAGAGACTCTGGGGACCCAGACTCATTCGGAGAGAAACTGGCAGTAGCAGAACTCAAGGGTGGCTTTCTCTCAGAGGTGCTTGCAGCAATTACCATGGAACACTGAGACTCAGGGTCCTATTAGGGCAGGGCTGACAGGAAACCAATTCTGTCTGCTCTGCCCTGAGACTCTGCCCCATCCAAGCTAAGCATAGAGGCTTTTACAAGTCTTGTCTCATAATATTATCTCCAGCACAGTATTTCTCCTAGTGTAGACAGAGCTGATCCTCACAGCTAATTTGCCTCCCAGTGGTACCAACAACAATCAAGGCTTAACTACAAGACTGTGCACTCAATCCACAAAGAGGTGCACCAAGAGTGTCCACCTCAGGTAACTGGGGAGGCTGAGCCACTGAGTTGTAAAGGACATCTAGCACACAAATGACTGGATATAGAGTTCAAAACCACTGGATATAAGGTTTTTCAAGAGTTTTCTAGAAAAGATAGATAAATTTAGTGAGACCCTTGAGAATATGAAAAAGGACCAACTAGAAATTAAGCATACACTGACTGAAATTAAAAATATTATATAGTGATCTAACAGCAGACTAGAGGATCACAAGAATCAAGTCAAAGATTTGAAATACAGAAAAGCAAAAAACACCCAACCAGAAAAGCAAAAAGAATACAAAAATATGAAGATAGTGTAAGGAGCCTCTAGCACAACAGCAAGCGTACCAATATCTGAATTGTGGGGGTGCCAGAATAAAAGAGAGAACAAGATTTTGAAAACCTATTTGAAGAAATAATTACTGAAAACTTCCCCCACCTGGTGAAAGAAATAGACTTACAAGTCCAGGAAGCACATAGAATCCCAAACAAAAGGAATCCAAAGAGGACCACACCATAATTAAAATGCCAAGAGCAAAAGACAAAGAGAGAATATTAAAAGCAGCAAGAGAAAAACAGTTACCTACAAGAGAGCACCCATACCTACAAGGGAGCACCCAGACAGACTAGCTGATTTCTCAACAGAAACTATGCAGGCCAGACAGGAGTGGCAAGAAATATTCAATGTGATGAATAGCAAGAACCTACAACCAAGAATAATCTATCCAGCAAAGCTATCATTCAGAATTGAAGGGCAGATAAAGAGCTTCACAGATAAGAAAAAGCTAAAGGAGTTCATCATCACCAAATTATATGAAATGCTGAAAGGTATTCTTTAAGAAGAGGAAGAAGAATAAAAAGGTAGAGATAAAAATTATGAACAACAAATACATATCTCTCAATAAGTGATTCTAAAAATCAAGGAATAAACTGGTGAAAATATTAGAATCAGAGGCATAGAAAGGGAATGTCCACCTCGCACACAAAGCCACTCTATTAAGACTGGGAAGCAGCCAAAATGCAGAGACAAAGAAACAGATCACAAATGAAAGAAATGGAGGAAAGCAAAGGTATTACTTTGAAAAGCTGAAAGGTATTCTTTAAGAAGAGGAAGAAGAATAAAAAGGTAAAGATAAAAAATATGAATAACAAATGCATATCTATCAAGAAGTAAATTTAAAAATCAAGTGAATAAAAAGATCTGATGAACAGAATAAACTAGTGAATATAATAGAATCAAGGGGATTTCTCAGGGGGAAAACAGTGTGGGGTGCAGGAAGAGACTGGACAAAAATCGTACATCTAAGGATGAATACAGTATGGTGGGGAGTGGGGGAGGAATATAGGCAGAGGGTGGGGTAGGAACCAGATGGAGGGGAGCTATGGGGGAAAAAAGAGGAACAATTGTAATAGTCTGAACAATAAAGATTAAATTAAAAAAAAATCACGAGAAAGGATTTGTTAATCCTTTACCACTGTGATAATCATTTCATATACTAGTATGTTATATCAATTATTCCTCCCATTAACTCTTTGAGTCAGTATTACCATCATGCCTATACTAGAGAAAATGAAACACAATCTTAAAGGGGTGAAATATTTGACATACTAGTAAGTGGCAGTGATTAATAATATTTAGAGATTAGAACAGCAGTCTTGTTACTTTTAATGTGAAGTAACATTTCAACCATACTTGAAAAATAGGTAGCTCAGCACCAGTTAAATTAATTTTTTAAGAATAATACTTGGGGAAGTGTTTCATAACGCTTTTGATATCCTGTGAATACTACCTCTAGCCCCAGAGAATGCAGATGAGAAAAGGGTTGTGAGAAAGCCTGGTATGTCTTCTTTCAGCAGCTCTGAAGATGAGAGCTAAAGGCAGATTTCTGGTGTGAATTCCTCACATTATTCAGAACAAAGGGTAAGTAATTTTCATGAACTAGAACTAGGCTTCATTGAAAGGCCACCCAGGTGGAGTCCTCCTCAGGTCTATCTAGAAAGGACCACCTGAGGTACAAAGATGGCCTTATTAAAAAAGCTCTAGGAGTCACCAGAAATCCATGAGATAGGAACAGGTACCCTATCAATCAGACTGAGAGGTGAGTTTGACCATCCCCCAGGAATGGCAGTTGGCAAATCCTCAGTGATGATGAAGTACCCACAAAAACAAACAAACTCACAGAAGACAGAGCAAGCTTTAAACACCTGAGAGGCCAAGAATCAGTTCAGGTCAAGCACTGCTCTTTGTCTGCCCTTCCAAAGCTTTAACTCTGGGAAGTTCAGAAAGCCTGATCACAGCCATTCCAAGGTAAACTGTTTAATTCACCTGTGTATAAGTCAACAGCTTCCATGTAACCGCAGATTAAGTATCTTCTTAGAAATCTTTTAAAAATAGCTCTTGCCGTGGTCAGTTTGGCTCAGTTGATTGGAGCATCATCTCAAACACCATAAGGTCACAGGTTTGATTCCTGGTTGGGACACCTACCCAGATTGTGAGTTCAATCCCCAGTTGGGGCACATGCAGGAAATAACGGATCAATGTTTCTCTTTCCCTTTCCTTTCCTCTCTCTCTAAAATCAATAAAATCATGTCCATGGGTAGGAATTAAAAAATATATCTTAATTTTCATGAATCACATATGTACTGCATGTACTAGGCTCTTCAGATAATATTAAGAGCCATACTTGCAATTTACTTAGATAAGATATAGACATTTAAATAGTTACACTACAGAACTAGTCACACAAGTACTAGGAGAGTAGGGCAACAAATGAGTTCTATGGAAAAGGTTGATGGAACACAGGACTATTGGGGGAAGATGTCCAGGAATGAGTTGGAGATACATCTTGAAGGATGGGTAGAAGCCAGTAGCTGATAAGATAGTAGAGGTAGATAAATACTGAGGAGCAAAGTCTCTGACCTCAGAAGATTGTTACTATAAAGAAAAGGGCAGGTAGAATCAGAAAGGGAGATTTCAGATCAAAGTTGACAGATATTAAATGCCATTTCAAAGGGTTGAGGCTATAAATAATGGAAGATTTGAGGAAACAGGAGAAACAGAGACAGGGAAACAGACACATGAAGAAATAATTGAAAGATGTTGACCAATTTAATAAGCCATGCTACCTTAGACTCTAAGAGAGGAAAACTCAGAGACAACTTGGAGGCCTGAACTTCTCCTGGGCAGGATGTTCTTCATGCTGTGCTGACTCTCTAACCTAAATTACTCCTCAGTGATGTCCAGGTGTTTGAGGGAAAAACCACCTCCCAGTTATAGATTCTTCCTTAAGAAACCCATACTTTCCCCCTCACCTCTCTCAATGATGGAGAAGGCATGGCTTCCACACTTTTAAATCAAGCTGCTAGCTCACATGAGAGCATTCAACTACGCCTTTAGATTCAGGATTTTCCCTCTCAGCTACCCGAAATCCTACACTTTTTATGCCATGATAGCTATTTTCAGGAAATATGCATAGAGATATCTTTATTATGAAAAGGAATTCTCCCAAGTTAAAAAAAAGTCTAGCACAAGAGAAAAATATTTTGCTTAAAGGACATTTCCATTTAATTTATTAATTTCCATAACAACAGATCTTCAAAAGTTCTAGTAAGTTCTCTCAAATTTTTTTACTTCTTCATTTGCAAAAATAAAAAAATTCTACATTTCAATAAGAATGTCTTACATTTATGTAATGATTTATAATTCTCCAAGTGTCCTATATTTTACTCTAGGAAAGTTACTATTAGTGATAAAGGACAAAATTTTTGCTTTACTGATAGAATTCCCTGTTTCCCCACCCCAGGGAATCACTAAGATTGTAGCTGGCATAATTAACTTACTTAGAAAATAAATGTATTTTAAAATTTCGGAGCATTGAAATATAAGAAAATTATTTGAAAATTAAAGATTATTCATTGCTAAAGCAGCCTAACATGAATTTTTACATATAAACATAATTATTCTAGCCACAATAACAGTCTATATCTAGAACAACTTATTTTATATTTTAAACTTCCTCACTTTAATTAATAACATAGTTCATTATACTCTTTCAAAAAGGTTATAAACTACCACCAATTGACTACATTTTATGAATTTTTGTTTGGTATTTTTCTTTATGCCTTAGAGAAACTACCTCCTTTCCCCAATAACCACTGTACTCACCACACAGGCCTGAAGGGCACAGCAGTAGGGTCAAGAGAATGCTCTGCAACTTGGGAGGCATGGTGCAGAGTCTCAGAGGTGCCACACTGGGCTCAGCGTTCTTTAGACACCTTGACTCAAAATGAAGAAATGTTCTGTAAGTAACAGTCAAAATGGTACCTAAGCCAAGGAACTTAGCCTTGGCAAAGTCCCATCAGTGTGTCACTAAAAGGGAGGGGCAAAGGGAGTGACTAGAAGACCAGGTGCTGAGCTCTGATCTGTCAGGGAGAGCTGATAAGGTTGGGAAGAAGAGTCTAAAGCTTGAGGCAAGAGCCCTGTGGGATTCTGTACGTATTTACTATTGCAACCCCAAGACTTCATTGGCTGTTCAGATGGTAATGAGTTTCTTTCTGGATATATGATTCCTCTCTGAGTAAACAAAGGCAAAAAGTACCAGGATTACAGGTCCTGATGCATAGGGTATGTGGTGGGCTCTCCAGGAATTAAAAGGCATGGTATGAAAGAAAGGAAAATATCTGAGAAACAGTACTTGTCTAGCAAAATGGTTTCTTCAATTTTGGGTATGAATTGCTCACAAATAAAGTTTTTAAATGTAGAAATTTAAATTTCTTTCTAGTTAGCGTATAGTCTACCAAGAACAAAAGCACTAATATGAGTCTGTGAGAAAATACTCAAGAATCTAGTCCAAACAATAATTATTCTTATACTTCAATGGGAGCCTCTTTACTCCCTGGGAGTGCTGAGATACATGAGACAACAAATGACTCACTCTATGAAACTGTTCTGGTATAGAACTGTCCTAGTCTGTGTTTGCACCAGAGAAGCATGCACTGAAGGTGAAACGGATGGGCATGATCAATTAAAGAGAAAGGAAGATTTAATATGACTTTTCAACTATGTGGATGTTGCTGGACATGGAGGAAGCCCAGCACTTTGTCTCTGAGCAGTAAGAGAAAAGTGAATGGAAGGTGCATTTGTTATGCTTCATTAATTGGTAACCCCAAGACTAAGTTTCTCTTAACCATCGAAGATTGCCTTAGATTATTTCCTAAATTGTCTCCTTAAGAGCGACAGATAAAACTACCAACCTAGATTCTGTATCTTGCCCACCAAGTGTGGATATCTGCATTCAGCTAGTTGCCTAAAACAAGAGAGTAAGCTCTGGAAATTGTCCTAAAGGGATCTTCACTACTCAGCTGAACTGGAATGATTACCACATACCTATAGTAATCGAAATGCTTACCTCTCAAAAATAAATGTGAAGAATTACCAAATATAACCCAGTGAAACTCTGAGGAAAGCACAATTAAATGTCAACTTCCTAGAGATCAAGGAAAACAAAGCCACCAAATGGTTACTTCCTTTAGAAAGAATTACAAAAAAGAGAAGTGATTTAAATGATTAACCAGAAACGTGCTTTCAATCTGTCAGTATGTAGTGAACCAGAACTTTATATAAATTATAATTAATTTTCAAAAAATCCTATGACATTGTTTTTACTTTCCTCATTGCATAAATGAGAAAACCAGTTTAGATAGAAAAAGTAACCTGACTTAAAATCGATTATTAAGAAGCTACCAGGTAAGTCAAATGCTGAGCCCAAGACTGATTTTTAAATACAAGCTTTTTCTTTATACCAAAATAATTTCCACTTTTTGGCCAAGTTGGCTTCCTGTAAGGACAATGAATTAGACATTTAGGAGTAAATCAATAGTGTTAGGCTTTATCCGATGGTATGTCTACCACCAGATGCTGTGGGAGGTGTAGTTAATGGCATAGATTTGTGAACTTCTCCTGAGAATGTGCTGAAATGAAAGGAGCTTTCTCATTCTAATACTTTAAAAGTTATACCCCAGCCACAGAGCAACCAATGCCCAACTAAATTGGAATACAAAAGCCCTGACTCCTTGTCTCCAGTCTGGACAATTCTGGGTGTGAAACCAGCACGGCCATGGGTGATCCTGAAAGGGGACGGTGAAGGATTAAGAAAAGACAGACAAGAGTAGAAAGCTGGACGCAAAGTGGGACGCAGTGCCAGTGCCTGAAAGCGGAGTCTTTATTTTATAGCCAGATTTCATGAGGCAAAGGAAGGGTGTGGTCAAGATGTTTACAATGTTCTCTTGGGTTTTGAATCAATTTCATGCAGCAGATCAAACTTTGTTTACTTGCTGCACCTCTTACAGACTATATCACTTAGCCATTTGGGACCACAGGTTTGAACCATAAGGTCTAGCTTACAACATAGCCTTTGGCTATAATTGTGCTGGAAATTGCATGTGGCTTTGCCACCAGAGGATCAGGTCATGCCCTCTCAGTAGTTCCAGGTTTGTACCTATTTAAATGCAGCAGGCACTCGCCACTCTCCACATTCTGTGAGGCAATTTATACTCTAGAGTTCACCGTGGATCAAGTGAAGGTTACAGTAGCTGAGAACACATCCTTGCTCAGCTTCTTTGCTCCCATACCATGCTACTTCCTTGCCTTACAGTTTTGGTAAGAGAGAGAGAGAGAGAGAGAGAGAGAGAGAGAGAGAGAGAGAGAGAGAGAGAGAGAGAGAGAGATTCCTGATGAGCACAATACCAAATATTTAGATAGATCTAAATCCAAGCTACCAGGTAAGTCAAATTCTGAGCCCAAGACTGATTTTTAAATACAAGCTTCCTGGAGAAACTGACTGAAGGCAGTTTATACCACAAGTGGACCTCAAAGGCCAACTCGAAGAATGGTAGGGGGGCATACATGCTGGAAAACAATTCACAGTCACTCCAACAGGAAGTCATGACCTCTTGCCCAATTATGTTGTTTCTATTGGCCATTTTCTCACGAGTTCTCAGACTGAAAGTGAGAACAGATCTTAACAAGGAAGGACTTAACCTGTGCAACACCACAGCAAATTATACAGGAGTAATGCTCTACCTTAAGTAACTGAGCCCTAGAAGCTTTAGAGACTTGTTAGATATGAGCTCCAGAAACAGAAAGTCTTGCCATGACCCAGTTAAAATGGCAGCTAAAGGGCACAGGCAATCATGTTTATCTCCCAGTGATTCACTGGGCTTATGCACCCAATAAGTGGTCCTTTCTGTGGTGCGCAAGTATGTAGCACTTTGGAGGACTCTCATATTACTTTAACCTTTGGACTGAGAGCTATTAAAGTAAGAAACTGATGTAATAAAAAAAAAAAAACCCCAAACCCTACAAATAATAGCACTGATATCTACTATCATTATTCCTACTCATAATTATACTAGAATACTGGAGGTCCCAACTAGTGCAATAAAGCAAGACAAATAAATAAAAGGTATATTATTTGGAAATGCAGAAACAAAACTGTTTATTTGCAGAGGTAGTAAGCAAACCTCTGAGGGAAATACAAAGATGAATGCATCATAAAGGAAGGAGAAAATTCCACCTAAAACAAAAAGATGAATGCAAATGCTCCACTTTCTAAGAATGGGTGTGATCCTTTCAAGAAAGTAAATGCTCTCAATGCAGACTGTGCAAAGTAATGCTGCAGTTTGCACTGTCTGCAGTGGACATAGGCTGAGGGGCTGGGGCATATCTCATCTTGTCCGGGAGAAATTCAAAGAAGTAAGCCATCAGGCAGGAGACTGGAGGATTCATCTCTGAAGGAACTGGGCAGCGACAGAGAAGACACCAATGAACAAGGATATTTGGGGATTCCTTTGAATTCATTAGGGTATAAGCTAAGCTGTGGGAGCAAAAGCATTTTACATCTCTCTCATGTCACAGTACAGTGGCAGAAACGCATTTAGGTTGGTCAGCATCTCTGTCCAATGAGGTCATCCAGGGGTCAAGTCCCTTCCTCTTTGTTGCTCCTGCAGCCCCTAGTGTGATGTTCTCATCAGCATGGTGGAAGCTGGTGACCCAGCATCCATGAGCATTTCAGTCAAGTGGCAAAAGAGCAAGTGGAAGGTAAGCAGCTTCCTTTTGAAGAAAATGACTAGCAAGCTGCACCAGGCAAAGCTCTAGCAGATATTTAAAGGGATGAGAGTAGATAGATTAGTTAAAGCAGGTAGGGGGGGCATACATGCTGGAAAACAATTCACAGAACCTGATACACTCCAAATAAGAAAAAATAGCTCACTGTTCAATCTCCCCATGAATGTATAATTTAAATCATTTTATTTTTATTTCCCCTTTAAAAAATCAATGTATAACTGCCCTGGCTAAGTAACTCTGGGGGTTAGTGCCCATCGCTGGCCAGGGCACCTATGAGAAGCAACAAATGAGTGCATAAATAAGTGTCCCTTTCTCTTTCTCAAATTAGTAACTTGAAAAAAATGAGTTAATTTATAACCTAGATTCATCATCAACAGGATTTTCCAGCAGAATAGAGCTTAGGAAGAAACTATTAATATTCTTTGAGATTTTTGAGTAGGCATATCCATAAAGAATAGAATATGTTTTTTAAATGAAGGATCTTTTTAAATTAATAAAATATTTAAAATACAAAGTCAAAAAAATATTCCCAAATAATATGGGGGAGGGGTGAGATAGAGATGGGATAGAAAATTGAGAGAAAATAGATACAAATTATAGGACTGACAAGTCTAATTTCTGACTAGTAGAATATTCATAAAATGAAATGAAAAAAAAATTACTGAAGAAACTATACCAAGAATATTTCTCAGAAAATAGAATATGTGTTTTCTTGTAGAAGAATACAGATAAAGAAAAAAATCCTTATACTATCAGTGATAAAACTAGTTTTTGGCTTCTCAACTAAAACGTTGGAATCTATCACACAAAAAAGGTATCCTTTGCAAGTTCTCAAAGATAATTATTTTTAACCCAGTTTTCTACTCCCAACAAATTATCAATCAAGTATTTGGATCAAAATAGTTTCAAATATGCAGGAACTCAATATTTTACTATCTATGTATTATTTCCTAAGCACCTACTTGAGGATACGCTCCAGTAAAGTGAGGAAATACATCAAGAAAGAGGAGGACATGAATTCAAAAAGAAAAAGCAGACAGAACAGGAAAGCAAGCACACAGACATAAAAACCTCCACTGCTGTCGAAGTCTGTGGCAAACACTGTTTAATCCCTGTCAAGATCGCTAGAGCCCTCTCACTTTGCCACACACTGACAGCTTCCAACCCCAGTGTTTGCTTTGTCTGTCCATATCACTACCTTGGAGGTTACTTCACACAGTCCCATAAGTGCCATTGGTAACCAGTGTCAGCTTGGTCAGGAGCATGCCTAGCTGGTCTGGAGTGTGGATCAGATGTCCTGAGAGCAAGACCTATTATTCACTAAATACCCAAGGTCTTCTTTCTCCAGAGGACAAATCATAGTTGGGTTCCACACACGTTCCTAGGACTGTCAGCATAACTGAGCTCCCGTCAGCAACAGCCATAATAACCCCCTCAGCACTGCTCCCTCTTTAGACTGCCCTCTCTTTTTCACCTTACAACCCACCCACTAACCGTGCTTTCCAAGGTCACCTTTCAGGGAAAACAGGTACCCACAAACACTTACCTCAAAGGAAACGCAAAATAAACATGAAACAAAAGGAATTCCTGGTAACAGGAGTAGGTAATGGCATCAACACCATGGATAGATACCTCCCTGGAAGTGTGTTTTTTTTAACAGTCCCAGCATCTATGTGATATCTGTAATTTACTGAAAGCCTGCTCTACACCAATCCTTCTTCAGAGTATGTCTGGGAAAATTAAACAAAAGAGGCCAATGTTAAGCATAAGTACTGTGTACAAGGGAAAGACAGGAGAGACAGTGGAGCTGAAATATGAGTGAGAACCCAAGTCCACATGCAAGACCTACACAATACAATGAATGCAGTAACTTTATGTAAAAACATTGTTGGGTTTGTATAGGGACCTCATTGCAGAGGATGCAAAGTTGGAGGAAGTGGTGAGTGGAAGTGAATAGCATCTCTGACATAACTCAAGCTATAAAAGTTGTTGGTATGGGGTTGCTCCTTGTGTGTGGGATAGTTGCTCAAGGCCTTTTATTTTTCCATTAAAGAAAAGATCAGATAGAGGACTTGCGAATGCACAGGGGGCTGTGCATTCATATAGCTTCACATTCATTGAGCTTTCAGAGTTTGTTCTTTGAGAATGAAATAAGTGGGTTGGAAGCAATATAAATGCCCTTCATATAAGATGAAGGTTGAGAGGCAGCCTTAGCAAGTCAGAGACCAAGCACATGGGGGTTTAGAAAGGGTGCAACTCTCTTCAAATAAGAGAGAATGGATAAGACTTTTGAGACAAGTTGACATTTATTGTAAATACTGAGGACCTGGTGATTTGCACGTGGGAACATGGAGTAGAGGTAATCCAGGGAAATATAACTGCTATGAACCCAAGTCCACAAGCAAGACCCATACAATACAATTAATGTAGTAACTTTATGTAAATACATTTTGATATTTGTATATGGACCTCAATGACCACAAAGACAAAATTGTTCTCTAAAAGTACATTTTTAATGGAAAAAAATGTGCACTTTGTGTCCAAAAGGCAAAAATGTGATCCACAAGGTTATCAATAATTCTATCACCTCAAAGCATTAGCAAAAAAACAAAAAGCGAATTATCATTTTTTTTAGGATATTTACTATAAGGCAAAAGAATGGCAGAGTTGCTAAACTAAAGCGACCCATATTGAATGGAAGGCAGCAGGGCACCTTTCCCTGGGGAAAATCAGAGTGGTGACTCCAGAAGGGATTTCTTCGCCTTGTCTTTCTGCAGTTCCAGGAGTTCAATTTCCAAAGATAACTTATATAGCTCCAGTGCCATCTTCACTTGCTCCGCGCTAGAGAGACACTGCATGAGTTTTGTGCCTGCTAACACTTGCCCACAGCCTGCAGGGACCACCTAAAAGAGACACAGGTGATTAGTGGTTGGGAGGTTTCTCTGAGATCATCACAATGCAGGACAGAGGGTCAGGTCCAAGACCACCCTGAGGATTGATGGGAGAGCAGGAAGACCAGGAGACCATGAGCCCCACTGTAGTCTTCCCCAGAGGGATATAGATCTTACTGAGATACTTCCCAGAAGGCCTCTTTCAGGACAGAGGCTATTTCGGCTACCAACACAGACATGGAACACAGTGAATTATACAATCTAGAAAAGGAAATGTAGGAATACTCCCAGGTCTCTGAGAACCTCCACTCCTTAAGGGGCTCAGCTTTTTCCTGCTCTCAAGGACAGTAGGAGAACTTGCCATTCTAAATGTGTGCTCCAAGGGAAGACAAGGGAGTTCTTTTGAATGACTCAGAAATGAGTCCTGGCAAGTCAGATCTCATCTTTGCTGGCTGGGATAGTGCTTTCGGGAGGCACCATTTTTAGGGTTTGAAAGCACAGGAAGTTCCTTAAATTGTACTACTTACCCACTCACACTTGGGCATCTCAGGATACCAGGTTCTGTCCTCTAAACAGGTGATGTTTTGAGAACCGACCATAGCATAGCCAGAGTCACACTGGATGGTGACGATTTCAGTTTCAATAAACTGATCCTTATCCACAAGCAGATTCCCATGTTCTATCTCTGGTGTTGGACACAGAGCTACAAGGAAATCACAGTTAAGGTATCTGTAAATCTAAGAAAAGAAAACTTATCACAGGCCAGGATTAAAATGAATTACATGTACGTGCTGCTCATTCTCTTATCTTTTTTTCTTTGGAGAACAATAATATTAGTTCCCCAGTTAATTCAGTATTGGCTCATATCATTCTTTAGGGCTAACCATTTTATGTGATTATGTCATTGAAGTCTCATTCCTCTCTATAAAGTGAGGACTGTTATTATTCCCATTTAAATAAGAAAAAATGAATAGTGAGAGGTGAAGAAATTTGTTGAAGACATAGCATCTTTAAATTACATAACAGGGTATAAAAAAGGCACTTAACCCCAGACTCAGCAACAATCCCTTATATTGTGACCCTTATAAAACACTGGAGATAAAATGTTCTTTCTTGCCCATTGTCCTCTTGTGAGCAAAAGAACCAATGGTAACAAATAATTCCTAGAGTTGTTGATGGCAAAGTGACACTAAAGCTGTATGCATGCAAAAAGCAAACCAGATCTTCACACCTCCCATCCTCACATCAGTTTGCAAACTGGGAATGCCACACCACAGGCCTCCAGCATTGGCAGGTGGTGCCCTACACTACCTGAGGCTCACTTCCTGGTGTTTGGAATCAGCCCCTGAGAGCCTACATTCATGCCAGAGCAAGATTCCATGAAAATGTTGCTCCAGGCCACAAGAAAATGTACTGCCTGTAGACTCTTTCCAGAGATATGCAAAAAAAGTGGGAACAGGGACTGCCTCAAGGAGGCTGAATTTTGTAATTGGGAGAAAGAAATGGGGGAGATTAATGTTTCTGTATACCCCTTGTACTTTTGTTTGCTTTGGGTTCCATTTGGATACAGTAATTATTTAAAATAAATAAATCATACGTTTTTGTTCTTCCTCTGGCTGGAAAGAAGCATTATTCTCAATCCCTGCATAACAGTTCCTTTCACTTAGCTGTGGGCTGAAGTTACCTTTGCATTGAGGAGGTGGACCAGACCAGCGGGAATAACTGCAGGAGAGTCTGGGATTTCCAACCAGAATGTATCCTTTGTCACATTCATATTTAGCTTCATTTGGTGTGAATGTGTGTGTAGTTAGTTTATGACGTCCATGGTCAATGAGAGGAGGATAATAGCAACCTTGTTAGAAAGACATAAAGTGAGAGAGCTTGAGCTTATAGAACATAAAAAAAAAAAAGCAAAATCTGTGTGGTTTCTGTCCTGTCCTGCCATCTTCTCTGCTCAAGGGATCACTTAGCCAAACCCAAGAACCTGTGCTGCCCTTCCGTAAGCCTGGTGCTGAAGAACCATGATGGCACTCTAAGAGACCACATGGTAGTCATTTCTATAGTCTTCAAAAGTATAATCTGATAAACAAAATGGGTAGTTCTCTATATTGGGCCATTGAAATAATATTTCTGGCATGTTACTTAATCTTGATAGTGACAGTTCTTGACCTTGGTCATCATGTGACCATGCAGCCTGAATCACTCATCATCAGCTGGGTCTTGTCAGACCCATCAAGTTATAAGGTCAGGCAGGCAACCATCCATTATATGAATGTGGTGCATCTTGGATTGAGAATGAGCAAGACCAAATGGCACAAGCAAGTTGCCCAAGCAAGGAGCCCACATCTTGCTTATATCCATTCACTGTGGCATTAGTGCCTCTCTCTTAGCTCCACTTATGACTATATGGGATATCCCTTACAAGCAAGCTTACCCAGCAGAGGAAAGCTTAACCCTGGTTCACAGAAGATATTTGCAATATGTGTGTACAAGGTAAATTGGATGGGAGCTGCAGTAGAGCCCAATCAGGGTGATCTCAACTGTCAGTAGTAAAGGGAAATATTTCTGATAGGCAGAGATTTAGGTGATATATCTGCTCATTCTACTTTTTGTAAAAAGAAATGGCCTGTGGGTAGACTAAATTGGGGTTTATGTTCTGGAATGAATGGTTTACCTGTCATAGCCATTAAGTACAAAGATTGGAAGATTGAGCACAAGGAGATCTAAGGTAGAAGCAGGTGACTGGACATACGGGAGTGGCCAGGAAGTGTCAAGTTTTTATTTTGCATATTAACACCAAGCAAGAACCCCAATTTCAAAGGCATTAAGCAAATTAGTAAAAAATGGAGTCTTAGTCAGCAATCCTCTGTCATTGCCCTCAGCAGAGCTGTCACAAGAAGAAAAGAATAAAGTGGTCAAGGCAACATGAATGAAAGACAAGCATCAGCAAAAGAGGTATGGCATTGGGATGCGACCATGAAATGCACTTCTTATATTACAAACTGTGTCGCCTAGAACCTGCAGACCTGTTAAGACATTGCAATGGCCTGTTAAATAAAGGTTTAGCTGAAGTGATTGTTGAGAGGCAGTACTTTACAATAATGGGACTTTAGAGTATCACTTACAATAACTTTAAGAACACAGTATTCACTTTAAATCAAAGATTGGCCTTTATATATATTTTTTAAAAGTCCATGAGCCTAGAAACCAGAGAGGGAAGCATGAGTAACCTCATTTATATTCACTCTAAGTGAACTTTTGGGGGAAATGTGCTTCTAATCTCTGAACTCTGTGATCTGTAGATAGAAAAGCACTAGTAGGCAAAGTGGAAACACTTCAACTAGGAGAGATAAGATTACCATTGACTTCTCAACTGTGACTAATAACTGATCACTTTGAAGCTCCTTTGGGCTCCTTCTTTCAGCAGGCAAGAAAAAAAATCACTATTTAGGTAGCGGTGATTATTCCTGGTCATCAACAGATAGAGTATGGAAAAACAGTGGGAGATGAGAGAATTGTGTTTAGTACTTAAGTGCTCTTGGTGAGGGAGAGGTAGGCATTTCACACTGACAGGCTGAAGAAGGGCTGAGAGGCAGCAGAAGAAATGAAGCAAGTCCAAATAGATTTGGGAGTCTTATTCTTCAGGTTAAGGAATATGGACCATGAACACTGAAAGAGAGGAGAATAAACACCAAGAAACAGAACACAATAATTCAGAAGTCTAGCTCATCTATGAGATGTGGCCTAATTTCACTGATTCGGGAAAGGAAACCAGGAAGGTCAAAGAAATGGGAGCAATCACTGGGGAGAGGGGAGGGAAATTTGGACTGGAGACAGTGCTATTAAACAAATATATCCACTATAAGAGTCTTGCAGAGTATACAAATTCTTTTTACTTAATTTGAACCCTTCCCTTAATAATCCCCAAGACGCTGATATGAAGAAACTTCTAAGATAACATAATTCCATAAGCTCTTACTCTCTCCACATGTTGGTGTTTCAGGACTCCAGGTGCCATCTTCTTGGCATAAAGCTTCAGAGTTGCGTCTCTCATCACATGAATATAAAATCGAATCTCCATAGATATATTCACATTTATTGGCCAACCCTTTTTTCTGTTGTCTTTGCAGAGTGATTTTGCCATGCTTCAGCTCTGGTACTGGACAACAAACATCTAAAAAATAAAAAGTGAAGCTAATAAAAAGTGAGGTTAGCCCTAGCTGGTTTGGTTCAGTGGATAGAGCATAGGCCTGCAAACTGAAAGGTCCCAGGTTCAATTCCAGTCAAGGGCACATGCCTGGGTTGTGAGCTCAATCCCCAGAGGGGATTTGCAGGAGCAGCCAATCCATGATTCTCTGTCATCATACATGTTTCTATCTCTCTCTCCCTTTTCCTTTCTCTCTGAAATCAATAAAAATATATTTTAAAGGAGAAGAAGAAGAAGAAGAAGAAGAAGAAGAAGAAGAAGAAGAAGAAGAAGAAGAAGTCCTAGTGCATACTTGGTGTGTGCTAAGCAAAAAAAAAAAAAAAGTGAGGTTAGTAAAATCACCATGAGAAGGCTGCTATGGCTAATCATCTCATTTCCACCTTTAGAAGAGTTTGCCACAGAAGAGAGATTGGGGAAACAGACAAGGGTACCCAAGACACCTTGAGTCCTCACTCCCTGTCCCTGATTTGCTAAAGTAGTTCAACCCAGTCATTTCCTTCCAATTAAATAATTGCATTAGGGGATTAAACCTGCATGAAAAGTTGGATTAAACCTGCATGCAAATGTAAATTTTCAAAGTTATTCAAGAGCATTGACAAATAACATTTATCTCCTTATGGTTTCACTAGAGTTACATCATTATTAAAATTCTAATAACTTATACTTTCCAAAATGCAGAAGGAAGAATATTTTCAAAAGCTTATATTGGCTCCCAGTCAAGATGGTGGCATAAGTAAACATAGTACTTGCCTCCTCCAACAACCACATCAAAATTTCAACTACACAGAACAATCATCATTCAAAACAACCAAAATTTGGCTGAATGGAAGTTCTACAACTAGGGAATTAAAGAAGAAGTCACATTGATACTGGTAGGAAGGGCAGAGATGTGAAATGGGCTGGCCCCACACCCACAGCATGAAGAACATTCTGCCCAGGGGAAGGTCAGGCAAATAAAAATTGGGAGATCCCCCTCAAACTCCACGCCCTTTTGGGGTCTCTTCTGGCAATAACAATCATCTGTTGAATTAATATAATCACAAATTTAACTTGAGGAACACAATTATACTTGAGCAACAAGATGCTAACATGATGTGAAATATATATAACTTTATATTCTTTAAAAATATATAACTTTAACAAATTAATCAAACCCAAGAAGGAGGTCCAAAGACCCTCTGATTTGAAGCCTAGTTGGACAGAAGTTGAGGGTAATCTGGGGACTTACTCCTTGTGACTAACATTCGAAGTGGGGTGGGACCAGTCTTGTGGGAGTGAGCCCTTAACATGTAAGATCTGACACTCCTCCAAGTAGACAGTGTTATGAATGCATTAAAATTGTAGGACATCCAGTTGGTGTCATGAGAATTGTGTGATAAAATTCTGTTTAATTCACCTGGGTATAAGTCAACAGCTTCCATGTAATAGCAGATTAAGTATCTTCTTAGAAATATAAAAAATAATTGGTGTGGTTCAGTGGATTGGGGCATCATCCCCAGACATTGAAATGTCACAGGTTTGATTGCTGATCAGGATACAAACCCAGATTGTGAGTTTGACCCCTGGTTGGGGTGCATGCAGGAAGCAACAGGTCAATATTTCCCTCTTCCTCTCCCTTCCTCTCTCTCTCAAATCAATAAAATCCTATCCTTGGGTGAGGTTTAAAAAATAGCTCTTAATTTTCATGAATCACATATGTATGGAGTTCGCACTAGGATTTTCAGGTAATATTAAGAGCCATACTTGCAATATACTTGGATAAGATATAACCATTTAAATAGTCACACTACAACACCAGTCACAAAGTGCTAGAAGAGTAGGACAACAAATGAGTTCTAGGGAAAATGTTGATAGAACTGAGGACTGGAGTATCAGGGGAAGATGTCCAGGAATGACTTGGAGATACATCTTGAAGGATGGGTAGAAGCCAGTAGCTGATAAGATAGTAGAGGCAGATAAATACTGAGGAGCAAAGTCTCTGACCTCAGAAGGTTGTTACTATAAAGAAAAGGGCAGGTAGAATCAGAAAGGGAGATTTCAGGTCAAAGTTGACAGATATTAAGTGCCATTTCAAAAGGTTGAGGCTATAAATAATGGAAGATTTGAGGAAACAGAAGAAACAGAGACAGGGATACAGACACTTGAAGAAATAATTGAAAGATGTTGACTAATTTAATAAGGTTTTCTTCTGCTACCACAGGCTCTAAGAGAGGAGAACTCAGAGACAACTTGGAGGCCTGAACTTCCTCTGGGCAGAATGTTCTTCATGCTGTGCTGACTCTCTAACCTAAACTACTCCCCAGTGATGTCCAGGTGTTTGAGGGAAAACCATGCTTTCCCACTCACCTCTCTCAGTGATGGAGAAGGTATGGCTTCCACACTTTCAAATCAAGCTGCTAGCTCACATGAGAGCATTCAACTCTGCTTTTAGATTCAGGAATTTCCCTCTCAGCTATCCCAAGTCCTACATTTATGCCATGATAGCTATTTTCAGGGAATATGCATAGAAATATCTTTATAATGAAGACCAATTCTTTCAGGTGAAAAAAAGATCTAGCACAAGAGAAAAATATTTTGCTTAAAAGACATTTCCATTTAGATAATATAACAACAAATTAAATTCCATAACAACATATCTTTGAACAGTTCTGGTTAAGTTCTTTTAAACTCTTATTTCTCTTTCATTTATAAAAAACTTTTTCCACTTCAATAATGATGCCTTATCCTATCTAATAAAAGAGTAATATGCAAATTTATTGTCACTTCAACACAAAAGATGGCTGCTTCCATGTGGACACAAGATGGCCACCACAAATGGCCAGCAGGGAAGGGCAGTGGGAGGGACCCAGCCTGCAAGGGAGGGCAGTTGGGGTGATCAAGCCAGCAGGGGAGGGCAGTTAGAGGAGACCAGGCCTGCAGGGAAAGGCATTTGGGAGGGACCCGGCCTACAGGGGATGGCAGTTTGGGTGGGGACCATACCAGCAGGGGATATCAGTTAGGGGCGATGAGTCTGGCAGGGAGAGCAGTTAGGGGTGACCAGGTCAGAAGGGGAGGGCAGTTGAAAGGAACCAGGCCTGCAGGGGAGGGCAGTTGGGAGGGACAAGGCCTTCAAGGGAAGGCAGTTGGGGCAATCAAGCCTATAGGGGAGGGAAGTTAGGAGTGACCAGGCCTGTAGGGGAGGGCAGTTGGGGGGGGACCAAGCCTGCAGGAGAAGACAGTTTGGGAGGACCCAGGCTAATAGAGGAGGGGAGTTGGGGAGGGACCAGACCAGCAGGGGATAGCAGTTAGGGGTAATCAGGCTGGCAGGGGAGCAGTTAGGCATCAATCAGGCTGGCAGGGGAGTGGTTAGGGGTTGATCAGGCTGGCAGGCAGAAGCAGTTTGGGGTAATTAGGAAGGCAGGCAGGCAAGCAGTTGGGAATCAGCAGTCCTGGATTGTGAGAGGGGTGTCCTACTGGGATCAGGCCTAAATGGGCAGTCGCACATCCCTCAAGGGGTCCCAGATTGGAGATGATGCAGGCTGGACTAAGGGACACTCACTCCCCATGCATGAATTTTGTGCACCGGGCCTCTAGTATTTATATAATTATTTATAATTCTCCAAGTGCCCTATCTTTTACTCTAGAAATACTAAGTATTTGTGATAACAGATAATATTTTTCATTTACTGATGAAATTCCCCCCACCCCAGTGAATCACTAACTAAGGTTGTAGATGGCATGATTAACTTAGTTAGAAGGTAAATGTATTTTAAACATTTTGGAGCATTTAAATATAAGAAATTGATATGAAAATTAAATAGTATTCCTTGCTAAAGCAGCCTCACAAGAATTTTTACTTATAAACACAATTATTCTAGATATAATAACAGCCTCTATATAGAACAATGTCTTTCATATTTAAAAAATTTTCATTTTATTAATAACATAGTTCATTTTACTTTTTCAAAAAGATTATAAATTACCACCAATTGACTACATTTGATGAATTATTGTTTGGTATTTTTCTTTATATCTTAGAGAAACTAACTCCTTACCGCAATAACCACTGTACTCACCACACAGGCCTGAAGGGCACAGCAGTAGGGTCAAGACTCCAAGGAAATACAGAGCTGGGAGAATGCTCTGCAACTTGCGGGGCATGATGCTGAGTCTCGGAGGTGCCACACCGGGCTCAGCGTTCTTAGACACCTTGACTCAAAATGAAGAAATGTTCTATAAGTAACAGTAAAAATTGTGCCTAAATTAAGGAACTTAGCCTTGGCAAAGTCCCATCACTGTGTCACTAAAGGGAAAGGGCAGTGGGAGTGACTAGAAGACCAGGTGCTGAGCTCAGATCTGTCAGGGAGAGCTAAAAAGTTTTGAGAAGAAGAAACTGGAACTTGATGTAAGTGTCCTGTGGGTTGCTGTACATATTTACTATTGCAACTTCAAGACTTCATTGCTATTCAGATGGTAAAGGTAATGAGTTTCTTTCTGGATATATGATTCCTCTCTGAGTATACAAAGGCAAAAGGTACCAGGATTACAGGTTCTGATGCATAGGGTATGTGGTGGGCTCTCTAGGAATTATAAGGCATAGTATAAAAGAAAGGAAAATATCTGAGAAACAGTACTTGTCCAGCAAAGTGGTTTCTTCAATTTGGGGTTTGAATTGCTCATAGAATGAAGTTTTTTTAATGTAGAAATTTAAATTTCTTTCTAGTTAGCTTTTGGTTTACCAAGGACACAATAACATGAATCTGTGGGAAAATACTCAAGAGTTCATTCTAAACAATATCTGCATATATAAAAGCCCAGCAACTGCTATGGGCAGAACAGCAGGATGACCAGAGCAATTGGTCTCTATGACACACACTGACAACCAGGGGACAGACCCTCAATGCAAGAGATGCTTCCTGGTGGTCAGTGAATTCACACAGTGAGAGCACAGCTCAGTCAGAAGCCAGGCTCACAGCTGAGTGTACCATAGGTGGTGCGAGCCTCTCTGGCCTCCACTAAGGAGCTGTGAGACAAGTGGTAAGGAGCTAGCATGGGGATACTAAGGAGTGAGGAGGCAGGTGGTTAGGAGCAAGCAGGTGGGCATTTAGGAGCGAGGGGTCCTAGATTATGAGAAGGCACAGGCTAGACTGAGGGACACTCCGACAATCCAAACATAAATTTTGTGCATCAGGCCTCTAGTTATAATACTTCAATGGGAGCCTCTTTACTGCCTGGGTGTGCTGATATACATGAAACACCAAATGACTCACTCTATGAAATTGTTCTGGTATAGAACTATCCTAGTCTGTGTCTGCACCAGAGAAGCATGCACTGAAGGTGAAATGGATGGACATGATCAATTAAGGAGAAAGGAAGGTTTAGTATGACTTTCAACTATCTGGATGATGCTGGATGCAGAGGAAGCCCAGCGCTTTGTCTCTGAGCAGTAAGAGAAAAGTGAATGGAAGGCGCATTTGTTATGCTTCATGAGTTGGTAACCCCAAGACTAAGTTTCTCTTAACCATCGAAGATTGCCTTAGATTAGTTCCTAAATTGTCTCCTTAAGAGCGACAGATAAAACTACCAACCTAGTTTCCATATCTTGTCCACCAAGTGTAGATATCTGCGTTTAGCTAGTTGCCTAAAACAAAAGAGTAAGCTCTGGAAATTGTCCTAAAGGGATCTTCACTACTCAGCTGAACTGGAATGACTACCACGTACCCATAGTAACCAAAATGCTTATCTCTCAAAAATAAATGTGAAGAATTACCTAATATAACCCAATGAAACTCTGGAATACTGAGGAAAGCACAATTAAATGTCAACTTCCTAGAGATCAAGGAAAACAAAGCCACCAAATGGTTACTTCCTTTAGAAAGAGGAATCACAAAAATGAGAAGTGATTTAAATGATTAACCAGAAACCTGCTTTTAATCTTTCAGCATGTAGTGTACTAGAATTTTATATAAATTATCATAATTAATTTTTAATTGCTTAAATACTACAAATAGTAGTACATATATCTCCTTTTCCCCCCCCATTGACCTCCCCCCAATCTCCCCTACCCCCAGTGTATCCCCTCATCTGCTCCCCCAGCCAGTGTCTTGTATCCATTGGGTATGCTTATATACATGCATACAAGTCCTTCGGTTGATCTCTTACAGCCCCCCTTCCCCCCAACCTCCCCGGCCTTCCCACTGTAGTTTGACAGTCTGTTCAGTGCTCCTTTGCCTCTGTATCTATTTTTCCCCCCGATTCTTTTCTTTAAAAAATCTTGCCTCTGCAGACTAGAAATAAACCTATAAGAACAAAAAATGTTTGAGTCCCAATTTCAATGTCCAACAGTTCTGAGTCCCAGTTTCAATGTCAAACAGTTCCTTATGTGTACATGTCAGCAATGATATCTGGATGGTGGACATGGTGGCAAAGCAGGTCCGACCCTCTCTGGTTTGGTCCTAGGCAACCTGTAACAACTCACAGCTGCTGACTGCTAGCATGGCAAGGCATCGTCAGCGTCTTCATAATTAATTTTTAAAAAACTCTATGACATAGTTTTTACCTTCCTCATTGCATAAATGAGGAATCCAGTTTAGATAGAAAATATAACCTGCCCTGAAACCGCTTAGTTAGTAGCTCAGTCAAATTCTGAGCCCAAGACTGATTTTAAAATACAAGCTTTTTCTTTATACCAAAATAATTTCCACTTTTTGGCCAAGTTTGGCTTCCTGTAAGGATAATGAATCAGACATTTAGGAGTAAATCAACACTGTTGGGCTTTATCCGATGGTATGTCCACCACCAGATGTTGTTGGAGGTGTAGTTAATGGCATAGGTTTGTGAACTTCTCCAGGGAATGTGCTGAAATGACAGGAGCCTTCTCATCTTAATACTTTAGAAGTTATACTCCAGCCTCAGAAACAACCAACGCCCAACTAATATTAGGATACAAAAGCTCTGACTCCTTGTCTTCAGTCTGGACAATTCTGGGTGCCAAGCCAGCACGGCCATGGGTGAACCTGAAAGGGGACAGTGAAGGATTAAGAAAAGACAGATAAGAGAAAAAAACTGGGCACTAGGTGGGATGCTACTCTCTGAAGGAGAGCCAATGCCAGTGCCTGCAAGCCCAGTCTTTATTTTATAGCCAGATTCTATAAGGCAAAGTAAGGGTGTGATCAAGATGTTTACAATGTTCTCATGGGTTTCAAACTTACATGCAGCTGATCAAGCTTTGTTTACTTGCTGCATCTCCCACAGCCTATCACTTAGCCACGTGGGACCACAGGTTCAAACCATAAGGTCAAGCTTACAACATGGCCTTTGGCTATAATTGTGCTGGGACTTGCACGTGGCTTTGCCACAAGAGAATCCTGCCCTTTCAGTAGTCCCAGGCTTGAACCTGTCCAAATGCTGTACCTGTTCTCTGCATTCTGTGAGGCAATTTATACTCTAGAGCTCACCATGGGTCAAGTGAAGGCTACACTAGCTGAGAACACACCCTTGCTCAGCTCCTTTGATCCTCTACCATGCTACTTCATTGCCTTACATTTTTGGTGTGTATGTGAGTGTGTGTGTTTCCTGATGAGCACACCATCAAACATTTAAATACAACTAAATCCATTCTGGAGAAACTGACTGAAGGCAGTTTGTACCACATGTGGACCTCAAAGGCAAACTCTAAGAATGGGATTTCAGACTTGCATCACCCACCAACCAACTGGCAATCACTGGTCATGGTGAAGTATTGATAGTCCTGGCTTGCTATAGCATTGCAACTATGAACATTTTCACGTGCTAAGTGCCATGGGATATAGATGGAAGGAGATGCATAGGCTTGTGCAATACCTCTGACACTTGAGAGGGACAGTAGAAATAAAATTCATGGTTGTGAAGCTGGGTGACTGAGTACCATTAATACAGACTCAGTGTCCCTTGGCTGAGAAATGAAAGATCAAGGCAATCAATCACAGTTCAAACCCAAGTGTGAAAGACAGAAGGCCTCCTTGTCAGTACTTCAAGAAACTTTTGTTTCAGGTAGCTGGGAGGCTGAACTAAAGGCCAAACTCAAGATATAATCATAAAAGAATAGTAGGACTTCAATAAAATATGATTTCTCATATCTGGCAAGTTTTGTACTAAAAGGCAGGGCCCTATGGAAGGAGTGGTACCTCTAGACCTGGCATGAGGAAATATAAGTAGGTGAACCACAGAATCCTCAACCCTAGATTCCTCTTAACTCAAAGACCCTATATAACAGGCTCATTTCCCTTTGTTATAAGATAGTGCCCCTATTATTTGAAGACCATGCAAAGACATCAAATCTGTCATGTATCTTATGAGGCCATAATTCCTCTCCTCCAGATCTGTTCACATCTTAACTCCAGGCAATAAGTCAATAGCTAGAGTCAAACCTCAGCATGAACTAAGAATGTGCTGGCCCTGCTAAAGGAGGAAAGGTCTCATATGCAGAATCTTTGGGACCTTCCTAGCCTGTGTGAGGAGTTGGGATAATATGCCTAGGAAGGGATATTTAAGCCAGGTAAGGGAGAGTTTTTCAGGTGGGGCACCCTCTCTCATAACATAGAATTTAACAGCCTAGCAAGTGACCTGGAAATCAGTTTTGATATTTCTCTGTGATGCTCTCAGAAATTTAAGAAAGATGATGGTTAATGTTGAATGGTGTAGAGATTCCAGAACTGCAATGGCAGAAAATTGGAATTGATACAAGATTCAGTGAAGACCCATCTTATAAAACCAGAAGACCCACCCACTTTTTTCTTCAGGAGAACCCTGAGGATGGATGTACCATTTACCAAGGCAATAAGGAATGCACCAGTGACAGGGACCAATATTACAGAGAAATTCAATTGTGACTGGCTCTCTACATCTTGTGACAGGGGAGATGCCATTATCAAACCTGTCTGCCCAGAAGTAATGGGGTTCGTAGAATCCCAGGAAAGCAGAGCTAAGTGGCAGCACTTAACCTTCAGAATTATTGGAGGCCCAGGATTAGGATGATGCAAGAGATATGCCTAGGATGCATATTTACTGAATGCCTGCTCCGCACTAATCCCTCTTCAGAGTACGTTTGAAAAAATTAAACAAAAGAGGCCAATGTTAAGCATAAGGTACTGTGTACTAGAGAAAGATAGGAGAGCCAGTGGAGCTGAAATATGAGTGAGAACCCAAGTCCACATGCAAGACCCACACTATACAATGAATGCAGTAACTTTATGTAAAAACATTGTTGGGTTTGTATAGGGACCTCATTGCAGAGGATGCAAAGTTGGAGGAAGTGGTGAGTGAAAGTGAATAAAGCCTCCAACATACCTCGAGCTGTAAAAGTGATTGGTATGGGGTTGCTCCTTGTGTGGGGACAGTTGCTCCAGACTTACTTTTCTATTAAAGAAAAGAAGAACCAGAATAGATGGAGGACTTGCGAATGCACAGGGGGCTGTGCATTCATATAGCTTCATATTAATTGAGCTTTCAGAGTTTGTTCTCTGAGAATGAAATAAGTGGGTCAGAAACAATATAAATGCCCTTCATATAAGATGAAGGTTGAGAGGCAGCCTTAGCAAGTCAGAGACCAAGCACGTGGGGGTTTAGAAAGGGTGCAACTCTCTTCAAATAAGAAAGAATGGATAAGACTTTTGGGGTGAGTTGACATTTATTGTAAATACTAAGGACCTGGTGATTTGCACTTGAGAACATGGAGTAGAGGTAATCCAGGGAAACATAACTGACACAAACGCAAATCCACAAACAACACCCATACAATACAATTAATGTAGTAACTTTATGTAAATATATTTTGATGTTTTTAAATGGACCTCATTTCATGGAGTCTCACAGACTGCAAAGACAAAATTGTTCTCTATAAGTACATTTTTAATGGGAAAAAATGTGCACTTTGTGCCCAAAGACAAAACTGTAAGCTACAAGTTTATCAACAATTCTATCATCTCAAAGCACTAGCAAAAAAAAAAAAAGTAAATTATCAATTTTTTTAGAATATTTATTACAATGCAAAAGAATGGCAGAGTTGCTAAACTAAAGTGACCCATATTGAATGGAAGGCAGCAGGGCACTCTTCTGGGAAAAATCAGAATGGTGACTCCAGAATGGATTTCTTTGCTTGGTCTCTCTGCAGTTCCAGGAGTTCAATTTCCAAAGACAACTTATATAGCTCCAGTGCCATCTTCACTTGCTCCATGCTAGGGAGACACTGCATGAGTTTTGTACCTGCTAGCACTTGCTCACAGCCTGCAGGGACCATCTAAAAGAGACAAAGGTGATTAGTGGTTGGGAGACTTCTTTGACATCATCACAATGCAGGACAGAGGGTCAGGTCCAAGACCGCCCCAAGGATTGATGGGAGAGCAGAAAGACCAGGAGACCATGGGCCCCACTGTAGTCTTCCCCAGAGGGATATAGATCTTCCTGAGACACTTCCCACAAGGCCTCTATTAGGACAGAGGCTATTTCGGCTACCAATGCAGATATGGAACACAATGTATTATACAGTCTAGAAAAGGAAATGTCAGAGTATTCCCAGATCTCTGAGAATCTCCTCTGCTTAAGGGGCTCGGCTTTTCCTTTTCTCAAGTGACAGTAGAAGAACTTGCCATTCTAAATGTGTGCTCCAAGGGAAGACAAGAGAGTTCTTTTGAATGACTCAGAAATGAGTCCTGCTAAGTCAGATCTCACCTTTGCTGGCTGGGATAGTGCATTGGGGAGGCACCATTTTTAGGGTTTGAAAACACAAGAAGTTCCTTAAATTGTGCTACTTACCCACTCACACTTGGGCATCTCAGGATACCAGGTTCTGTCCTCTAAACAGGTGATGTTTTGGGGACCGACCACAGCATAACCAGAGTCACACTGGATGGTGACATTTTCAGTTTCAATAAACTGATCCTTATCCACAAGCAGATTCCCATGTTCTATCTCTGGTGTTGGACACAAAGCTACAAGGAAATCACAGTTAAGATATCTGTAAATCTAAGAAAAAAAAACTTATTACAAGCTAGGATGTTAAAATGAACTACATGTAGGTGCTGCTTATTCTCTAAACTTTGTTTCTTTTGAGAGCAAAAATATTAGTTCCTCTGTTAATTCAGTATTGGATCATATTATTATTCAGGGCTAACCATTTTATGTGATTATGTCATTGAAGTCTCACTCCTCTCTATAAAGTGAGCACTGTTATTATTCCCATTTAAATAAGAAAAAATGAATAGTGAGAGGTGAAGAAATTTGTTGAAGACATAGCATCTTTAAATTACATAACAGGGTATAAAAAAGGCACTTAACCCCAGACTCAGGAACAATCCCTCATATTGTGATCCCTATAAAACACTGGAGATAAAATGTTCTTTCTTGCCCATTGTCCTCTTCTGAGCAAAAGAACCAATGGTAACAAATAATTCCTGGAGTTGTTGATGGCAAAGTGACACTAAAGCTGTATGCATGCAAAAAGCAAACCAGATCTTCACACCTCCCATCCTCACATCAGTTTGCAAACTGGGAATGCCACACCACAGGCCTCCAGCATTGGCAGGTGGTGCCCTACACTACGTGAGGCTCACTTCCTGGTGTTTGGAATCAGCCCCTGAGAGCCTACATTCATGCCAGAGCAAGATTCCATGAAAATGTTGCTCCAGGCCACAAGAAAATGTACTGTCTGTAGACTCTTTCCAGAGATATGCAAAAAAAGTGGGAACAGGGACTGCCTCAAAGAGGCTGAATTTTGTAATTGGGAGAAAGAAATGGGGGGGATTAATGTTTCTGTATACCCCTTGTACTTTTGTTTGCTTTGGGTTCTATTTGGATACAGTAATTATTTAAAATAAATAAATCATATGTTTTTGTTCTGCCTCTGGCTGGAAAGAAGCATTATTCTCAATCCCTGCATAACAGTTTCTTTCACTTAGCTGTGGGCTGAAGTTACCTTTGCATTGAGGAGGTGGGCCAGACCAGCGGGAATAACTGCAGGAGAGTCTGGGATTTCCAACCAGAATGTATCCTTTGTCACATTCATATTTAGCTTCATTTGGTGTGAATGTGTGTTTAGTTAGTTTATGATGTCCATGGTCAATGAGAGGAGGATAATAGCAACCTTGTTAGGAAGACATAAAGTGAGAGAGCTTGAGCTTATAGGACATAAAAAACACATCTCAGAATCTGTGTGATTTCTGTAGGCTCTGTCCTGTCCTGCCATCTTCTCTGTCCAAGGATCACTTAGCCAAACCCAAAAACCTATGCTGCCCTTCCGTAAGCCTGGTGCTAAAGAACTATGATGGCCCTCTAAGAGACCACATGGTGGTCATTTCTATAGTCTTCAAAAGAATAATCTGATAAAACAAAATTGGTAGTTCTCCATTCTCCATAATGGGTCATTGACCTGTGTGGTAACAGCAACCCCATGGAAGAAGGCCAAGTAGATCCCTCCCTCTTAAAGCAAGGAAAGTTAATTGAAAATATATATCATATTAACCAATATCACTCCATAAATTTACTTTAAAATACATACATATGTGTGTGTGTGTGTGTGTGTGTGTGTGTGTGTGTGTGTAGAGGGGAAGGGAGAAATTAGTGCCACTCTTAAAGAACTAAAGATGCAGAAGTGATCATTCTCATCATATCGCCATTTATTTCCCCAGTCTGTCTACTACAAAAATTAGAATTCTGGATAATTACAGTAGACTGTTGAACACTCAACATTTTAGCCCTTACTACAGACACTGTAACATATATGGTAACTTTGCTTTAATATGTCTTCAGGAAATGAGGCCACTATTGTAGCAAAGGCCTTCTTTCCCACCCTATCAGAAAAGAAGATCAGAAACAATCTGCATACACATGATAGGGTCAAGATCATACAGTTGCAGGGTAGCTATGGAGGAGGGGGGAAAGAGAAACAAATGTAATAATCTGAACAATAAATATTTATTAAAAAATAGATCATATAGTTGCAATTTTAGCCTTGTTCTATGAAAACTCACCTTCCCCTCTCATAATAGTCTGAAGGTATCATGAGCATCTGAACATACAAACAATATCATATTAACCCAGTATATCTGTGACATCATATTAATTCTATTGAATGAGCAAGAAGATGCTAGTATAATAGAAAAATGTGTGTGTGTGTGTGTGTGTGTGTGTGTATCTGCCCTCAGTTTCTGGGACAGAGATCCTGAAACCTTCACAATTTCCTTTATGATAGGAGCACTAAAAGCATCTTTTATTCTAATGAGGTGACTCTGGGTGAGCTTATGGGAGAGGCTAGTCAGCAGAAGGATCAAACCATGATTAGAAGTTTGGAATCTTGCCCTCTTCCGGAGAAAGCCTGGAAACCAAATTAATACTTGATCGTACCTATATGAGGAAGCCTCCATCAAATTCCAAGAGTAGGGAGTTCAAAGAGCTTCCAGATGCATGAACACATCCACCTACTGGGAGGGTGAAGAACAACAACTCCTTGGGCACAGAAGCTTCATGTTTGAGGCCTTCCTAGATTTTACCTTATGCATTTATTTCTTCATCTGGCTGTTCATTTGTCTCCTTTATCATATCTGTTAATAATCTGGTAAATGTAAGTATTTCTCTGAGTTCTGCGAGCCACTTCAACAAATTAATCAAATCCAAGGAGGGGATCCAAAGAACCTCTGATTTGTAGCCTAGTTGGACAGAAGTTAGGGAGAATCTGGGGACCTACTCTTTGTTTCTGGCATTCAAAGTGGGGTGGAACCTGTCTAGTGGGAATGAGCCCTTAACCTATAGAATATGACACTACCTTCAGGTAGATAGTGTTGTGAATGAATTAAATTGTGGGAACCCAGTTGTTGTCATGAGAATTGTGTGATGTGGGAAAACCACCTACAGAGTTGGTGACCAGATATGTTGTCAGCGTTCATGTGAGTTGCAAAGAAGACATGGGAGAAATACTGGCTTTTTCAATTCATATGATAATCTTCCAGAGTATAGAGGTAACAATTCAGGTATTTGCCACATCGGTAAATTGTTAAGATTTCCAGGGTTCAGGGAATAGGCTATCCCATCTAAACTATAGTCAAACAATTTTAAATGATACATTGTGCCACAAGGAAGAAATCACAATGCCTAGCATGACTTTTCAGATTCTAAAGGCAGCATATTCCTTACTTGGGAATACTATTCCAATCCATATGCTAGGTGACAGAAAAAGATTGTCAGGTTTGAATAGGGCCCAAGTTAAAAGAGGGCTCTGTGACAAATCCAGTCAGCAGTGAAATCCTCTCTGTTGGCTGGCCCTAAGACCCTGCAGAGCCTAGTGTACTGAGGTGGCTACACTAGAAAAAGATGCATATGTCAATGGGACAATCATACCATAGACCCTTGAAATACTGAAGCAGGGGCATGCACTGCAGCAGAGAATTTCACTGTTACTGACTATCCAACCTGCCAGCCAAATGCTAAATCCCTGATATGATAATCATCCCTTGAGACAACCAAAAAGCCACGTGGTTGATGATTATGTTGGATCCCCTTCCACTTGGAAGGGACAGCTATTTATTCTGACAAAAAGAGACAACTATTCCAGGTATGGGTTTCTCTCTCCTGCCTACAGGATTTCAGTCAGCACTATTATCTGAAGGATTTAAACAATTGGCAGAGAATCCCACTACATTCCACCTAACAGCAAAGGAGGTATGGCATTGGGATGCGACCATAAAATGCACTCCTTATATTACAAATTGTGTTGCCTAGAACCTGCAGACCTGTTAAGACATTGGAATGGCCTGTTAAAGGCTTAGCTGAAGGGCCGGTTGAGAGGCAGTACTTTACAATAAGGGACTTTACAATATTACTTATAGTAACTATAAGACACAGTATTCACTTTAAATCGTAGATTGGCCTTTATATGGTACTGGGTTCCCAATTAAAAAAAAATAGAGTCCATGAGCCTAGAAACTCATGGAAGCATGAGTGCCCCATTTATATCCACTCTAAGTGAATTTTGAGGAAAATATATTTCTAATCTCTGAACTCTGTGATCTGTAGATAGAAAAGCACTGGTAGGCAAAGTGGAAACACTTCAACTAGGAGAGATAAGATTACCATTGACTTCTCAACTGGGACTATACCGGGTCACTTTGAAGCTCCTTTGGGCTCCTTCTTTCAGCAGGCAAGGCAAATAATCACTATTTAGGTAGCGGTGATTATTCCTGGTCATCAACAGATAGAGTATGGAAAAACAGTGGGAGACGGGAGAATTGTGTTTTGTACTTAAGTACTCTTGGTGAGGGAGATGTAGGAATTTCACACTGACAGGCTGAAGAAGGGCTGAGAGGCAGCAGAAGAAATGAAGCAAGTCCAAATAGATTTGGGAGTCTTATTCTTCAGGTTAAGGAATATGGACCATGAACACTGAAAGGAAATCAGGCAGGTCAAAGAAATGGGAGCAAACATTGGAGAGGGAGGAGAAATTTGGACTGGAGACAGTGCTATTAAACAAATATATCCACTCTAAGAGTCTTGCAGAGTAAACAAATTGTTTTTACCTAATTTGAACTCTTCCCTTAATAATCCCCAAGACATTGATATGAAGAAACTTCTAAGATAACATAATTCCATAAGCTCTTACTCTCTCCACATGTTGGTGTTTCAGGACTCCAGGTGCCATCTCCTTGGCATGAAGCTTCAGAGTTGCGGTTCTCATCACATGAATATAAAATCGAGTCTCCATAGAAATATTCACATTTACTGGCTAAACCTTTCCTAGATTGTCTTCGCGGAGTGATTTTGCCATGCTTCAACTCTGGTACTGGACAACAAATCTCTAAAAAATAAAAAGTGAGACTAATAAAGAGTAAGGTTAGTATTATTATCATGAGGAGGTTGCTATGGCTAATCATCTCATTTCCACCTTCAGAAGAGTTTGCTGACCGGGAATCCAAGATGGCAGCATAGGTAAAAACCTACACTGCTGCCTCGCACAACAATTTCAAAACTACAACTAAAAGACAGAACGGACATCATCCAGAACCACAGGAAAGCTGGCTGAGTGGAAATTCTACAACTAGAAGGAAAGAGAGGGGCTCACAGAGACCCAGAGGAGCTGCAAAAAGCTGAGGTACGGAGACGCGCGTGCAGAGAGAGCAGATGCCAGAGAACCTAGCTGGCTTTCTCTGGCAGGAGGGAGACAGAGACTCTCAAAGGCATTGAACCCCTTATCCTATGACACTAAACCCCAGATCCAGCTGAAACTCATACGGGGGGAGTTTGGACTGTGACAAGGGAGAAGTGCATGGAAATTTAGGGGAGTCGCAAAAGATCAGAAATCTGGTGGTGCCCACGGCGCTGTGCGCAGAGGAATGACTGCTGATTGTGCTGCTGGCTTTCACAAGTGGGCGGGAGACAGACCCTCCCAACTGTGCCACTTCTAACTCCACTAAACCCCAATTTCAGGCGAAACCCTGGGGACCCAGACTCATATGGTCCCGGAGCTCAGGGGAGCCTGAGGGGCAGCACCTAGAGGCATTGCGAGAGAGTGCATGTGCGTGCACAGGCACCGCTGCAGCGATTACCCAGTCACGTGAGACTCAGGGGCCGTGGAGGGTACGGCGACTTGAAGGCAAGGTGATCCATAAGCCCTGAGACTCCACCCATCCCAAGCTCAACAGAGAGGCTTCTGCAGTTTTGTATCATAAGGCTGAATCCAACATAGAAGTTATCCCGGCATAGTGAAAATGCCGAGACAAGGGAAGGGATCACAAACAAAAGAAATGGAGGGAAACAAATGACTGGATATAGAGTTCAAAACCACGCTTATAAGGTTTTTCAAGAATATCCTAGAAAAGTTGGATAAAGTTAGTGAGACCCAAGAGGAGATGAAAAAGAACCAACTAGAGATGGAAAAGATCCAACTAGAGATGGAAAAGGTCCAACTAGAGATAAAAAAAGGACCAACTAGAAATTAAACATACACTGACTGAAATAAAAAATATTATACAGAGACCTAACAGCAGACTAGAGGGACTCAAGAATCAAGTAAAAAATTTGAAATATAAAGAATCAGAAAACACTCACCTGGAAAAGCAAGAAGAGAAAAGAATCCAAAAATGTGAAGATAATGTAAGGAGCCTCTGGGGCAGCTTCAAGCGTACCAACATCAGAATTGTGGGGGTGCCAGAAGAAGAGAGAGAGCAAGATAATGAAAACCTATTTAAAGAAATAATGACTGAAAACTTCCCACATCTGGTAAAAGAAATAGACTTACAAGTCCAGGAAGGACACAGAACTCCATATAAAAGGAATCCAAAGAGGACTACACCAAGCACATCATAATTAAAATACCAAGAGCAAAAGACAAAGAGAGAATATTAAAAGCAGCAAAAGAAAAACAGTTAGTTACCTACAAGGGAGCACCCATACGACTGTCAGCTGATTTCTCAAAAGAAATGATGCAGGCCAGACGGGAGTGGCAAGAAATATTCAACATGATGAATAGCAAGAACCTACAACCAAGAATAATCTATCCAGCAAAGCTATCATTCAGAACTGCAGGGCCGATAAAGAGCTTCACAGATAAGAAAAAGCTAAAGGAGTTCATCAGCACCAAACCAGTATTATATGAAATGCTGAAAGGTACTTTTAGAAGAGGAAGAAGAAAAGGTAAAAGACAAAAAATTATGAACAACAAATACATATCTATCAAGTGAATCTAAAAATTAAGTGAATTAAAAATTTGATCAACAGAATAAACTGATGAATATAATAGAATCAGGAGCACAGAAAGGGAGTGGACTGATAATTCTCAGGGGGAAAGAGGTGAGGGGTGTACAGAAAGAGACTGGACAAAAATCATACACCTATGGATGAGGTCAATGGGAGGGAGGTAAGGGTAGAGAGAAGGGTAGGAGCTGGGTGGAGGGTAGCTATGGAGGGGAAAAAAGAGAAACAGATGTAATAATCTGAATAATAAAGATTTAATTAAAAACAAAAAAAGAAAGAAGAAGAGTTTGTCACAGGAGAGAGATTGGGGAAATAGACAAGGGTACCCAAGACACCTTGAGTCCTCACGCCCTGTCCCTGATTTGCTAAAGTAGTTAAATCCAGTCATTTCCTTCCAATTAAATAATTGGATTAGGGGCCTGCAAAATGAAAAGTTGGATTAAACGTGGATGAAAATGTAAATTTTCAAAATTATTCAAGCGCAATGACAAATAACATTTATCTCCTTATGACTTCACTAGGGTTACATCATTATTAGCTTTCTAATAACTTATACTTCCCACAATGCAGAAGGAAGCATGTCCTCAAGGGTTTCTATGGGCTTCTAGTCAAGATGGTGACATAAGTAAACATAGTACTTGCCTCCTCCCACAACCACATCAAAATTGCAACTAAACAGAGCCACCATCATTCAAAACAAGTAAAATCTGGCTGACTGGAAGTTCTACAACTAGAAAATTAAAGAAGAAGCCACACTGATACTAATAGGGAGGGCAGAGATTTGAAATGGGCTGGTCCCACACCCACATGTGGCAATTGAAAATTGGGAGAGTCCCTCAAACTCCAAGCCTTTTATAGTCTTTTCTGCCAATAACAGTCATCCTGTTGAATTAATATAATCATAAATTTAACTTGAGGAACACAATTATATTCATTTAAGGTAGAAAATCCTAGAATATGCTGGACATTTAACATACTAAAGTGTTTTAAAAACAGAAACTCACCTTCACATTCTGCATATGGGCTCCACTCCAAATTTCTCTGACAAGTCACAGTCATAGGTTTATTTCCAGCAATTTTATAGCCAGGATGACAGCGGTACCTCAACACAGTCCCAACTTCATACAGTTCATCTTTTGTTGGTGGGCGGTAGTTATATGTTTCCCAGGATGCATGTGGAATATCTGATAAGTTAGTACAACTATCTGCTCAGAAAAGAAGAATAAGGGAAAAGAGCACTGTTAGTAGTGATGCAGTAGGATCAATGAGCTTGTCCATCAAAGGGTGCCATGTGTTCATTCAGCCATTAACTAGCCTGCCATGGCTGGTGAATCAGCCACACCAAAATATACACATAGACATATGCCCAAATAGACATGTGTACAATACCAGAGACATTTTTACTAAACATATTATCAAATGGTTCCTGTGTGTCCATGCCAACCATCCAAATATTAATTCTCCTTCCTTCTCATTGTACTGCAGAAAGTTTAGTCTCTGAATTAAAGCATGAGGCTTGCTAGGTAGATGTGGCTAGAAAACTATTCCATATTAATCTAAGTTTCTTATCTCCTGACTTATTGGAAAAAAATAAACAAGTCATTCCCCTCATCCAGATGATGCCAGAAATTGATTCATTAAAGGGCTGATCAGGAGCAAAAATACTCCAAGTATCTTTTGAGCCAGGACTTTGTCTTGTCCTCTTTGCTCTTTCCTGATTCTACTGGTTTATATCATACTAGAGGCCTTGTGCATGAAATTCATGCACTTGGAGGGAGTGGTGGTCCCACAGCCCAACCTGCACCCTCTCGCAATAGAACATCCTTAGCACTGTTGTGGAGATAGGCAAGGCTCCCACCACTGCCACTGCACTCACCAGCAATGAGCCCGGTTTCTGGCTGAGTAGTGCACCCACTGTGGGAGTGCAGTGGCCACTAGAGAGCAGCTTCTGCATTGAGCATCTGGTACCTGGTGGTTCTACTGTCAGGCTGAAACTGGCTCTCCAACATCCCCTGAGAAGTCCCAGATTGTGAGAGGGTGCAGGCCCAGCTGAGGGACCCTACTGCTGCATGATTGTACTGGAAATGGATGTGGGAGATTGGCCAGCCCAAGAGGGATCACTGGAGGGCTCTAGGGTGTGACCAGCCTGTCTCCCTCAATCCTGATCAGCTGGATACCAACAGCAAGCTAACCTACCAGTCAGAGCATCTACGCCCTGGTGGTCAGTGCACATCATAGAGATTGGTTGACCAGTTGACTGTCTGCCCACTGGTGATCAGTGCATGTTATAGTGCCAGAAACCAATAGTTGTCTCACTAATAGAAAGTGTGGACAAGGAACCCGGAAGGCTGGTCAACCTTTACCAACAGTTTGTGACTGTTTATATTTTTTACTATAGCCATACTGACAGGGGTAAAGTGGTATCTCACTGTTGCTAGATGACCACCTTACAAGACATATTAAAGGAACTTCTTCAGGCTGAAGCAAGTGACATCAATTAGTAATTTGAATCTTTGAACATATTTATAGTAACTACTTTGAACTTCTTTTCTGCTAAGCCCAACATTTTGGCCCCCTCAAAGGCAATTTTCATCATCATCTTTCGTATCTCTTGCATTTCTAATAACTTTTGTTGAAAACGGAATCTTCAGAAAGAAACCAAGATGGCAGCATAGGTGATCACCTAAACTGCTGCCTTGCACAACAATTTCAAAACTACAACTAAAAGACAAAACATACATCATTCAGAACCACAGGAAAACTAGCTGAGTGGAAATTCTACAACTAGAAGAAAAGAGAGGGGCTCATGGAGACTCAGAGGAGCTGCAAAAAGCTGAGGTATGGAGACACGCACACAAAGAGAGTAGGGCAACTGAGTGCCTGGCTGGCTTCCACTGGCAGGAGGGAGAAAGAGACTCCTGACTGCACTGAACCCCTTATCCTACTGCTCTGAACCCCAGTTCCAGGCAAGAATCATACAGGGGGAGTCTGGATTGTGAAAAGGGAAGAGTGCACAGAAATTTAGGGGAGCTGGGAAAGAGCAGAAGTCTGGGGGTACGCAAACCAATGTGCGCAGAGAGGACAGACTGTTGATTGTGCCACTGGCTTTCTCTAGTGGGTGGGAAACAGAGTGCCCCAACTGTGCCACTTCTTTTTTTTTTAATTTTTTAAAAATATTTTATTGATTTTTTACAGAGAGGAAGGAAGAGGGATAGAGAGTTAGAAACATCAATGAGAGAGAAACATCAATCAGCTGCCTCCTGCATGTCCCCTACTGGGGATGTGCCCACAACCAAGATACATGCCCTTGCCCAGAATCAACCTGGGACCTTTCAGTCGGCAGGCTGATGCTCTATCCACAGAGCCAAACCGGTTTTGGCCCAACTGTGCCACTTCTGTCTGCACTGAACCCCAGTTTTGGGTGAGACCCTGGGGACACAGACTCATATGGGTCCCAGAGCACAAGGGAACCAGAAAGGGAGAGGTCTAGAGACACACACTCATGAGCACAGAGAAGGCTACAGTGATTACCGAGAGCACTGTGTAGGGTGGGGCTGACTGGAAGCTCAGCCCTGAGACCCCACCCCATCCAAGCTCAACAGGAAGGCTTTTGCAGTTTTGTATGTCTTGTATCATAAGGCTGACTTTAGTACAGTTCTCCCGGCATAGTGAAAATGCAGAGAAAAAGGAAGAGATCACAAATGAAAAACATGGAGGAAAACTAACAACTGGATATAGAGTTAAAAACCATGGTTATAAGGTTTTTCAAGAATTTCCTAGAAAAGATGGGTAAATTTAGTGAGACCCAAGAGGAGATGAAAAAGGACCAACTAGAAATTAACATACAGTAACTGAAATAAAAAATATTATACAGAGACCTAACAGCAGACTAGAGAAAGGCAAGAATCAAGTCAAAGATTTGAAATACAAAGAAGCAGAAAACACTCAACTGGAAAAGTAAAAAGAGAAAAGAATCCAAAAATGTAAAGATAGTGTAAGGAGCCTCTGGGATAACTTCAAGCGTACCAACATCAGAATTATGGGGGTGCCAGAAGAAGAGAGAGAGCAAGATACTGAAAACCTATTGAAGAAATAATGACTGAAAACTTCCCCCACCTGGTGAAAGAAATAGACTTACAAGTCCAGGAAGTACACAGAACCCCAAATAAAAGGAATCCAAAGAGGACCACACCAAGACACATCATAATTAAAATACCAAGAGCAAAAGACAAAGAGAGAATATTGAAAGCAGCAAGAGAAAAAGTTAGTTACCTACAAGGGAGCACCCATACCTAAAGACAAACCAGCTGATTTCTCAATAGTAAATAAGCAGGCCAGATGGGAGTGGCAAGAAATATTTAAAGTGATGAATAGCAAGAACTTAGAACCAAGATTACTCTACCCAGCAAAGCTATCATTCAGAATTGAAGGGCAGATAAAGAGCTTCACAGATAAGAAAAAGCTAAAGGAGTTCATCGCCACCATACCAATATTATATGAAATGCTGAAAGGTACTCTTTAAGAAGAGAAACAAGAAGGAAAAGGTAAAGATAAAAATTATGAACAACAAATACATATCTATCAACAAGAGAATCTAAAAATCAAGTGAATTGAAAATCGAATGAACAGAATAAACTGGTGAATATAATAGAGTCCACATAGAAAGAAAGCGGACTGACAATTCTCAGGGGGAAGGGGTGAAGAGGGTGCAGGAAGAAACTGGACAAAAATCATACACCTATGGATGAGCATAATACAGGGAGAGGTAAGGGTAGAGAGAGGGATGGAAGCTGGGTGGAGGGGAGCTATGGGGGAAAAAAGAGAAACAAATGTAATAATCTGAACAATAAAGATTTATTTAGAAAAATAAAAATAAATAAATGGAAAAAACATGCTCAGGTGAGGATTAACAAAAATCAAATAAAAATAAATAAATAAATAAAGGAATCCTCCTTATAATTCTATGTAATAAAAGGCTAATATGCAAATAGACTGAACAGCAGAACAACTGGTTGCTATGATGCGCACTGACCACCAGGGGGAAGACATTTAACACAAGAGCTGCTCCCTGGTGGTCAGTGTGCTCCCACAGGCCGAGCACTGCTCAGCCAGAAGCCTGACCCATAGCACAATGTCTGCCGTGTTAATGTCTCCCCTTAGGAGAGATATAACTGCATGTGGCAATTTCTTGTGATGTTAAGTGATTTTGCACAGTGTCATACATCTTTTCCCATGAGAAAAAAATAAAAAGAGAATCATTGATCTAAATTTTAAATTTTTACTGTGATTCATGTGGACTTGCACATACGAATATGCCCTCACCAACATTTCTGGGTTACTTTAGATGCCAAATATTAAAGTTCTTTTATGGTTCATACTCACAGATCTCACAGACGGGAGGAGAAGGATTCCAGTTGTTATCAGCTCCACAATGAATTGATTCACTGCCATTGAGGACAAAACCTTTATTGCACTCAAAAGTAATAGAGTCTTTGTAAGTATAGCTGTGTCCAAATCCAGAGACTATCTTTCCATGTTCAACATGTGGCTGTGGACAGGTGACTCCTTAAAAAAATATATCATAAGAAAGACAGTGGATTATAAAAGAGAAATGGGAATAAGAATATTACTGCCGCCCTAGCCTACTTGGCTCAAAGGATAGAGGGTCAGACTGAGGACTGAAGGGGTTCAGATTCAATTCCAGTCAAGGGCGCATGTCTGGGTTTTGAGGGCTCGATCCCCAGTGGGGGGCGTGCAGGAGGCAGCCAATCAATGATTCTCTCTCATCACTGATGTTTCTTTCTCTCTCTCCTTCTCCCTTCCTCTCTGAAATCAATAAAGAAATATATTTTTTAAAAAAGAATATTACTATTATTGCTAATCCAATTCCAAGTATAACACGAAAGCCTGATATAGTGCATATCAAGCAGCTACAAGGAAACATTTTTTAAAGCACATAAATGTAGCCAAAACCGGTTTGGCTTAGTGGATAGAGCATCAGCCTGCTGACTGAAAGATCCCAGGTTTGATTCCGGTCAGGGGCACGTACCTTGGTTACGGGCACACCCCCAGTAGGAGGTGTGCAGGAGGCAGCTGATCGACGTTTCTCTCTCATCGATGTTTCTAACTCTTTATCCCTCTCCTTTTCTCTCTGTAAAAAAATCAATAAAATATATATATATTTTAAAAAGCACATAAATGAATACCTTTTTTCAACTTTTAAAAACTTCAGGAAAATGAGATCTCTGAATAACATCACCTTCTCATTTATCTCAAGAAAAACTAGTCATATCTGACCCAGAGAAACACATTCTCAAAGCCCCCAAATCTTCCCCTTATAGTGACCTACCTTCCTGGATGATTTTGGGGGTGAGTCAGTGGCCAATGGTGAATATATGACATGCATGATGGTGAGGCAGCCAAGGAAGGTATCAGACATAGGCACCCTCACAAGCAAAGAACAAACTCCTACTTTTTACCTCCCAGTAGTCAGTCAAGTTCTGCCACCTTATTTCTTCTACAATCCCTTACCTTCTTTCCAGGCCTACTGCCATGGCTACAGTTGAAGCCATTTTCACTTCTTGGCTGAATAGTGCCTATGGGTTAGATTATTGTCCTACTCCAAATTGTTGGCCATTCTGTAGCCAGTTACCTTCCTAATATACAACACATTAAAATCCTCTGGTTAAAGCCTTTCAATGTCTCTCCATCACCTTCATCCTGAACTCCTGAGAGAACCACATGAGGCCATTCATAGCCTGGCCCTGCTAACTTTCCAGCCTCGGTATCACCCCTGCAGTCTAGATCCCAGTTATATTGCAGTACCGTGCCCTCACATAACCTTGGTTTGATTGTGTGCTGTAGAGAGTCAGAATAGTAAATGATACTGTGTAAGCATTGAGTAGCAAAGGAAGATTAGCAGACCAGTAATACCCCAATGTATCTTTCAGCTCAATTCCTGCTTGCTTTGCCCTATTGACCTTCTGGGAGGTTAGTAGGTTTAGTTTGCCCTGTAGGGATAGGTGATTGACATTCCAAGTGCTAACCAATATTTCTAGTTCGGATTCCTGAACTGACAAAAGATGACATTCTCAACTTCCCTTAGTTAGAGTCTACAGTACTAGTTTTGGACTAAAAGCTGCAATGTCAAGGGTTATGTGGTTACTTCCAAGCCAAAGCTCGTAAAAACCAGGTCCCAATTTGCTTTTCTCTCTTCCTCTACTGAAGACACTATGAAAGAGCCTTTAGATATGGAGGTGCCACAAGATCCACCTGGAATGCGGAGCTGGTTGCTAAACTGGACACCTTGAGTGTCTCCTCAATATGCAGTATATTCGGTATGCATGAGAAGCAACCTACTTTGCAAAGCCAATGAGCTATTGGTGTTGTTTGTTATTATGCAGTGGTACAGCATGCATCAGTATCAGTTGACCAAATACATTGCTTTCATCATTGCAAGAAGTAGTTTGTCTTTGAATCATTTCATTTCAAAACATTTTTCTTCCTTGCTCTTTGAAACAAAAGAGAAAAGTTCAAAAGATAAGCCAGCAATTCAACTGTGACTTACTTTTACAAGTCGGAGGGCTGGGTCTCCAGACACCTTTTGTTTTATTCTCCACTGTGCAGGAAATGGAAGCGTCGCCTACCATGGAGAAGCTGGGGTTACATCTATAGGTGACAGAAGAGCCATATGGGTAGGCATCTTCATATCCAGCATTGTGCTTCCCATTGATGATGGATGGAGGGGCATCACACTGGGCAACTGGGATGAATAAGTGGAGAAGAAATAATCAGGGGAGGTATCTTTCCAAATCGCACATTCATGACGCAAATTATCATGGGTAGTACAGAAAAAGCAGCAAACACACACAGAAGTTTTATTATCTAACACAGCCTCAGTATAAAGTCAAATCAGAAAAAGTCTTTACTTACTTACACATTCTGGGAAATGATCACTCCAGCCAACTGTTCTATCTTGGATCTCACAGTAACTAGTGGTTGGGCCTATTAAGATATATCTGAATAAAACAGGATAAAAGATTTTAATAGAATTGTCCCTACTCTAAATTACATGGCATAAAACTGTCCAAATGAATAGAATGATTACTCCATATTAAAAATGAAGAAACAAGGTTTTATCAGAGAACCCTGTTCCACTGAGCACTCCATTCAGTAAAATTTCACCTCTGTGGGGAGATGTGTGTGTTCTCTTATTCTGAAATATATTATTGAATATCAACTAGATTTCAGTCATGGAGTTCACCCAGAGGTCATGCAGGAGTATATCAGGCAAAAAAAACCAACACAAAAAACCAACTCATTTGAGTGTGTTATGCAGCTTGGATGAGAGTACTAGCTAGATTACTGCTCCAAACTCTCCCAGTTTAGTTTTCTTTTGACTTCCAGATGCTTGCTCTCTCCCAAGCACCAAACACTCCATGTTCACATGCCCCATTTTTATGCTCTTGATAATTTCTAAGCTTTCTGTCCTCCATGCATTATAGTAAAAGAAAAAACAAAGGATTGTTAGTATGATTTCAAATTACAGTGGTACCTCGAGATACGAGTTTAATTCGTTCCATAACCTTGAGGCGTAGGAAACTATGAGACGCTCAAGTCGAGGTAAACTGGTGGGTCATGTGCAGCCGGCCGATCCGAGCTATTACTTTTATTTCAAATGTTGTTCGTATTTCAAAGCAAAAATCGCTCGCTCGACTGCTCGTATCTCAAAAGTCTCGTATGTTAGGGAACTCATATCTCGAGGTACCACTGTATACTATTATCAAGGAATAGCCTACAATATGATTGAACACTAGCATAAATGATATCTTCAACAATTTAAGAGCCCCCTATAGTTTATTTAATAAGAAATTTTAAAAAATAAATAGCTCTTAAGAAAATGAATCTTTTAATAGGATAAAATATAGTGATAATTAACGATATCTTTATTTTTCAAATTTTTCAAATACAATTTTTCCAACCTGGTCAGGAACATATGTGAAAAGTACTGTTTCTGGTTATTTCAATAGGAACACATCAATGTTCTAACAGCACCATGGTACTGAATTTTTCCTTTTCCTTCTTTTTTTTAAAATATATTTTTATTGATTTCAGAGAGAAAAGGAAAGGGAGAGAAACATGCAAACATCAGTGATGAGAGAGAATTATTAATCAGCTGCCTCCTGCACACCCCCTACTGGGGATCAAGCACGCAAACTGGGCTTATGCCCTACCAGGAATTGAACCATGACCTCCTGGTTCATAGGTCGATGCTCAACCATTGAGCCACACCAACTAGATTCCCTTTCTTTCTTAGCAGCTTTTCACAATACACAAAATAGGATAAACATGAGAAAATCTAAGAAAATGAAACAATAATAACAAAAATATTAGAGAAAAAACTGTGAGATATAGCTGACCTGCAAAGGAGAATCAACATATACTTCATTGGAGAACCAGAAGAAGAAGAAGAAGAAGAAGAAGAAGAAGAAGAAGAAGAAGAAGAAGAAGAAGAAGAAGAAGGAGGAGGAGGAGGAGGAGGAGGAGGAGGAGGAGGCGGCTCACAAAATAGCTATTTTAAATGTGTTTCAAGTAAATTACAAAAGTAGAATACTACTTTAATCCACATTTTAAAATTGCATACCACATAGCAACAAAAATTAAACACAATAGTTTAATGGTAGGATTATTAGATTTCAAAGGTAAAAAGTAATATCTCTGGATGGCCAAACAAAGACCAAGTTACATTTAAGAATAAGAAATCCAGCTAGGGCCCTAGCTGGTTTGGCTCAGTGGATAGTGTCCGCCTGCAGACTGAAGGGTCCTGGATTTGATTCCTGTCAAAGGCATATGCTCAAATTGAAGGCTCAGTCCCCAGTAGGGGGCATGCAGGAGGCAGGCAATCACTGATTCTCTATCACCATTGACATTTCTTTCTCTCTCTCTCCCTCTCCCTTCTTCTCTGAAATTAATAAAAATATATATTTAAAAAAGAAATACAGATAGGCAGCAAAGTTCTTTACATCAACATCCACTAAAAAAAATATGTGGCAATATCTATAGAATAGTCAAGAATAGAAATTATCAGCCAAGGACTTTAAATTTTTTTAAATATATATTTTATTGATTTCAGAGAGGAAGTGAGAATCATTGATTGGCTGACTCCTGCATACCCCTACTGGGGATCTAGCCTGTAACTCAGACATGTGCCCTGGGAATCGAACCTTGATCTCTTGGGTTATAGGTTAACATTCAACCACTGAGCCATACCAGTCAGTCTCAGCCAAGGACTTTATATCTGGCCATGTTATCTTTTAAGTACCAAAGCCTCAAACAGTATTGAACCTACAAGAACTTAATAATTTTCATGTGGAGCTTTCTTTTAGGAAATCACCTGAAGACAAATTATAGTCAGAAGACAAACTCTGACACAGGAAATTTCAGCAAATGCAAAACTGCAAAAGAACTGGCAATGAGCACTGAACATGCAGATCTAGAACAAAAACAAAAGTAGGCTGACTGAATGAAATATAAATGTTGTGTGCCTTGACAGTGCCGAAATAATGTATTAAATAACAGGAGATGGAAGAGAGAATGAAAAAGTCCACTTTTTTGTTTCCTCATCTGTAAGAGTTGAGAGTGAAATCAAGTTATAGACAGATATGAGTATTTAACAGTAATGTAAACTATAAATGCTGAGATCATACAAGTGACATAAATCTACTGGCAGAAAAGACAGAGTAGGGTGGGGACAAGAGGAGAAAATACAGTGTAAAATAGTTTACAAATAAATACAAACATCTCTTAAATATATAAAAATGTGCTCAACTTCATTCAGAGTAAGAGACTATGGTGAGATTTTATTTTTACCTCTTAAATTAGAAAAATTTCTAAAAATTGGCAATTTTTCAAAAGTTTGTCAACACACTTAGTTGGAAAGTTTAGGGAGAGACAGATATTAGCATACTATGTAAAACCATGTAACCCCAAGAGAGAACAACTTGTAATATCTTTCAAATTTTCAAATATATATATTCTTTCACCCAGAAATTACACTCTGAATATTTACCCTATAGATTTGACTTCATATGTACAAAGTGATATATGTACAAGGTAAATGCAGTGGAGTATTGTTCAGAATGGCAAAGGATTAAAAAGACCCCTGGATCCATCAAAGAGATTATTAATCCAACATCTATCCCACAATAAAATTTTATGTAGTTGTAAAAAATTATTAACAAGGAAACTTACTATGCACAAACATGGAAGTGCCTCCTGTATACACTGAGTGGCCAGATTATTATGATCTCTGAATGCATAATAATCTGGCCACTCAGTGTATATCCTATATAACAAAAGGCTAATATGCAAATTGTCCCCTTGACCAGGAGTTTGATCAACAGACAGGCCAGCCAACTGCCCATGTCCTCTCCCTCTGGCCAGGCTGGCCAGACCCCACCCATGCATGAATTCATGCACTGGGCTTCTAATATACACTGAGTGGCCAGATTAGTATGATCTCTGAATGCATAATAATCTGGCCACTCAGTGTATATCCTATATAATAAAAGGCTAATATGCAAATTGTCCCCTTGACCAGGAGTTTGACCAGCAGCAGGCCAGCCAACCACCCATGTACCCTTCCCCTGGCCAGGCTGGCTGGACTCCACCCATGCATGAATTCATGCACCGGGCCTTTAATATATATATATATGTGTGTGTGTGTGTGTGTGTGTGTGTGTGTGTGTGTGTGTGTGTGTATGTGCCTGTGTGTGTAGAGAGAGAGAAAGAGAGAGAGAGAGAAAGAGAAAGAGAGAGAAGCCAAATTATTATGCATTTAGAGATCATAATAATCTGGCTACTCAGTGTATATCGATAAAGAAAAATAAAGCTGGATTTGAAAATTACACTTGTGATTGAAAAGGTACAAAATAAACATATTTACTAATTTCTTAGCTTGTATTTGTAAAAGTAAACACTAGAAAGATGCATAGGAAACTCATCAAACTAGATGCCTGTTTAAGGCTGGGAGGAATGGGTGGCTGGTGATAGAATAAAAGCAAGAATTCTGTGGGTACATTTTTATATCATTTTTTTACATCACTTTTACTTCTGAAATCTATAAGCACATCAGCTATTAATTGTTTTAAAGTGTTGTTTCTAGACAGCCTCACACTCACCCTTCTAAACAGTTGAATTCTATATGTGATCCAAAAGAGTAATCTGGTTTCATGATTACTTCTCCATTACGTAATTCTCCTGGGTTGCTGCATTTTTTCCCTGAAAGAAGTTAAAATGAGGATTAGTGATGTCAAGTTCTCACAGATATGACATTAGAAAAGAAGGCTGATTGATTAGCTCTGAACTCTGTTTCCAGAAAGACCAGAGATTCAGATTCACACTTATTTCAGATCCTGACTCACTGAATATTGACTTTGGAGGAAAAATAAAATTGAAAAATTGATCTCATTCTTTTCTGGCATATGTTACCAATGAGGAAAATGGCCAGTTAAATCACTGTGGTCGTGGAGTCTGTTGTCCAGGATTGAACACACTGACCAGAGAACTATGCTGTATTCTATGTCAGCAGCGTATACTTTACACGTAAGCCACTCAAAAATTCAATCCTTGGTCACAAAAGAAACTACAGAAAAGTAGAGATTGTACAGCTTTACTCCTAGAAGAACACCACCGAATATATTCTCCACGAAGAGAGAATCACAGCATCTTTTTCCAAACACAGCAGATATTTGGGGTGAGATTTCTTTGAAAGCTGCATTACTACTGTCTAGCCATCTAACTTTGTATAATTTTTTAAGGAATGAATCTGGTTTTCTTTTTTGTTTTTTAAATATATCTTTATTGATTTCAAAGAGGAAAGGAAAGGCAGAAAGAGATGGAAACATCAATGATAAGAATCATTGATAAGCTGCCTTTTGCAAGTCCCCTACTGGGGATGAAGCCCACAACCTGGGCATGTGCCCTGATCAGGAATTGAACCCTGACCCCCTGATTCATAGGTCGATGCTCAACCACTGAGCAATCCATGCCAGTAGAGAGAATATGTTTTTCAATATATGAAAACTGAGTTTGTAGTTAACTTCTGAAAGAAGTGTTTACTAAATTATAGTGTAAAGAGCAGACTTATTTTTCAATGCAACTAGGTAGTTCCTAATTTTTTTTGTTTTACTTATTTGTTTGTTGGCTTGTTTATGTTCTTCACAAAGTGGCAATGTGTATATTGAAATCAGCCAATGACAAACAGGATGGTTTCTCAGTGACCAAACGTTCTTATTTGCATTCAGAAAGCTTAGTTCCTGAGATAACTTTGCAAAAAAAAAAAAAAAGCACAAATAAAATAAATGTTAATACTTACTGATACAGAAGTTATCATATTGCCAAGTGCCTCCTTGACAGCTAACATAATTAATTCTTGAACTTTTCCTAACGAAGCCAGGGCGGCAGGTGTATATCAGACGAGTGCTTTCTTTGTAGCTTGTCTCATTCAACTCTTCCCTTGAAAAAGCGAAGTGTAAATTGGGTGGAGGACCACAATCTCCTGGACACCAAAATGACAAACAGCACCAAAAGTTTTAGCTTGGGACATAGCATCTTGGTGTTTCCAGTAACATGATATTTGGAGTAAAATCCATTCTTTTCTAATCAAGAAAAATAATAACTTTTATTCTCTCTGTTGCTCAATAAATCCAATGACAGATCGGTAATACATGTATGTTAATGAATAATAATGATAAAAGGCAGAAATTTTTCATCCTCCCTCTATTATATATAAGAAAATTTATTTTTTTAAAGTTGGCAGATATGATTTCATCAGCTCATCAGATTTTTCATCTCTGCTGACTCAAATGCATCTGTGCAAAGTCAAAAAGTCTCTGCAATTTTCCTCAACAGAAACATAATATTTCATTAAAAATAACTTTATAGCCCTAACTGGTTTGGCTCAGTGGATAGAGTGTCAATCTGTGGACACAAGGGTCCCAGGTTCGATCCCGGTCAAGGGCATGTACCTTGGTTGTGGGCACATCCCCAGCGGGGGGTGTGCAGGAGGCAGGTGATTGATGTTTCTCTCTCATCGATGTTTCTAACTCTCTATCCCTCTCCCTTGCCCTCTGTGAAAAATCAATAAAATATATTTTTAAAAATAACTTTATATAACATTTGGTTGCCTCAGGGAAGAAAAACTAGGTGATGGGAGATTAATAAGAATAATATTTTTAATGTGTACTTTTTTTGTACCTTTTGGACTTTGAATGATACAAAGGCAGAAACACAAAGTCCTTGAAATATAAAAATATTAATCTTGTTTTCCTAGCAAGAATCGAGTACAGAATCGATTTACCTAGTAGTGGTCCCCTCTCCACTCTGGATAAAACCACTGGCAGTGAAAATTGTTCAGTCAAGCTGATACATCAGATAGATTTATCTCAAATCATGGGTGGGAGACAGATTGGGAAATTCCTGGAGGAGAAATCTAGCCAGAAGTGTCTAGAAAACTGCCTCTTTCATGGGTAAAGCAAATTCCCCTAAATCCCAAATAATTCCAAATCCCCTTAAAATTCCAAATTTCAAATAAATTCAAAATCCTAGTCAAACAAACCCTTGGTTGCTAAAGATGGATTTCTAGTGAAGGCTTAGTCATCTCTTTGTTAGTCTTGTGAACAAGTGAATGCTTATGGCCAATCTAAACTTGTCTATGACTCACCAAGAACAGTAGCCAAGAGAGCAGCCACCAAGGTCATTTGGAACAGAGTTGAACCAGAGACTCTCCACAGCATAGAGAAGGGCCAGGTTGTCATTTCCCCCTTTCTATCAAGGGTCTCATTTGGAGCTCTTGGAGGGTATGTGATCTGAGGCGTCTCCACCATTTTTCTGCTGAAAGAACTCAATTTAATTAATAGTCATTGAATGTTTACTTGTTATAAAGCACTAGAATAAATGCTATGGGATTCATGTCTTCAAGAAAATTACAGCCTAAGCTGGAAGAGAAGACGTGTACAAATGTTACAATACAAGACAGTGAGCATTAGCATCTGGGGTGGGGAGTGTTGGGGGGCTCTATTAAGAAGACAGATTAATTTCAAGGGGAGAGATAGGAGGTGGCTGTATCTGAGTTGTACTTTAAAAATTACAGAATGGATGCAGGGCAAATTGGGGACCAGCTGAGAGTATTTCAATGTGGCTAGAAAATATTGCCTGAGATGGGGAGTTAGTTGTTAAGAGGAAGGGACGATTTAAAGGTGTGCATGAAAGGGATATAAAGGCCAAGTTAGGAGTTTATGGACATTACTCTTTATGAGGAATAAAGAGCCTTTTTGTTTGTTGGTTGGTTTGGGGTTTGTGTGCTTTAAAACTAAGGAGTGACATCATTGTGCTTTAAGTAGATTACTATGGCAGATGTGTACGTAAGAGATTAAACAAAGAGAAGAAACAGGGAGGCTGATTGAGGGGCAGCAGAGGTGAAAAAGGCCATATGGGGAATAAGTAGTGATGGGAAAAAATAATAAAATAAAATATAACATAATTTTAAAATGACATAAAAAAAAGAAGGCTATTACAATTAACCAGGTGAGCCACAGAGATGATGGGACTGAGGAAATGGCAGGGAATTTAGAGAAAAGAGAACAAATATTAAACAAAACAAAAAGTCTGGGAAGTGATGAGAGAGAAAAGGAGTTGGATCGCTATGTAGAGTCTTGGAAATTCCTCATAACAGCTGTCAGCTGAAAAAATAAACCATCAGGCAATTTTCAGTTCTAAAAAAGTGGCTCTATATCTAGATATATATATGTAGAGAGAGATCTGTATATGTTGATATATAGAGACATATGAAGACATGTGCTTTCATAATTTATTTAAAGACTTGTTTAAAGCAGAATCATGAAGGGTATTTTTGTCTTCAGTACAGTTTTCTTTTTCTTGGGTGGATAGTCTCTGTCCTTAAAGGAATATATAAAGTTTACTCCCAATGAAATATTAAATTTTTTGAACAGTCATTCTTTTTTAAATTAAATTCATTGAGGTAACCTTGGTTAATAAACTTATATAGATTTCAAGTGTATATTTCCATGACATATGATTGGTACATTGCACTGTGTACCACGCACCTAAAGTCAAATCATCTTCTGTCACCAGAAATGTTGAATTTTATCTTTTATTCTGACGTTTCTGTTAGATCCAGGTGAGTTTGCACTCCCATGTGTCCATAATTCATACTAAGCACATCTTCATTTCGATGAAGGGTATCACCTCAGTATTTCCCTTAAAGATATTTTTGTCCCACACTATGGGGGCTTGGGGGCAGTTTATAGTGGCCTTTCACACTTTGTGGAGGCACCTAGCTTCATGGTAACGACCCACAAATCTTGTCTTTTCAAAATCCAATTCTGATGAAACCATTCCTCCCCCAGTTGTCAGATGTGGGCAAATCCAGCCCATCTGTGCACATCCTATCCCATGAACTCTGTACATGGCTGGTAGGACAATTCTGCCCGCTCCCTCTCAAATAAATTCAACCTAAAGAACAACTTATCAAATGATATTCTTACAAAGAATGTGTTTCGAATGAATTGAGGTTTTCTTAAAAGATAGGGAGGAGCCGAGACCGGTTAGCTCAGTGGATAGAGCATCGGCCTGCGGACTGAAAGGTCCCAGGTTCGATTCCAGTCGGGGGCATGTAACTTGCTTGAGGGCACAACTCCAGTGGCGGGTGTGCAGGAGGCGGCTGATCGACGTCATTGATGTTTCTGACTTTCTATCCCTCTCCCTTCCTCTCTGTGAAAAATCAATAATATGTATTTAAAAAATAAAAAAAAAGGTTGGGAGGACCAGAACCCACATTTTGGGATTTCACACACCATCTTTCTAGGTATTTTCCTCCTTCCTCTCCCATGTCCCTTGTGTATCCCTTCCCATCTCAAATCTCTCCTCTTTCTGTCCTAGCAACCCAATGAGACGGAGGACAGTGGAGGTTCAGGCAAGTTCCACATAATAAAACCAGTCCACTAAAACATGAAATTTATAAAATATAGTAAATTTCTCCTGGGCAATAAAAAGTGTTATGAACTATAAAAAATATAGCAATAAGCTTCTTTAATTTTTGGTAAGTTAATATATTTAGCATATTTATGGACAACCATGAAATTGAAAAAAAATTTTAAATATCAATGTGTCGGCAAAATAGAATTTTACTATAAAAAAATCAGGATAATAGAATAAAGTGAAAATTTCCGCATATGAATTGTTGCAGTTGTTATTATTGTATAGTCACAAGAAAAATATATACATTGAATATATTCATAAAAGCACATCCTAAGATTAAATACTTACCTTCAGAAAAAAATGAGCAAAATTATATTTAAATGCTGCTACAAAGAACATATTCATTAAATATTTTTTAAAATAATATATTAATAATTATTGAATATATCCAAAATGAATGCTCTTAAAGACAATGTTAAGTAAATTGACCATTTGATAAGTTCAGTATATTGACTTCAGTGAACTGATCCTTCAGGAACTGCCATTCGGTTCGTTCATTGGCATCTGGTGACTAACTCTTCTGTAGTTTGGCAGGAGCTGCATGTTCCAGCTGACGGGGGCAGCCTGGATCTAGCAGATGGCTGTGTCCCCAGGGGACTCTAAGCCCCAGCACAGAGGAAAGCCCGCTGGACTGGGCCAGAAGCCCGGGGTGGGTTTTCACTGAGACCCAGAGCCACTCTCAGAGCAGAGATGCTGGCTCTCAGGGGCGCCTTCTTCCCTCACCTCACCCTTCCCTCCGGGGCTGCTGCTTCTCTCACCCTTAACTGTTTTCCTTGGGAGGACTCATCTCCTCCCAGGACTTTAAGCATCATCCGTGAATCACTTATAGTCCTCTGGGCCCAATAATCTCCTGTAGGTACAAAGCCTTGCATGCACCAAAACTCAATTCTTAATAAACATTTTATTCTACCCTATTACTTACATTTCAATGTTGAGTCATTCAGGCCTGCCTCCCGCATTCTTGTTGCTAACTAGTGGGATTCCAGTGCTTAGACTGAAAAAAGTGGTGAAAGAAATCTCAGCAAAATAAGGAGGAAGTCTTTTCTCTTCCCTGCAGCTGCAGAAAAGCAGATATCTACCTCACAAAACTGATCTCACAAACGGTTTTTTCTAACAAAGGGGCTGTTACTGGACTTTAGAGATTGTAGCTTTGCCAATTGAATTTAACCTTTAACCCTGTAAAAGTCTATAATTCTGACTGGTTATCTCAGCAAATTGTTTTTGAGATAATACTTAAAAATTAACATTTGTTTTTGAAAAGTGTAACCATTTGTCAGTTTTCTTTGCAAATCCAGAAATAAATCACTACACTTTCCTCTTCACTTGTTATTCTAAAAGCTAAAATTTTTGACTCTCAAATTTTTAAAATTTCAGCTTGATTGAGGTGTAAGGGACTAATTATAAGTTATTTAAAGTGTACCTCATGATGATTTGACATACAGATGCACTGCCAAGGGATCTTCCCCTCCCCACCACCTAGTTCAATACATGCATTACCTCTCATATTTATCTTTTACTTTTTTGGAAAGAACATTTAAGTGCTACTCTCTTAGAAAATTTTAATTATACAATTTAGTACAATATTATCCACTGTAGTCACCATGTTTTACATAAGAACCGCAAACTATTTTTATCTTATTTCTCCTTATTTCTCCCAAGACCTAGCAACCACTTGTTAGATTTCTCCTTATGCCTACCCCAAGACCTAGCAACCACTTGTTAGATTTCATATTTAAGCAAAAAACAAAAACAAAAACAAAAAAAAACATTTTAAAATGTAAGTTCTAATTTCCAAGGTTCAGATCAATATCTCTAACTGCTTCATTTCTATCTCCCACGTACCTTGAATCCAACAAATCCCAAACTAAACACACTTTCTTCCTTTGAATAGTGCTTGGCACCTGTGCTTTCTGTTTCACTGAAGTAATAAATACATACTCTCCCTAGTCACCCCCTGGTCCCCTCCCCCCAAAACCTGAGTCATCCTAGCCTCCTCTCTTATGGCCCCTTTTCATATTCAGTCACTCTCTTCTACACCCCACTTCCATAGTCCAGGATGTGGTTCTCCTAATTTCCCTCACCCTACCCTAGACCACTACAAAAGACATGTGTAAGCCAGCTGCCTCGTAGCTTAAAAAGCAACTTACTTAAAAGTTCTCATGGTTCCCAATTCCTTAGGGCCTCATTCCTCTGCTTCTGCTCACTTCAAACTCCATGCTTCAAGTTCATGAAAGTGCTGACCTTTCCCAAAGCACACCCTGGGATGATTCTTAAACAGCTTCAGTCATTTGTATAGAATATCTCTTGTGCATGGATGCTCTTACCTCCAACCTTGAGATCCTTTCACTTCCTTGATGAAGAAGTGCCCAACACCACCAGAAAATATCAGTCTCTTTTTTGCTCCTCTAGTACATTCCTGATACCTTAATTACAACATCACATGGTATTGTATCTATTCACTTCTGCCCCCTGGAATAGACTGTAAGTCTCTTCAAGACAAAGAAGTTACTTATTCAACTTTTTGTTGTTATTGTTAATCCTCACCCGAGGATATTTTTCCATTGATTTTTTTAGAAAGAACGGAAGGGACAGGGAGAGATAAAGAGAGAGAAACATCAATGTGAGAGAGACACATTGACTGGTTGCCATCTGCATGCGCCCCATCATTCACTGACTCAAACCTGCAATGGAGGTGCATGCCCTCAAACCCTTCTGTCTGCATGCCAACACTTTATCCACTGAGCCAAAATTGCTAGGGGTTCAGGTGTCCTTGTAAGGAGCCTAACCTACTATTGTATATGGCATATAATAGTGCTCCAATAAATGTGAAATAAATAAAACTCAATTCAGTTTTATCTCCTTAAGAACAATTGACTGCCTTACTGAGGCCCAAATGAAATAATGAGTGAGAAGTGCTTTGTATATTTTGAAGAGATGATACAATGATCTGACTTCCCTTACTAGTTCTCAGAATGGGTGACAGCTAAGTTGGCCAGGTGCAATATTTGTGGTGCCTCAGCAGAACCTGCACAGAACTCAGCAGACCACAGAGTATGGAGGTAGAGGGTAGGGCTGAGCTTGAGTCCCAGCAGTACCATCATCTAATTTGTGATCTTGTAGAAACTACAGCAGCTCCTTGAATCTGTTTCTCATCACAAAAATGACATTAAATTTAAATCATCTTTCTTTGTCTACAAAGTGCAGACTTTTTAAACTGCCCACTGAAAAGCTAAAATTTCTCTAGCATATGACTTCAGACTTCAATGACATTTTCACCTTTTAGATTCTTATGGAAATGAAACCAACTCAAGAGCCATAGTCAACATGATAGGTCTCTTGCAAAAAATACTTGTTGGCACTGACCAATGCGGTACAATATGAGAGGCACTGGGAAAATCCTCAGCCCCCAGATTTCTTCTTCCATTAAAGATTACTTTCAAGTTAATGTATTTATTGTCTCTAAATACATTTCTATAGTCTCAATTGTTGTGTTTCCTTGCTTATGCCTGCATTCTCAATCACATCACTTTGAGATTCCAGAAAGAACTTGTTTCCACACTTTCCCTCATATCATATAATTTCTATATCTATCAGTTCCTTCTGTGTGCATATTATATTCAACTGTATCTCTACAGTTATTATAAACTTTATTTGATGTTTCTTTTCTTCTGGATACTCTACTTTTTATTCTCCTTATACTACTATAGAAAGAGACAAAACAGGAGTTGACAAAAAGAAAAGTGGATGAAGAATTAAAATGAGGACCAGAACAGTACTATGTCACGCCCAAGCAGGAAGAGAATTTCAAGAAATAATAATCAACATTGCAAGTGAGGGAGAAAAAGGAGGTGAGGATGACCATGGCTTCTAGCTTCAAAAACTAACTGGAAACTGACTAATATCCTCCTTGTTATCAGTTATAAAAAATCTTTACTGTCCATAGTGAAGGAGATAGAGAGGGACTAATAAAATCTCCAAAGGAAATTGCATTAATTTTCAGAATGCAGACTATGAAAACCAGGTCTTCTTTGAACCCCTTTGGGAAGTCTGGCTTACCAATCCTGCTTCCACTCTCCTACATATATGGTAAAAAAAAAAAAAGTGAAAAACCAACACACTCAACTTTAAGATACAATAACAAGAGCAACATCTTACTTCTTTTCTATTTCAGTTTGAGTATATATCCATATTCTCCCATTTATAATTAAAAATTAGGCTCAGAAGAAATTAAAAGTACTCTTCAAGTCATGTAACACCCTAATGCATTACTCCTGATCAGATTTCTACTGAAAAGACTTCAGATGTTTATCTCTGTCTCATCCTTCTAATCTTGCACTCCTCAACAGGCCAAACCACCAACCTTTTCCCCAAGGTACCCCAAGTAATCCACTGACCTGCAAGTAGCTGAGGAAGCAGTAGAAGACTCTATTATGGTGCTTTGGGTTGTTTCTTAAGGAAGAAAACTGCCTTGATCTCTAATGGTTCTAGTTCAACCTCAGATAAGAGTTTACCAGAATATACTGAAGTTGTCTAGTCATTTGTCTACCAAAAGTCCCAGAATTACAGCCATGTGGTTGACTGATTGGGACGGTTGGATAGAAATAGATGAACAGACTATTGGCCCAGTGAATGATTAACAGCAGAAACACAACACCACTATTTACCTAATCTCCTTCCTCTTCACTAGCCCTCATTCTTGATAACATGTCGAAATCATTTTTCTCCTTGCCAACCATTTCCCCTAAATGAAAATGTAATGTGAATTTGATGCCAGAATTCTTTTTCTCTATTCATAAACACATGAGGTTATGAAAGATTCAATTCAACTAGCATGGAGTCCTTGGCTACAATAGGGTTCAGACTAAGTTCACAAACATGATCCACTTTCTATGATGCTAGGTCCAGCAGGCTTTCTTGGGGCACCATGACCTCTAGATGACTTTGACCTGTGTTGGTCACCTCAAGAAAAAAAATGTTGGGGAGTTTCACACATTTATTGAGATCCTAATTGGTGCCACGTTGCTTGCAACATTATTAGTACTCAGTAAATGTTAACTGCTACCAACATCACTACTACTAAATGCTGGACACTAAATGACCTCCAGAAGTTAGTCTATCATTGAGTGCTGCTCAGAAGAATGCAATGAATGGCCAGCCATGTTTATTATCACATGAACTAGGACAGATCCCAAACTCTAACATTATCCAATCAAGTCATTAATCCTCAAGATTAAAGTTTATGTGCTCAGGAGTTTGCTATTAAAAAGCAATTCTTCCTGACAACTTTGATTTTTCTGTAGTAAACACAAAAGTCTCTTAAAATTTTCAGAAAAGAAGGAATGGAATCACAGCAGGCATTTTGACAGAAGATATGATATTTAAGTTGAGCTTTGAGTAAAAAATGGACATTATTAGATTAAAATGAGGAAGATATTAGGGGTAAAAAGCACATGGGTCAAGTGACAAGGTAAAAATGATTTGATGGTTTGACGAGAGTGAGCATAAAGGAAGATTCCAGATTATATAGTTTTGAGAGCTAAGTTAGAGGAAATATTACCTTAAAATTGGATCTTGAAAATACCGTTTTCCAATCTATTGGAGTTCTTTATTTTTCCAGAATTAGTTTCAAATTTTTCTTTCCAAATCACTAAATTGTCTTATTCTCAGCAGATGATGTTGTGTCCTACTTCACTAAAAAAAAAAAAATCATTCTATAGTAGCTTCTCCCCACTTCAAGTTTTCTTTCCTATTCATTTATATTTCAGAAGATACATTTATTCTTTTCCCTATTTTCTTTGTTTTAATTTAATTTAAATGCTTCATTATTTAAAGTATTACATATGTCTCCTTCCCCTGCCCCAGCCCATTGACCTCTCCCCAGCCGCTCCCACCCCAGTACATGCCCTCACTCCCCTATGTTTGTGCCCTTTGGTTATGCTTATATGCATGCATACAAGTCCTTTGGTTGACCTCTTATTCCCCCTTTCCCTATTTTCTTTATTTAAGAGAGAGAGAGAAAGAATGATATATGTCTATTTGTTGTTTTACTTATTTATACATTCATTGGTTGATTTTTGTATGTGCCCTGACTGGGGATCAAACCCAAAACCTTGGTGTATCAGGACAACTGACCTACCAACCAGGGCCTTCCTTATTTTCAGTGTGTCTTTCATCCTGAAATATTGCCTTAATTTTGCTGATACTTTAAAGTCTATATTTCTTCTGTTGTGAAATGCTGAACTTCTCAAAAAAGACTCCCATATTTCCTTCCTACTCTTTCTCATAATCAGTCCACAGCCCTCCTTTTGTGACCTTCCCATCTGACTTCTTCCCACCATTTCTGAAAGACCTCTTTGAGACCTGACCTTTTCTCCAAACCCAAAATTTATTAATTTATCTCCTTTGATTTCTTACCAGCCTGGAACACTGCTGATTATCTCCTTTATGAAACTCTCTTCTCCCTGGGCTTCCATTGAACTAGACTTTCCTGACTCTCCGATCTTACTAATTGTTCTTTCTTGATTATTGTTACCCCCGCTTCCTCCTTCTCATCTCTAAATATGGATACATCTCAGATTCTTCTTTTAAATTCTTTTTTCTTCACATCTTTAATTATCTTACTTACTCTCATGGCTTTAACTATTTCCTGTAAGAGAACTATCCTCTAACTACATCTTTATTTCTGATTACTCCTCTAAATGCAGATTCACATTGCCTATTAGATATCTTACGAGTACTTTATACTCAACATATCCAAAAGGGAACTTCTCATTTCCTGCCCAGAGCCTTACCTCTGACCCCAACATTAAGCCAGGTTCCCAGGAATACTATTTCAGACTCACCTTCAAACTCTTCTCTCCCTCATCCTCCAACGTTCTATCAGTTGAAATATTATTTTTATTGGATTTTGCAATGTCTCTCTTATCTGCTGTTTCTTTTCTATTTCTACTTCTATCAAACCAGTTTAGGCCATCATTGTCGCTCATGGGGACTGTTGTAGTAGATTCTTTGTCTCAGTTCTTTTCCTACTTACACCAATAGTACCAATAGACTGTGTTCTGTCCTCATCACTTCCTTGTTTGAAAGTCTTCCATTTGTACTCGCTGCCTACCAAATAATTTAAAAATCTCCAACATACCCTTTAAAACCTTCTATAAACTCATTGTAATTGATGTTTCCAGCTTTTTCTCTCATCACTTCCCATGCTTTATCCAGGCCAATTCAGACAATGTGCTAGTCCCCAAACAAGCCCCATCTTTCTTGCCTCTGCAGAGCACCTCTTAAAAATTATTATTTAGTCCTGGCCAGTGTTTCTCAGTGGTTAGAGTGTCACCCAGCATAACAAAGGATCATGGGTTTGATTCCTGGTTAAGGCCACACAACTGGGATATAGGATCAATTCCCAGGGATGTGTCCCAGGAGGAGATCAATCTCACAATGATGTTTCTCTCTCTCTTTCATCCCCCCTCCTTCCCTTCCACTCTCTCTAAAAATCAGTGGGAACAAATTATTATTTTAAAAGTTAACAGTTATAAATTTCATCTTTGAAGACAACTGTTTTCATCTGTATCTATTATTGTCTGATCCTTTTCTATAAGAATAAGGTTTTTAATAAATGCAGTCACAACAACTTGTCTTTCTGTATTTTATTTCAAGATTATATTTTATGATTTTCTGTTCATAATCTATATACATAAAAGTCTAAGTGACCATTACAACCAGTCAACCGGTCACTATGATGCACATTGACCACCAAGGGGCAGATGCTCAATGCAGGAGCTGTCCCCTGGTGGTCAGTGCACTCCCATAGCCAACCTTTCACAGCCAGCCAACCTCCCACGCTCCCTTCCCACCTCCAGCACCCCGCTGGCTGGCCCAAAGGGCCCCTAACAGAACTGAGGGAGACAGCTCCTATCTCTGACCAGGCTGAGGGACCCCCAGCCTGAATTCATGCACCAGGCCTTTAGTTATCACTATAAAAGGCTGCATTACATATGATGTGCCATAATTTATTTAACATTTCTCTAAGATGGGACATTTCAAATGTTCATAAGGTCTTACTATTGCAGACAATAATAATGAATAGCTTCAAATTAAAAATCATCTTGCTCAAGTTAGATTAATTCTACAAGTGGACTTACTTGGTTAAAAAAGCTCAGGCTCTCTTATTACATTTCTCAAATTATTTTTCCACTTGGAATGTCTCCTCCCTAATCTTTGTCTCTAACTTCTCATTTTTAAAGGCTCAAATAACTATGATATCTTCCTTGACAATTTTCCTGCCTCTGATTCTTCCCAGATGGAAGGCATGCTCCTCACATGTGAGCTCCCATAGCACACTGTTCTATGAAAGATGCCTATTTCATCCTAACTATCTGAATGAAGATATGTACATGCATGTCTGTCTATTCAGAGACTGTGGGCTACTTGAAAGTCTATTCCTCCTCCTCCTCCTCCTCTTTCTCCTCCTCCTCTCCTTCCTTCTCCTTTCCCCCTTCTGCCTCCTTTCCCTCCTCCTCCTCCTTCTCCACTTTGTCTAGAGATTTTCCATTATTTCAAGCTCTCTTATGTATTTTGCTTGTATTTTACTCAGATTTCCTATTTTTCTTAAACAGAGGGCAGAGTGGGGGATGGAAGAAGTTTATGATATTACTCAGTATAACATCTTGACAGGAAACCCTTGGGATTATTGTGTCTTCTGGCCTCAAAAAAATAAAAGACTATATTCACTTGTGTTACACCATCTCAAATTTACCATGCAGGATAGGTTTCATCCAAAAGGCATGAGCAATCTTACTTAGTACAGAAGATTTGGAAACCTGGTTTCATAAATAGGATATAGGGGCAAAACCCAGGAGAGAGTTTGGATCCTAATTTTACTTATTCCTCAATGGCCCATTTTAGGATATAGCTATTCTGAGCCTAGTTTCCAAAATAAATGGTTAATTTTTACCTCATAATTTTGGTTCACTTGAGGCTAATTTTAGCTGCATAGTTCCTGTCTCATATTAATATGAGGGACACTCTTAGCTATGATATGAACTTTTGATTTTTCTGACATAAAGGAAATGAAACCCTTTTCTCCCCATTAATGTGTTGCTAATTCTTGTTTTATTTAATTTTTTTATGAGTATTGCTACTCCAGCTATTTTTTCTTTTTTTTTCATCACTCCACTTTCATTCTGTGTGTATCTTTTGTCCTGAGGTGGGTCTCTTGTAGACAGCATTTACTTGGGTCATGTTTTTGTACCCATTCAGCTACCCTATGCCTTTTGATTAGAGCATTTAACCTATTTACATTTAGGGTTATTATTGATAGGTATTTATTTCCATTTTAATTCTGTAGCCTAGGTTTCTCTCTCTGTTTCTTCTCATAACAGCAGTCCCTTTAGCATTTCGTGTAATGCTGGCTTGGTGGTAATGAACTCCTTTAGTTTTTTTGTTTGTTTTTTGACCAGGAAGCTCTTTATTTGACCATTTATTTTGAATGATAGCCTTGCTGGATATAGTAATTTTGGTTTCAGGTACTTGCTTTCCATTACCTTGAGTACTTCATGCCATTTCCTTCTGGCCTGTAGGGTTTTCAATGAGAAATCATATGTCAGCCTTATTGGAAGTGCTTTGTAGTTAACAGTTTGCTGTGTTTTTGTTTGTTTGTTTGTTTGTTTCCTGCTACCTTTTAAGATCCTCCTTTTGTCTTTAATTTTGGGCATTTTAATTCTGATGTGTCTGGGCATGGGCCTGTTTGGGTTCTTGCTTGGGGTTCTCTGTGCCTCCTGAAGTTGTACAAGTTTTTCCTTTACCAGGTTAGGGTACTTTTCTGCCATTATTTCTTCAGTTACATTCTCTATTCTTTTCTTCCTTTATGACTCTCTGGCACACCTGTTATTTTAATATTGTTACATTTTATGTTGTCCCACTGCTCCCTTAAGCTGTCCTCCTGTTTTTTCATTCTTTTTTTTTTCCCCCTTTTTGGTTCTCTGATTTTTCTTTTCAACCCTGTCTTTACATTCACTGATTCAATCCTCAGCTTCTCCTAATATGCTATGTATTCCTTCCAATGTGTTCTTTAATTGTGCTATGTCATTCTTTATTTCTGTTTTCATAGTTACTATATCTTTTCTCATGTTATTGAGCACATTACTCTGAACTCTGTTTCAGATAAATTTCTTATCTCTGCTTCATTTCTCTCTTCTTCTGGAGAATTCTCTTGTTCTTTGGAGTTTTTTTTCTTTGTCTCCTCATTTTGGTTGCTTCTTTGGGTTTGTGACTATTAGGTCTAATTCTTGTTTTAAACATACAACCATGATACTTGGTCTTTCCACATTCAAACACACACACACACACAGTCTATCATACAACTGCAGTTGATTACTATGAGGTTGTTTTTCAGTCCAATGAGAGAAAAATCTATAACCAATCAGAACCAGGAGGAAACTTTATTCATAGGTATATTGACATTACCCAGGCAACTCAGCTATAATATCAGGGCAATATTTTTGCCTCCAACTCAGCTTTCTTTTTTTCCAGAGAATGTTTTAGCTCTTCCATTGTAGAGCCGTTTTCCTTTAATCTTTGCATAAAGTTCTCTACAGCTTTGCAAAGTTCCTCACTCTCTTGAAAGGCAAGCTGAAGAAGGAAAAAATTTTGTAAATTACAACTTAAGAACAGAGAACCAACTTGATATTCTGAGGGTAATGAGTAGTGCTTAGGTCCGTGAATGGGACTTAGAACCAGGCTAAGTTGCATAGGGATATGGATCTTAGATATGATGCTCAAACACACTTATTATCATCCCAGTAGTAAGTACAAATTAAAAAAGGAGTCTCAATGAAAATTGATTTGTTGCCCTAGCCAGTTTAGCTTAGTAGATAGAGTGTTGGTCTGCGGACTGAAGGGTCCCAGGTTCAATTCCAGTTAATGGCATTGCCCAAGTTGCAGGCTCACTCCCCAGTAAGGGGTGTGCAGGAGGCAGCTGATCAATCATTGATGTTTTTCTCTCTCGCTCCCTTCCTTTCTGAAGTCAATAAAAATATTATAGACATGAGTTTTTGTGCCTTGCTCTATAAAGTACATGAGACAATAACGCCTACTAACAGCACTTCATCAGGTGGCAAACGGAAACGACCATATATAAAAATGTGAAGTGATAGTTTATGTGCCCCATTCCACAATCAGGTCAAGGCCAACCCATTCAAAAACATCCCAAATTGATCAGATATTTACTAAGCATGCACTAGGAGCAATGCCAGGCCCTGAAGATCCAACTGTGAACAAGAAAGACAAGAACCTACTACTTACCAGTGCCTTCTCATGTGCAGTCTGTGGAACTGGTTTGGGAGCATCTGGGATCAATTCACAGACCGGAGGTGCACCGTTCCATTCCCCATCGATGCACTGCTGCCCCTGTGTGCCCACCAAGCGGTATCTGAACAGAAATTAGAATGGCCACAACTCTTAGCCTTTTACCTTCTGAGTTCAACTAAGGCTGGTTTTGTGTTACTGTATTTTGGTATTTCTTATTGTGATAGAACCCACCTCTCTGGCCTGGATCCATAAGGCATGCTTAAGTGCTCTCTGTATTACAAGGTATTACTAAAATACAACTGTTCCCTGGGGTGTGGAGAGCCCAATTGATCAGTCAACCCATAAAACATGGAGAAGTGAGAAATTCTGAATATGTGCGTTTATACATACAGTTTTTGGAAGGGGAGGTGAGTCGAAGAACTTTAAATAATCACCTGTCACCTAGGCTCTACAAAGGAGTAGAAAGCTAGAGACAGCCTTCAAATACATCTTAGGGAACTAGCTGAAAAGAGGCTGCAACTTCTAATCAGAAAAAAAAAAAAGTGAGAGTTGACTGAAAAGTTTGTTGGAGGTACATAATGAGATTGAAATGCTAGTGAGGGTGAATAACCCCGAGTCAATAAGAAGGAGGCAAGAGAAAAAAAAAAAGAGGCGATCTGTAAGGTGGGTGAGCAGGCAGTCTAAATTAAGGCTAGACTTCAACAAGGGTATTTTAAGGACCTATATTCTAAATCTTTCTATTTTTGCAGTTTCATGTGTTCTGTATTTCCTTGGATTTTTTGTTCTGAGGTTCCTTAAAAAAATATACATTTATAATATCTATTTTGTCTTACCTAACAGAAAAAAAGATAATGCTTTAATTAAGATAAACAGGAAGGTTAGTCTGTCTTCTTAGGATTGAGTGGAACTGGAAATGGACTAAAGCATCTCTCAAAATTAGAATACATTCAGAATCCTGAGCAGTAAGAAATCAGGGGACTAGTTTTGAGACAGACAGAGTCATTCCCAAAAAGAACACTGCTAAGGGCATATGCTCATGTTGCAGGCTCAGTCCTCAGAAAGGGGTGTGCAAGCTCTCGTATTTATAAGGCTGTGTCCTCTTACCTGTCTTCACAGTGGTAAGTAATGGTAGATCCTGAATTGAAATCTCCTCCTTCATAATAGCCATGAGCTGGGTTCCCAGGAGGGTCACAGTCTCCTGAGAAACAGGAGTTGTAGGTGAGACAGTTTTGAAGTTCAGTTATGCTCAATTAACAACACTCCCTATGTGTAATTGTCTGTCAGCACCTACCATCATCATAGCAGCACATGTGGCATCTAGGAACATCTATGTTCTCCATTCATTTCCTTCTGCTCAAAATCATATCTGTCCATGGGAAAGACCCCTTCCCTGGGCTCATCCTGAGTCATTAGCAATTTGAGAATACTTTTCTGATTGGCAGGAGTTCAAGGAAAGGAGGTGAAGTTGTAGAGATGCTAATTGTCAGTATACAAGAAAAGAAAATTTAGCCCACAAACAGAAGTCGAAGGAGTAACTCTGAAACAGGTTATCAATAGTGTGAGCTCAAATGGAGGCTGACATCCCTCAAGGGACAGAGTTATACAATATGAGTGCTGCCTCAAAAAAAAGGAGAACAGACCTTGGATCATTGAAGATGAGGATTATAGAAAGAGAGCTGGAGAGGTACTGGATGTTGTGAGTTTTAGTTCTGGCTCTTCCAGTAACCACATGGGACTAAAGAAGCCATTTCATCCCTCTTGGCTTTCTTCCTAACCTATACGATGAGCAGATGAAACCATATTAAGCTTTCAGCTCTGAGATTAAGTCTAAACATGTTGATCAAAGTAAAGGCTAAATCAAGAGTAATTGCATAGCTGTATGTTTACTGAAACATAAAGGTCGATAAACATCTTCAACACAAATATCTGAGTACAAACAGCAAGACATAAAAGAGTATGTATAATATAACTAGAGGCCCAGTGTACAAAATTCATGCATGGTTGTGGGGGTGTCCTTCAACCCAGCCTGCTCCCTCTCAAAACTGGGACCCCTTGAGGGATGTCTGACTGCCCGCTTAGGCCCGATCTAAGTAGGACACCCCTCTCACAATCCAGGACTGCTGGCTCCCAACTGCTCACATGCCTGCCTTCCTGGTTGTCCCTAACCACTCCCATGACAGCCTGATTGATGCCTAACTGCTTCCCTGCCAACTTGTTTGCCTCTAACTGCCCTCCCCTGTGGGCCTGGTCATCTCTAACTGTCCTCCCCTGCAGGCCTGGTCACCCCTAACTGCCCTCCCCTTCAGGCCTGGGTCCTCCCCAACTGCCTTTCCCTGTAGGTCCAGTCACCCCCAACTTCCCTCCTCTGCCAGCCTGGTCAACCTTAACTGCCCTCCCCTGCAGGTTTGGTCACCCCCAACTGCTCTCCCTTGCAGGACTGGTCCCTGCCAACTGCCCTCCCCTGGTGGCCATCTTGTGGTGGCCATGTTGTTTCCACATGGGGTCAGGATCTTTTGACCACATGGGGGCAGTCATCTTGTGTGTTGGAGTGATGGTTAATCTGCATATTACTCTTTTATTAGATAGGATAGAGGCCTGGTGCCAGCTGGTTTGCTCTGAAGGGTGTCCTAGATCAGGATGAATGTTTCCTTGGATGTGGGGTGGCCTGAGGGAGGAGCCTGTAGTGGTTTGAAGGCTGGCCATGCTCCTGGTGACCCAAGTGGAGGCCCTGGTATTTGGGATTTATTTATCTTCTACAATTGAAAATTTGTAGCCTGGAGTGGAGCCAAGCCTTCTGCTTGCACAGCCATTAAAACTTTGTTGCCTTAAGCAGAGGCCTCTGCTGGCCAGGCTTTGCAGCAAGTTTAGCTTCCTCCATCACTAGGGATAACCCAAGCCTCTCTCCTGCTTTCTTTGTGGCCGTAGCCATCTTGGTTGGGTTAATTTGCATACTTGCTCTGATTGGCTGGTGGGCGTGGCTGGTGGGCGTGTCAGAGATACAGTCAATTTGCATATTACTTTTTATTAGAAATGATTTTTGTAAAACACTTTCATATACAAACATCTATGAACAATATCTGAAAATTACGTATCAAAGTATACTCTACAATCCCTGGGTGCTCAGTTTGTAGGTAATTATGTTTCCTCTTTTTATTTTTTGAAATATTTTTTACAACAGAGATGTATTACTTGAGTAATTAATACATAATTGTTAAATGGATAGAGCATCATCCTGTGGACTGAAGGTTCCCAGGTTTGATTCCAGTCAAGGGCATGTACCTTTGTTGCGGGCACATTCCCAGTTGGGGGTGTGCAGGAGGCAGCCGATAGATGTTTCTCTCTCATAGATGTTTCTAACTCTCTATCTCTCTCCTTTCCTTTCTGTAAAAAAATAAATAAAATATCTATGTTTTTTTTTAAAAAGATCAAAAACTGAATTCAAAGGCTGTATAGAAAAAGAAAAATATTTTTTTTCAATGATTTAAGAAATCCAGTTTAGATAGGTTTTCTGGTGACTTTTAAAAGTACAGTTTTGAATTGAAGGGGATGATTTGGATCTTGGACCTAAACAGAAAAGAAAATACTTTATTCAGAGACTGAGGGAGCTTCCCTTAGAATTGGATGATGAACTAAAACAAAAAGACAGAAGAAACCAAGATGGCAGCATAGGTGAACACCTAAATTGCTGCCTCGCACAACAATTTTAAAACTACAGCTAAAAGACAGAACAGACATCATCAGAACCACAGGAAAGCTGGATAAGTGGAAATTCTACAATAAGAAGGAAAGAGAGGGGTTCACAGAAACCCAGAGGAGCTGCAAAAAGCTGAGGTACAGAGACACGCACATGGAGAGGACAGGCAGCTTGGTGCCTGGCTGGCTTCCTCTAGCAGGAGGGATATGGAAACTCCTGACTACACTGAACACCAGTTCCGACTGCACTGAACCCCAGGTCTGGGTGAGACTCATAAGGGGGAAGTTAGACTATTGGGAAAGGGAAGAGTGCATGAAAACTCAGGGGAGCTGCAAAAGGCAGAGGTGTGGAGGCACGCACGCAAGCATGCGCACAGAGGACTGACTTCTGAGTGTACCGCTGGCTTTGTCTAGCATGAAGAAGATGGAACCTCCTGACTGTGCTGAACTCTAGTTCTGACTACACTGAACCCCAGTTTTAGGTGAGACCCTGGGGACCCAAACTCATATGGCTCCCCAGAGCACATTAAAACTCAGGAGAGCTGCAAAAGGCAGAGGTCTGATGGTGCGCGTGCGAGTGTGTGCAGAAAGGACTGCAGTGATTACTGAAGAACACTGAAACCCAGGGGCCTCATAGGGCAGGGCTGATGGGAAGCCAAGACTGTCTGCTCAGCCCTGAGATTCCACCCCATCTAAGTCTAGCACAGAGGCTTTTGCAATTTTGCAAGTCTTATATCATAAGGCTGTCTCCAGCACAGAAGTTCTCCCTGCATAGACACAGCTGGTCCTCACAGCCAATTGGCCTGGAGGTCAATTCCTCCCAGTGATACCAACAACAATCAAAACTTAACTACAATTAGGCTGTACACACAGCCCACAAAGGGGTGCACCAAGAGTGTCCACCTCAGGTAACTGGGGAGGTGGGGCTACGGGGCCATATAGGACACCTAGCACACAAAGTTTCTCTACCAACTCAGGGAAGCAGTGAAAATGGAGAGACAAAGAATCAGATCACAAATGAAAGAAATGGAGGAAAACAAATGACTGGATATAGAATTAAAAACCACAGTTATAAGGTTTTTCAAGAATTTCCTAGAAGAGATCAATAAATTAAGCAAGACCCTCGAGGATATGAAAAAGGACCAACTAGAAATTAAACATACAGTAAATGAAATAAAAAATGTTATACAGAGACCTAAGAGCAGACTAGAGGAGCGCAAGAATCAAGTGAAAGGTTTGAAATACAAAGAAGCAGAAAACACTCAACTGGAAAAGTAAAAAGGAAAAAAAGAATCCAAAAATTTGACGATAGTGTAAGGAGCCTCTGGGATAACTTCAACCGTACCAACATCAGAATTATGGGGGTGCCAGAAGAAGAGAGAGAAAGCAAGATACTAAAAACCTATTGAAGAAATAATGACTGAAAACTTCCCCCATCTGGTAAACAAAATAGACTTATAAGTCCAGGAAGCACACAGAACCCCAAATTAAGGAATCCAAAGAGGACCAGATCAAGACACATAATTAAAATGTCAAGGGCAAAAGACAAAGAGAGAATATTAAAAGCAGCAAGAGAAAAACAGTTAATTACCTAAAAGGGAGCACCCATACGATTTTTAGTTGATTTCTCAACAGAAACTATGCAGGCCAGACAGGAGTGGCAAAAACCATTCAAAGTGTTGAATAGCAAGAACCAAGATTACTCTACCCAGCAAAGCTATCATTCATAATTGAAGGGCAGATAAAGAGTTCCACAGATAAGAAAAAGCTAAAGGAGTTCATCAACACCAAACCAGTATTATATGAAATGCTGCAAGGTACTCTTTAAGAAGAGGAAGAAGGTAAAGATAAAAATTATGAATAACAAATACATATCTATCAACAAGTGAATCTAAAAATCAAGTGAATTAAAAATCTGATGAACAGAATAAACTGGTGAATATAATAGAATCAGGGGCATAGAAAGGGAGTGGACTGACAATTTGGGGGAAGGGGTGAGAGGAATACAGGAAAAGACTGGACAAAAATTGTACACCTATGGGCAAAGGGAGAATCCAAGATGGCGGCATAGGTAAACACCTACACTGCTGCCTCGCACAACAATTTCAAAACTACCACTAAAAGACAGAACAGACATCATCCAGAACCACAAGAAAGCTGGCTGAGTGTAAATTCTACAACTAGAAGGAAAGAGAGGGGCTCACAGAGACCCAGAGGAGCTGCAAAAAGTTGAGGTACAGAGATGCGTGCGTGGAGAGAGCGGGTGCCTGAGAACCTGGCTGGCTTTCTCTGGCAGGAGGGAGATGGAGACTCTCAACTGCATTGAACCCCTTATCCTACTACACTAAACCCCAGAACTAGCCGAAACTCATACAGGGGGAGTTTGGACTGTGAAAAGGGAGAAGTACACGGAATTTTAGGGGAGTCGCAAAAGATGAGAAGTCTGGTGATGCACAGGGCACTGCGCGCAGAGGACTGACTGCTGATTGTGCCACTGGCTTTCACAAGTGGGTGGGAGACAGACCCTCCCAACTGTGTGACTTCTAACTCCACTAAACCCTGGTTTCGGGAGAAACTCTGTGGACCCAGACTCATATGGTCCCAGAGCACAGGGGAGCCGGAGGGGGAGCAGTCTAGAGGCACTGCGAGGGTGCGCGAATAGGGACCGCTCCAGTGATTACCCAGTCACGTGAGACTCAGGGGCTGTGGAGGGCGGGGCCAATTGGAAGGCAAGGCGGTCCCTTAAGCCCTGAGACTCCACCCATCCCAAGCTCAACAGAGAGGCTTTTGCATTTTTTCAAGTCTGGTATCATAAGGCTGAATCCAACACAGAAGTTCTCCCAGCATAGTGAAAATGCTGAGAAAAGGGAAGGGATCACAAACAAAAGAAATGGAGGGAAACAAACGACTGGATATAGAGTTCAAAACCACGCTTATAAGGTTTTTCAAGAATATCCTAGGAAAGTTGGGTAAAGTTAGTGAGACCCAAGAGGAGATGAAAAAGATCCAACTAGAGATGGAAAAGGACCAACTAGAGATGGAAAAGGTCCAACTAGAGATGAAAAAGGACCAACTAGAAATTAAACATACACTGACTGAAATAAAAAAATATTATACAGAGACCTAACAGCAGACTAGAGGAACGCAAGAATCAAGTCAAAAATTTGAAATATAAAGAATCGGAAAACACTGAACTGGAAAAGCAAGAAGAGAAAAGAATCCAAAAATGTGAAGATAGTGTAAGGAGCCTCTGGGACAGTTTCAAGAGTACCAACATCAGAATTGTGGGGGTGCCAGAAGAAGAGAGAGAGCAAGATACTGAAAACCTATTTAAAGAAATAATGACTAAAAACTTCCCACTTCTGATAAAAGAAATAGACTTACAAGTCCAGGAAGCACACAGAACTCCATATAAAAGGAATCCAAAGAGGACCACACCAAGACACATCATAATTAAAATACCAAGAGCAAAAGACAAAGAGAGAATATTAAAAGCAGTAAAAGAAAAACAGTTAATTACCTACAAGGGAGCACCCATACGACTGTTACCTGATTTCTCAACAGAAACAATGCAGGCCAGACGGGAGTGGCAAGAAATATTCAATGTGATGAATAGCAAGAACCTACAACCAAGAATAGTCTATCCAGCAAAGCTATATCATTCAGAATTGCAGGACAGATAAAGAGCTTCACAGATAAGAAAAAAATAAGGAGTTCATCAACTCCAAACCAGTATTATATGAAATGCTGAAAGGTACTCTTTTAGAAGAGGAAGAAGAAAAAGGTAAAAGAAAAAAAATTATGAACAACAAATACATATCTATCAACAAGTGAATCTAAAAATTAAGTGAATTAAAAATTTGATCAACAGAATGAACTGGTGAATATAATAGAATCAGGAGCACAGAAAGGGAGTGGACTGATAATTATCAGGGGGAAAGGGATGAGGGGTGTACAGGGAGAGATTGAACAAAAATCATACACCTATGGATGAGGTCAACCGGAGGGAGGTAAGGGTAGAGGAAAGGGTGGGAGCTGGGTGGAGGGGAGCTATGGAGGGGGAAAAAAGAGAAACAAATGTAATAATCTGAATAATAAAGATTTAATTAAAAAATGGTACACTTATGAACAACAAATACACATCTGTCAACAAGTGAATCTAAAAATTAAGTGAATTAAAAATCTGATCAACAGAATAAACTGGTGAATATAATAGAATCAGGAGCACAGAAAGGGAGTAGACTGATAATTCTCAGGAGGACAAAAATCATAAAGCATCAAACAGACTGTGAAATTATAGCAGAAAGATTAAAGTTAGGTGAGGTAAATAAGTGATCAATCAAAGGACTTGTATGCATGCTTATAAACATAACCAATGATCACAGACACTGGGGGGTCGGGGTACGCCTGGGAGGGAGGGGGGGCAATGGGGAGATATGTATAAAAAATTAATAAAAATTAATAAAAAAAATAAAAAATAAAAATAAAATAAAATAAAAAACTGGAAAAAAAAATGGTACACCTATGGATGAGGACAATGGAGGGCAGGAGGTAAGGGCCAAGGGTGGGGTGGGAACCGGGTGGAGGGGAGGTTTGGGCTGAAAATGGAGGAACAATTGTAATAATATGAACAATAAAGATTTATTAAATTAATAAAAGATAGAAATTCAGCATTTTTGAGCTAAGACAGGAACCTCTACATTTGTTTATTTAAAATATCTGCATAAATAAAAGAAAAAGTCATGAAATAAATACACTCAACTAATTGCCTTTGAGAGCTGTGAATTATAGTGAAAGAAGAGGTAAGTTCAACTCTTTTTAAAAAAAATATTTTTTATTGATTTTTTTACAGAGATGAAGGGAGAGGGATAGAGAGTTAGAAACATCAATGAGAGAGAAACATTGATCAGCTGCCTTCTGCACACCTCCTACTGGGGATGCGCCTGCAACCAAGGTACATGCCCTTGACTGGAATCGAACCTGGGACCTTTCAGTCCACAGACTGATGCTCTATCTACTGAGCCAAACTGGTTTCAGTAACTCTTTCTATATATAATAAAATAATAATAAGAGGTACTTTCAACTCTTACTATGAGTAATGGTCTTTTCCCCTGTTTTTGTGTAGTTTTTAATAAAAACTTTCACTATCTTGAAATAAAAATTTAAAAAATAGTCAGATGGCCCAAACCAGTTTGGCTTAGTGGCTGAAGAGTCCTGGGTTCAATTCTGATCAAGGGCACATGCTCAGGTTGCTGGCTTAATCGCAGGTTGCCGGTAGGGAGCATGCAGGAGGCAGCCCATCGATGATTCTCTCTCCTCATTGATGTTTCTATCACTCTCTCCCTCTCCCTTTCTCTCTGAAATCAATAAAATAAATATGTTGAAAAAGTCAGATATTCCAAGCTGCCCTGTGCTAACCTAGTGGACAGGAATCCTACTTGAGAAAAGAAAAAAGCATTGTTCACTGTCTGAATGCTGCTCATTTCCCTGGAATATGTCACTGGAGCTGAGGTCCTGCTCCGTGAGCTTTCCATGTTTCTTTTTCTTTTCTTTTCTTCATATATTTTAATTTATTTTTTACAGAGAGAAAGGGAAAGAATAGGGAGTTAGAAACATCAACAAGACAGAAACATCAATCAGCTGCTTCCTACACACTCCCTACAAGAGAGAAACATCAATCAGCTACCTCATGCACACTCCCTACTAGTTATGTGCCCCCAAACAAAGTATATGCCCTTGACCAGAATAAAACCTGGGACCCTTGAGTCCGCAGGCCAACTCTCTATCCACTGAGCAAAACTGGTTAGGGCCTCCCCATGTTTCTTGCCTGTCTGTTAGATCCTAATCCCTTCCCAGATACACAAGAGAGAAAATCATCCAAGGGATGTGGCGAATGCCTCGCTGCCAGTGTTGATCTACATCTTTGGGATTTGCATTTGTTTCTATTGTACTTACTGCTTTTGCAGATGGGAAAGGGAGGTACCCAAGTGTGGTCCTCTTGGCACTGGCTCCAATTGCTGCCTTTGAGGATGTAGTGCTCATTGCATCTAAATGTGATTTTGTCTCTCATTTTCACAGGCCACCGGAAACTATACTTGCCATTCAGCAGCACGGGGTCAGGACAGTGGCCCACTGAAGAAGAAAAGAGGCAGTGTCTGAAAGGGCTAGGATGAAACCCACCACAGCAAACACTAGACCTCCTGGCGCTTCATTGAGAAAACAAGAAATTCGAGTTAGCCAAAACCAGTTTGGCTCAGTAGATAGAGCATGGGCCTGCAGACTGAAGAGTCCCAGGTTTGATTCCGGTCAAGGGCATGTACTTTGGTTGCGGGCACATCCCCATGGGGGCATGCGGGAGGCAGCTGATCAATGTCTCTCTCTCATCGATGTTTCTAATTCTCTATCCCTCTCCCTTCGTCTCTGTAAAAAATCAATAAAATATATAGTTTTTAAAAAAGAAATTCGCCAAAACCGGTTTGGCTCAGTGGATAGAGCCTGTAGACTGAAAGGTCCCAGGTTTCATTACGGTCAAGGGCAGGTACCTTGGTTGCAGGCACATCCCCAGTAGGGGCATGCAGGAGGCAGCTGATCGATGTCTCTCTCATCAATGTTTCTAACTCTCTATCCCTCTTCCTTCCTCTCTGTAAAAAAATCAATAAAATATATTTAAAAAGAAAGAAATTCGAGCTAAAACTGTATTCTCTTAATAGGGACAAGTACATGATAGCAAATGGTATCAAGCAGGATGAGAAAAGACTGGATTGGCCTGAGTGTCACTCCTGTCATTGTCCCTCCTGTGCATGACCAAGAGTGAAAAGGTCTTGGTTATGCACAAGAGCGACAATGGGCACTTGAATTTACTAAAAATAGTTAAGTGTCTACCTGGAAATTGCCAATAGTGAGCTCATCATCCTGTTATGTAAAGCATTGCTCAAAATTCTTGAGCCTATGTGTGAGGCAAGTGTTTCCTTCTTGTTTATCTAGCCAAATATATACGTGTACTATCATTTTTTATTTCATTTTGTTTTCTCGGGTGTAAAAACAAGGGAGAATGCAGAGAGATGTGAATTTGGTCATATGAATAAAAGGTAAACATGCTGCTGTTCTTTACCCTGGGAATAAAGGAGAATGGATCCAACTATTCCTAAAGGTAGTACTAATAAAGAGAATACAGGCGACTTTTTCTCCATCTCTACAGACACCACAAATGAGTTTTGTGAACTTGAGCAAGTCAGGTGGATCTCAGTCATCCCATTTATAAATTAACGACATAGATTTTTCTCAGTTCAAAGTTATAGGATGAATGAAGTAAAATGATATGATAGATTTACCTCCAAGAAATAATAATGCAAAGCAGCATTGTGGGTGGAAAAAAGATCAGCCATGGGCTGATACTTGTTGAAGCTGGGTGATAACCAACTAACTATGCCTTCATTTTACTCACCCGTCTTTTGTATATGTTTAAAATCTTCATAATATAAAAATTGTAACTCAATATGATATTAAACATATCACAGTTCCCTTCCCCCCCCCAAAAAAAAAAAGTAATTTTACTATTTGGTTGAAATTCTTTCCTTCTTGGAGGGGTTGTTGAGTCTCTTCAGAGCTGATTATGTACTGTCTAAAAGAAGTCCCGCCACTAGAGTGCTTTAAAAATGATTCCTAGAAGTTGGAATTTTTGCCTTACAACGTTTTAACATGAGCTACTGGAGGTAGAATGTGAAAGAATACAGTGGGATGACAAGATGGACAAAGAAGCAGAAAGGTCAAACTTACAGCGGCACCTGGGGGTAGGGGCGTTCCACTCCTCAGAGGCGTTGCAGAAGAAGGAGCTTTCTCCGACCAGGTGATATCCCTGGATGCAAATGTAGGTCCCCTGAACGTGTCCTTCCGCCTCCTTTGCAACAAATATGCTATTGTCCACTGAGGGAAGCTCTGGACAGCTCTCCGCTGGAGGGAAAAGGAAACAGATTCACTGGCACATCAGGTGCGGGGAGGAAGCCCTCATTCGATTCCCCCATCTGACTCTTTGCTGGATTGTTGATTCTGATTCCTTGTACTCTTCCGTGTTCATGTACATCCACGTCCCTCCCTATCCTGGGATTCCCAAAGTTTTGTTTTCGAAAGATTAACCGCAATTTTGCTCTAAGTTAGCCGTTAAGTTATCCACCCCCAAAGAAGCAATTCCCTTTCCAAAAGGCACTCCTGAGTTTAAGTAAGACCACTGAAGGGTTTGAAACAGATACTATTTTTTGCTCCTAGAACAGAAGGGGAAAGCAAACAGGTAGCCACCCCCTTACAGAGCAGACTCTTAGTAAATATTAAGCCCCTGTGGAGTGCAGAGAATACAGCCAAGTAATGAGATTTTTCAATACGACAGATACATTTAATTGATTTAAATGTCATTAAAATCCTACACAGAATGCCTCACAACCCACAAACTGATACCAAGTGCCTTGAAAACTGAGTTTAAGAAAAGCATACATACCATCCGAGCCAGAAATCAGCCACACAACCACAAGATAGCACACAAACCCAAAAAACATCTTGTGATCAATTGCTTGACTCAGGTCTGGACACCTGGTTTGGATCAAAACAGGTCTTCTAACACTGCTTAAGATCAGACCAACCAACCACCTCCCTCCTAGAGAACGGGTTGTATTGATTCTTTCTCCCTGGAAAGAATGCGGGAAAAAAAAGGGAAAAAATTTGTAACAGGAAATTAAAAACAGCTGTATGAAGTTGCTACAGAGAGTACTTTGCAGGAACATAAAGGGGTGGGAAAAGAACTGCCAGTTTTAAAACTCAATCACAGAAGTTGCTTAGGTTCTGTTCATGCAAATCCAGCTCACCAGTCTCTTTGAAGTACAGGCTTATCCTTCCATGACATTCGTGGGCGACAGAGTCTTGCCATGACCTTCACGTCTGTCAATATTTGCCAATGTTTAAAGTCCACCTTCTGCAACTCTCTCCAGCGTTACTGGTGGAGAAAGGAGTGCAATCTCTGGTGCTTTTCCAGGTAAAACTCAACTCTGGGTACTACCTCATCCCCCTTTCTCAAATAACCAGCTCTCCCCAGGCTGTGAACGCACTGAAGACAGAAAGCTCAGGGAAGTCACCTACCCTTACCTGTCTCTGCTCTTCCTCATTTATGGCTTCCCAGCAAGGAGCTGGTCCTGATGGATGCCAAACCTGAGAAGAACTCCAAAGTCCTGTATGTAAACTAGCGCTGGGGCTCTCATAGCTCCTTGTTCATGACTGTTACACCAATTAGCTGGTCATCCATGCTCCATGATAAAATAGGAGTAAAATTCCTTCACAATTTTAGGTTTAAAAATAATACGAAAAATTGTAATAAATATAAAGTCCAAGGGACACAGTAAAGTCTCAAATTTCATTCTCTCCTCCACGGATTTGCATTACTTTGAAATGACTTGCTCATATCTTTGTCCCATGTTAACTGTTAACAACTCCAGGACAGGGAATGTGCCTGGTTGGTGTGTTCCCTTCCTCTGCGCTCCAGAATACAAGGCAGAATTGCCTGCCAAATGAATGGAAAGCAATGCAGAATTGATGAGAAGAACTAAAATCCAGAAGCTTGACCACAGCCTCACAAATCCACACTGATCATTTATCACTTAATGTATACTTACTGCCTTTATAGGTTTTCCATAGCTTATCTTTGGTCAATATGTGAGTTGCTAGAGAGCAAACACTTTTTAAAGTATAATGTTCCATGGTTAATAACATTCATAATGCTTATTAATAAACTAGTGAACCGGTGCATGAAACTTGTGCACGGGATGGGAGGTGGGAGGGGGCAAGTTTCCTCAGCCCAGCCTTCACCCTCTCACAATCTGGGACCACTGGCTCCTAACGGCTCATCTGCCTGCCGGCCTGATTTCCCCTAACCTCTCTGCCTAACTGCCTTTGCCTGCCCGCCTGATCCCCCTAACTGCCTCCCCTGCCAGCTTGATCCCCTAATTGCTCTTCCCTGCTGGCCTGATTGCCCCTAACAACCTCTGCCTTGGCCCCACCACTATGGCTTTGTCCAGAAGGACATCTGAAAGGCCTCTGGAGGGTCTCCTGGTCTAATTAACATATTACTCTCTTTTTAGTATAGATAAGCATTAGAGGCTCTTTTAGACCTTTGAACATTAAGAACAATTTAATCTAATCTAGATTGTTTTCTGGAAAACTAGGGCAATAGGTCAGATGCAGAATTGTACTCAGACTGATTTGATTGCTTTATAAAGAATGGGCAAGCCCTAACCGGTTTGGCTCAGTGGATAGAGCATTGGCCTGTGGACTGAAAGGTCCCAGGTTTGATTCTGGTCAAGGGCATGTACCTTGGTTGTGGGCACATCCCCAGTAGGAGGTGTGCGAGAGGCAGCTGATCTATGTTTCTAACTCTCTATCCTTCTTTCTTCTTCTCTGTAACAAATCATATTATTTAATAAAATATATTTAAAAAAAAAAGAATGGGCAGGCAATAATTAGAGAAAGAGATCAGGTGAATGGGGAAGGGTAGAAAAACAAAAGCCAGCCATACCTAAGCTAGGGGAAGGGTTGTTGGGAGTTCAACAAGGGGCATACATGCTCTGGTGCATGTGTGTAAGATTTTGAGAAACTGGGAGATAGTTTTAAGAAGTTCTACACTATGTTATGTATGCATTCACTTTGGCCTTTGTCAAATTAATTCATGATATGTTAAATTTGCTTCTCCAATTAGTTTTTGTATATTGACTTGGTATCTTATCTAATAAAAGAGTAATATGCAGATTGACCATCACTCCAATACACAAGATGGCTGCCCCCATGTGGTCAAAGATCCTGCCCCCATGTGGACACAAGATGGCCACCACAAGATGGCCACCACAAGATGGCCAGCAGGGGAGGACAATTGGGAGGGACCAGATCTGCCAGGGAGGGCAGTTGGGGGCGATCAAGCCTGCAGGGGAGGGCAGTTAGGGGTGACCAGGCCAGCAGAGGAGGGAAGTTGGGAGCAAACGGACCTGCAAGGAAGGGCAGTTGAGGGGGGGGACCCAGGCTTGCAGGGGGGAACAGTTGGGGAGTCTAGGCCTGCAGGGGAGGGCAATTAGGGGCAAACAGGCTGGCAGGGGAGTGGTTAGGGGGTGATCAGGCTGGCAGGCAGAAGTGGTTAGGGGCAGTCAGGAAGGCAGACAGGTGAGCAGTTGGGAGCCAACAGTCCTGGATTGTGAGAGGGATGTCCGACTGCCTGTTTCAGCCTAATCCCACCAGGATTGTGCCTAAATGGGCAGTCGGACATCCCTCGAGGGGTCCCAGATTGGAGAGGGTGCAGGCTGGGCTGAGGGACACCCCCACACCCCTACCCCCCGTGCATGAATTTTATGCACTGGGCCTCTAGTGTAAATATAAAATGAGTATGTGTCAGAGATTTTACTCAACTCAATTAATGAGGGACCATTAAGATGCTATACCTAGTTCAAAGAAGAATTTGAGGGATAGAGATTAATGTAGTCAGTCAGGCAAAGGCATTCTGAAATCACTTTTCCAGTAGATGCAAAACTATTTAATATTAGACAGGGCAATAAACTAATATTTGGAATCGGCTTTTCTAATTGATGAAAATGAATTTATTGGACAAAATTAATTTGCTTTGCTGTGATCAGAATACATGAGGGATGTATTATTCTCAGGAAAGAATCACTTGCATTTTTTTCCATGTTCTACAAATTGACCTCTACTTTTTATAGTTGTAAAACAAAAGGCCTAGTTAGTAGAAAATGAAACATAATTACACACCCCTGTGTAATTTCTGGGGAAATGATAACCCCCAGAGAAAGTCTGCTAGACAGTTCTTAGTAATCCACTGAAAAATTTCTCCAGTGATCCCTTTTGCCTAATTCCAAGTTCTGAGTAATATTTCTTAACATCCCACATGTTCAACTTCTTGAGGCATATGTATTTCACAGTTACCTAATATATACTGTGTTTGAACAACAAATAATTTTTAAAAATGGAAGTAAATTTTGTCTATTCCTATATAAATATGAGCATAAAATGGAGCATTGTCACAGGGAATAATTGCAAATAATTCTCCATCTCAATGGTTTACTTCAGATTCAGAATTATTAGGACTTCAGAAAGGTACTATATTGCTTATATTATTTTATTAATATTTCTCCATGAAGTATAAAAATATTTATAGTACTGAGATATAGAGACTATAAATGCCCTCACAAAGGTCAGGTTTTGCTTGACAAATAAACTAGAAGAAATCTTTGTTTCTAAAGCTATTTAGATTTTGCAATTACATATAAGGGGTTATAGAATTATATGTTTTATTATGTGTCCAAGGTCAGATAAATTAATAAATAAGCATTACAGGCTCTTCTAGACCTTTGAACTTTAAGAACAATTTAATCTAATCTAGATTGTTTTCTGGAGGACAATAGGCCAGGTGCAGAATTGTACTGACTGGTTTGATTGCTTTATAAAGATAGGCAGGCAGTAATTAGTGGAAGAGATAAGGTGAATGGGGACGGGTAGAAAAACAAAAGCTAACCATGCCTGGGAACAGTTGTGGGGAAGGGTTGTGGGGAGTTCAACAAGGGGCATACACGCTGTGGTGTGTGTGTGTGTGTGTGTGTGTGTGTGTGTGTGTGTGTACGCGCGCGTCAAGATTTTGAGAGAATTGTGAGATGGTTTTAAGAAGTTCTACACTGCCCTAACTGTTTTTGGCTTGGTGGATAGTATTGGTCTGCAGATGAAGGGTCCCAGGTTCAATTTGGGTCAAGGGCATGTACCTTGGTTGTGGGCACAGTGTGCAGGAGGCAGCTGATTGTTTCTCTCTCGTTGACATTTCTAACGCTTTGTCAAATCAATTCACAAAGTATTCAAATTGCTTCTCCACTTAGTTTTTGTATATTGACTTGCTATTTCTTGAATACCTCACCAAGAAAAATCTGGGCCAGAAAAAGTAGCCTGTATGCAGGTTATATGAGAATAAAACTAATACAAATTTTCAAGAGGTCTCACTATTCACAAAATATTATTGAGTTTGCTTTGGTTGTGAGTCAAGACAGCCATGCACTATGGCAAGATCAGACTTGATGAATGAAAAGTACTCTTTCTTTTAAGTGATGGCAGCATAATTGCAAAGACTACTGCTCACCTTGTAATCCTTTAGGACTTGCTGGGAAGTCCCTACTACCAGATAGCTAACCCTTATCAATATCTATTTCAACCTTATTCTTTAGTAATCAAACTCCCTATTTGTTGCTGGCACAAGACCACCTGGAATTAAAAAAAAAAAAATCCCAGCCTGTCTTGCCTTGGACAATAGGATGTGAGCATAAATGTTATATACAACACCTAGAAAATATCCTTAACAGAAGTTGGTGTGCCCTTTTTGTTTCTTTCTGCTGACTGGAATATAGTATAGACTCAGTTCCCATAGTTTGAATAGCTATATTGTACAAAAGGTAGAATCTAACACACTTTTAGGATGATGAGTTAACATGACAGAAAGACCTGGGTCCTTGATTATTGAGGGAGCTCCAATCTAGTTTCAGGCTGCTTATCTCTGAACTTCACTGTAGGTAACAGTGACCTTCTGTCAGACAGAAGGTGCTAGTACTTTGGGTTTGCTAACACCTTCCGCGGAAACCACCTTTCCTCTGCAACACTGATGAATGCAGAAAATAAGGGTCAAACCATGGATTGATTAAAATGATCCAGACATTTAAATATATTTTTATTGATTTTTTTACAGAGAGGAAGAGAGAGGGATAGAGAGTTAAAAACATCGATGAGAGAGCAACATCGATCAGCTGCCACCTGCACACCCCCTACTGAGGATGTGCCCACTACCAAAGTACATGTCCTTGACCAGAATCGAACCTGGGACCTTTCAGTCCACAGGCTGACACTCTATCAACCGAGCCAAACTAGTTAGGGCCAGAAATTTAAATGTGGAAAAGAATGTTTAATAGACCTTATTAAATCATACCTAAAGACTATTTCCCTTCCCATCCATAAATTCTAAAAAGGCAATGAAATGGATGAGAGAGGAGAGATCTTAGAAAGTGAAAACTGAATGTAAACAATAATGCAAGCAGATCACTAATGAAGAAAACCCAAGTGTATCAACAATTTACTTCCTGAAAGTGGGCAGGGTGGTCAGTGAAAGGCGTTACACTGTTTGAGGTTAGACCTCGTTAAATTTGGAAAGCTGCTTCCCAAAGGCCCCTCTGTTTTTGAAATTATTTCCCTTAATTGCAAGGATAAATTCACCTATAGAATCTGACCTGGTTTCATGGATAAGGTATTGCATACAACAAAAAAGGATATTTAAATGCCTTTGGGAATTCAGGAGGGAGTTCGGCCCGTAATGATTAAAGTAATATAGCTGTCATGGGCTTAATGAGAATCAAAGAAGACAGTGCCTTGAAGTTTTTAAGAAAAAGAAAGCATTGCCCTGGCTGGATGGCTCAGTTGTCTGAAGGCTAACCTTATACCAAAAAGTTGTGTGTTCAATTCCCGGTCAGGGCACATACCTTGGTTGCCAGTTCCATCCCTGTTGAGATGTGGTCTGGAGGCAACCAATTGATGTTTCTCTGTTTCTCTTTGTCTCGCTCTCTCTGACTCTATTTCTCTCTCTCTAAAAATCAATAACATATCAAGTGAGACTTTTAAAAAAATATTAGTTTCCATGTTTACAACACACTCAAATTCTTAAATATTCCACAATGTCCAATAAAAACAAAAAAGTGAGCATTTCCTAATTTCATATACGTATTCTCCTCCTCTGCTTAACAAAGTTAATATCAAATAGATGTCACAATTTTTTTAAGTCAAAGAAAGGGAAATGGTGTGTGTGTGTGTGTGTGTGTGTGTGTGTGTGTGTGTGTGTGGTATGTGTTATCTCACTCCTGGTTTCCTACCCTGATGCACAGGGATGGGTTTGAGGAGGTCCTGACCTCCATAAATGGAATGCAAAACTTACATGTGTCTACCTTTTTCTGGGGAGAGCCCTTGGTTTTTGTCAAATGAGTTCAAGACAAAGAATGTATGTTGGATACATTGAGAACATAGTAGTAGATGATAGCCCAACTGCCACAGAAGTGCCAGTAAAGTTGTTAGCAACCAGGACAAGACAATGAGCCTGAAGGCTGACTCTTCTCACAATGAGTCTTCAGTGAAGACCCTGGAGGTTTGCGACATGATGCAATAATTAAGGCTATAGGAATCAAGCAAATAATGACCATCATTGGGGTACTTGCTGAATAGTCATTTTTCTAATCCTGATAGATTTGTTAAGTGTCCAGCTACATTTAAAAATAGTAGTAGTATGTTGTGTTTGTTCCTTCACTGTTACAAATCTTATGGTTTACCTTGTTCTGAGATATGGGCTTTGACAAAAACTCAATCAGTGTTGAGGTAAGCCACTCAAAAAGGGTGTTAACCTATTTGTAAAACAGAGTTAATGAAGCCAGAACCTCCCAGCCTTCTACAAAGGATGGATTGGTTGGTGAATAAGAAAATACCTCCAAAGGTGCTTGGAGATCTAAGGAAATTACACCTTTGACACCCTCATTATTGTTACTCCTCCAGATATATTGCTAAAGCTCAGTACATTTAGCAATACTTATAACCACTGTCTCTCAATTGCACTTGGAGAACTGATAAATAGTTCTCATTCTGTCAGATGCCTTGGACTATATTGATATTACGAACATTTCTTTTTCTTTCTTTTGCAACTGACGCTGATGAGAGTGTTCAAAGTCCCTTTATCATAAACATTTACATACCTATTACCTAATAACGGTTTTGGTCAAGGTTATTTATGAGGGAGGCATCCCCAGTAGGGAGGGACGAGTTACAGAACTGCTGTTCACTTTTTCCTTTCCAATCATAAACTCTAGAAAGAGGACAGGGTCTTTTTGTTAGCCATTGCAAGGCAACCAATAAGTGATCATTAAATATGTTAAATAAATTAATAAAGTTTAGAATGTCAATAATGCATGACTATAATGACCCCACTGATATCATTTTGAAAAGCTAATGAACTTGATAAAAGCAGGAGTCGCCAATTAAAACCATCAGTTGGAAATATATATACAATCTAATAATTTAAGGATAATTTTAAAGAAGCTAGTTTCAAAAACATTTTGCAGTTATTAATATTTTTGTGTATGTATAATGCACCCAATGTTATTTTCTTTTGTGTGTGATTTCAAAAATTGCATTTTTAGTTAAAAATAACTTTTATTGTATTTATTACAAAAGCAATACATATTTCAGCATGATTTTATTGATCGAGGAGATCAACTTTTGTGCAGAGAAATGCATCTCTTGATTTATAGATAAAAACTGATGAGCAAAACAGTATTCAAAGAAATCCACAGTTATTAGCCTTTTACAGAAGACAGAAATCTATATTCTGAAAATTTAACTTAAGGTAATACTATGAACAATAGACTTGAATGCTCCAAGGACCTCAATTTTTACAAAAAAAAAAAAAAATGACAACACAAATGACCGTACATTCTGATTAAATACATGCAAACACTACTATGGGGGACTTAAAAAATACCTTACATGGATAAATAAATAACAAATTATCTGATCACCAAAAGACAGTGTACACAGATGCAGAAAGACACCTGCATCCCAAGAACACAACCAGTACAGTACAGCATGCTCCAAGCAGCGAGATGAAAATCACCTGCAACAGAGCAGAGTCAGGAGCCTCTCTGAAGGCAGCTTCGTGCATATAAAAGCAGCTCCTCGGTGCTGAAGGCTGAACTGCCTGCAGCTCAGCTCATCGTATTTTCCGTAACAGCCCCATATCAACCACAGTATAAAAGAACCATTTGAAAAAAGCTACATTTCATTACTTTTCTTGCTACTCACCCTCTTGCCCAGCAAGTGAGCATCTGAGTTAAAAGAAAACAAAAATGTAAAAGCTTAAAAATGTATCATTCTTTAAAAAAAAAAAAGGCAATGATTTTGAGTGTAAGATATAATATCCTTTGGAGCTGTCATCCTCCTTCAGGAAGTGATATTAATATCTACAGAAACATGTTGCATATTTAATAATCACTGATCCAGGGGGTAATTATCTGGCTTATCTTTAAGGGAAATCAACTGACTAAGAGCTTGGTTCCCCTGCACCTCCAATGTTTTACACGAGACAGGCAGACTAAAATAGAGACAACTAGCTAAGAGGCAGGTGCTCTTAAAGTCACAGCCACAGCTTTCTTCAGAGACCATGTCATGGTGACAAACCCCAACGAAGGGTACCTGTTTTGAAATCAAAATTACTCCCTGGTAGAGTTGATTCCCAAGGAGTCTTTTTTACCTCTTTATGGCAACCTGCTTTTCTCTTCATCCGTCATTCCCAATCACCACGGAGAACATTAGCCTCTTCAGCCATGCGAGGCACACAGCATCAGACAGAAAACACAGCAGCTACAGAGAGCGTAGAAGCAGACGCCCGTTTGGGGGAGTCTTGCAGTCAGATTCTGCCCTTGAGGGGCCTGGAACCAGCAAAACTTCTCTAAAGGAAAAGGTTGCTGTAGACACCACTCTTCCATCACCATGGAAGAGACATTTCAGGGACTGCATTACTCACTCTCCATTCACCTGGTGAATTTGTCTGTTTCCAATGTGAAAAAAAGTGAATGTTAACCTATGTAAATTGTACTCCAATCCTGCTCATCTGGAAAGGATGGGAGACCAGCTCATACAGCACAGAAAAGACTTAGTGGGGTTCAGCCCTCTCACCTGGAAACAATGAAATCTGAGAGGTGTATTTGCACCTTGGCCAGAATATAGCCAGCTAGAGACAGTTACAGGTAGGGTGCTAGATACTGAAACAGAACGAGATTGGCCAACTTGGGCCAAACAAGGCAAAGAGATCATAAAAAAAAAAAAATACCTAGCCGGTTCAGGCTGTTAATATTTGGAGGCACAAAAAAAGTTATGTTTTCCAGTGTAACTGATATTCCTATTGGGCATGAGGGGGAGAAATGTGGTGATGCTTTTTCAGGCCCCATTTTTGGGGTACCCAATGTCCAATCCTCACTTCACTTCTTGATCAAGCCCTGATGGTGCTGACATCCAAGTTCTCCAGCAGATTCCAATCCCCCAAGGAGGTCTGGCCTCAGCTTCCGTATCAGGAGAGTGCTGGGAGGGAACCCGGAGAGTTGCGTCTAGGCACAGCCAGCGAGGTCTTTGCCTAGGAACCAGAGAGGAAGAGAAACAAAGCAATTACACCACCAGCAAACTGGCAAGTCAAGAAAAGTAGAGCAGAATCCTTCCACTGCTTTCCCACTGCCCACACCCCATCTGCACACAGACATTCGCATAGATACTTGTGTGCTTGCACACACCTCTCTACTCCTGGGAGTCAGGCAAACTCCAGTGGCACAGTCATGGGCCTCTTTCCCAGAAAAACAGACTCTCTTTGTGCCATGTTGGACCAGGCACATACCCTGGTCCATAAGCTACATACCCAGGAGATGAGGCAGAAGCTGTAGGGAGTCCTATGGTAAAAGGAGAGTGCGTAGGCTCCATCAGCCAAAAGAGCATGCCAAGAGGGTGCACTGCAGTTGAGGGCTACTTGGTTTCTGAGGAGGGTCTCTACCATCATAGTTATCCCAGCCCACTCTGACTTCAGAGTAGAAATTAACCTCTTCCCCTAAACTGGGATTTAACGTTTTAACTTGGGAGAAATACTCCCCTTTAGAACAGTGTTTCTCAAATGTTAAGTGTGCCTGTGGATCACTAGGTAATCCTGTTAAAACAAAGACTCTTGGGATGGGGCCCAAGAGTCTGTAGGTCTAATAAGGTCCCAGTCTCTGTTAGAGTACCAGGAGTAAGGCATGGCAATGGTTGATACAATTCACCTGTATTTTCCTGTCCCAGAAGCTAAATGCTGGTTTATCCCATTGGCTGTAACCTCTTTAGAAGTAAGCAGGTGATGTTTTAGAAGGAACAGCCCACGAAATTCTAAGAGATCTTTAAGGTTTTTCTTTATAATAAATAGTGAGTTACATGTTGTTAATGGAAGTCAAAGGAAACGGGTAATTCTTGTAGAGATCATTCTCAAGAAGTACACACAACTCCTACAGTTCACGTGCCTTTCATAATGTCCTTCCCATTTCCCCCAGAAGGTGGTGGAAGAGAGCCATGCCTACACCAAGGACTCAGTCACTGGGAACTGGCTTTGGCTGGTCTGGGGTTCAATACTGGGCAGTGTGAGGCAAAGCTTGGGGTGGGGCAGTGGGGGAGAAGGAATGGAATGGGTAGAAAACACAACCCAAAATACAAAACAAAAAACCCAGGAGCCTTCTGATAGGTTCAAGTTACTCAAAAATTTTATTTACCCATTCTGCACACACACACACACAAAACACATTTCAAGTACAGTTATACACACCTGTGGATCTGAGTGGCATATTTTGATATCAATGTCACCAGATTAAATTAGAATGCTGTTAAAGACTTACATTATTTCTTTCAACAGAGCTGTGCCTAGGAAATCAGCAGGATAATTCTATTGCTTGGGTTCCCAATTCAGTCCATTCCCATTCAACCCAATAGTACTCAGCCCATTCCCAACCTGGGCACAGTCTTTTGCTTTTGCCATAGCAAAACCATTACCATATCAGAATGAGTTGATCTAGTTACTTCAACACAGTAAAAAAATGTACACAAGCAATTCAGAAACAAAATCATTGAATAGGTAAATATCAGTCATAGAGCCCCATTGAAAGGCTTACTAAAAAGAATACTTTGCCATCTCTTAAAATCAATTTTGAACGCAAAATTACCTCTGCATTTTTATTTATTAGATCATGAATACGTGCCAAATGCATGGCAGACTAAAATCACCACATTATCCAATGGAGTGCTATATTAACAGAGAAGCTGTGGACACAGAAGGTTTAGACACAGGTGGTAAAAGTGAAATCTGCCTAGAAGTTGGAGAATGAATGGGATGACTTCAAGTAGAATAACCACTTCAGGCTTTGAGCAGACATTTCCTTAGCTGAGTTTTAAAAATGTCATACAAGTGATACATTTCATTTTCTAAAAATGATGAAACTTTGGCTGCTACTCTAAAAGCAATGTCTATTCAAAATCATAATTTACAGAACTTCCCCCTAAAGAACACATGTGGAGTGTTTACTTCCTTTCTTTATAGGACAAATGCAATAGACAGAGAACTACAGTAATATACTACCAACTGGTACAGTTACAAAACAGTCAAACGGTCAGCTTACATATTGTAGTACAGCCAGTCAGCACACAGACCCTACCAGAGGCAGTCGGTCAGTCAGTCAGTATACGGATCCTACTAGAGCCTGTCAGTCAGTCAGTCAGTATACAGACCCTACTAGTTTGTCAGTCAGCATACAGACCCCATTAGAGTCTGTCAGTCAGCATAGAACCCCACTAGATTCTGTCAGTCAGCATACAAATCCTTTCAGAATCTGTCAGGGAGTCAGGACATAGCTACTGATACATACGATCTTCTGGACACTATGAATCTCAACTAAATTCCTGGACATACTTCTGGTGTCTATGTCACCTTTATAAGAAGTAAGAGATCAATCCTGATAAACCTGACTCAATTGTTATGTGACTTTTTAAATTAAAATATTTTAAAGCATAAACATGTCTAAATGTACACTGGAACACCTGGGTAAATTTATTAAATCTGTTGAAAACACAGCCTTGCTTCTGAGCTTAGCAGAAGACAATGAAATGTGCATAAGAATAGTTCTTTCAATTTTTAGACACTTCCTCCCTTGTCCTTTCACTACCCAAGCACCCATAGTTTCTCTAGAACTCAAGAACTCCTGCTTCCAGAAATACCACTTAAGATGGATTTATTTCCAAACAGCTATTTCATGTTCCCTCAAAATGTCAGTACCTCTGAAGGTCAAGTAGATACCAAAGAGGAAGAGCAAGAGTCTCACAGGAAACACTCAACTATTCAGTTTAGGAAAATAAACATCGTATTCCTAACCCTTAACTTCTTAAGGAAAAGAAAAACAAACAAACAAAAACCCCAAAAAACAAAAATAAAACCCAGAGATAATGATAAGCCCACCTTGCACAAAATGTTAAGATTTTTAAAATATTTCCCTATTTTCCAATTGAATGTAAAACAATCCCCTTACCAAAACAAAATCAAGACAATACAGGCAAGCAACAGCTAAATTCAAATCTGAGGATTAAAGTCTGTCAAAGAATTCCTCCTTCAGCTTTAAAGCAATAAAAGAAAATAGAACTGAATGGCAACTACAACTAAAAAATGGGGAAGGGGGAAAGAAAAACTGAATATAGTGATTTCCTTTCCCAATTTTCTACCAATAGATAGATGCTAAATCCTTCATTTATTACTCCTATAACAAAACTGACAGGCTCAGCAAAAAAAAAAAAAGCTCGAGTCTATCCTTTCTTCATAGAACTTGTAATATAGACATAATCATAGTAATGTGCATATATTACCAATACACAATCAAGTAACAAGAGAGGAGGACAAGAAAATAAAAAAGATAGGAAGTAGGACTTCTCTGAAATTTGTAGCTCACCCCACTGCCAAAGCTAAGTGGTTAAGTGTTGACCTAAGAACCAGGAGATCATGTTTGATTCGTCAAGGCACATACCTGGATTGTGGGCTCGATCCCCAGTGGGGGGCGTGCAGGAAGCAGCCAATCAATGATTCTCACCATTGATACTTCTCTCTCTCTCTTTTCCTCTCTGAAATCAATAAAAATATATGTTTTTTAAAAAATGAAATAAATATAAAATTTGTAGCTCTATTCCATCCTAAGTTCTCCTGGCTTCTTCCTGTTGAACCTCTGGAGAAATCTTGCTCTAAAAATGGAAGAATGCTTCAAGCCCTTGCTGTGGTCAAGTTCTAATTTCTTGTATCCTATCTGAGAATACTAGGACCACCTCAGGATCCTTTTCTGGTAGAAGCAAACTAGTACAGGGGGTAGTGTAAGGAAGTCATCCTCATGAACATCTCAGTGACCTGTGGCTAATGCTGGGGCTCCTAACAAGGTAACATAATGCTAACTTGTTAGACTTCTCCTCTCACTAGGCATATGTACGGCCCAAATTCCAAGTCTTAGGAGCAAAATGCTCCTTCTCATTCATTAGCTCTGAATTACTTTCCCAGTATAATGAGAGAAAAGATGGAATGAATGTTCGTTTGGGCTAAAGATACCATCAATCAAGCAAAGTGGATGAGGCAACCTCCTAAAAGTGGCACACATAACTCATAGACCACACCTCATTCTCACAATGGGGCAGGGAGGTGGAGAAGGGGCATTCATTCACACCTCCCAACTTGGTCAGTCTCATGGTCAAGGACGACAGAAAGGTCAGAAGTAATCTGTACTCCACTTTAGTGTCCACACCTGCAGACTCAGTGTTGCTGTTTTACAAATGCTCACTTATTATAAATTATATGCCCTGTCTCTAATATAACCTTCTTCAAAGCAGGCACCTTTTCTTCTACTTTATGTATCTCTGCACCCCCACTCCACCCAGCCCAAAGCCTCCCACAAATGGAGAACTAAGTACACATTATGTAAATGGCTAAGCAGGAAGAGCAGGTAATTCCAAGCAGAGTCTAGGCAAGCAGTCTTAGGAAACTCACTGTGATGTCCTATTCGAGATATAAGAATAAAGGAGTCAAGGTCACAAGTCAGCTGCCTCTGATGATAATCTTTCTCAACCTACAGGTTTTATGTCAGTGCCTATCTCCAGGTGCTTAAAATCCCCAGCGATTAGCCAAGGACATTTATTTATATAGTGATTTGTTCCTGCAATGTAAATGGTTAAAGATGGGAGTAGGACCTAGAATAAATCTAAAACACAGCAGCCTGCTTTTGAGGGCATCACTTTACTTAGTACTTTGACCTGCAAAACATCTCTCTCCATGAGATTCAGAATCCCTAGGTTGCTTCTTTGTCTAAGGAACTACTGTCCCAGTATTCCTTTACCCAACTCCACAGAACAGAGCTCCATCCTGGAGAATGCACCAAGATCAACAGGGAAGCTGTTTAACCACAGGCACGTGCAGACCCCAACCCTAGAGATTCTGAGTGAACATTGAGCCTAAAGCAGACCCAGGCATGTGCACATTTCAAATGACGATTCCTGGATAAGAACCTTGACAAAAGGGCTTCTGTCACCAAAACCCTCCAGGGCAAACAGCTACTATGTTTTCCCTGGTTACTTCTAAAAGACAAACTGATAAACTTTAAGATGGGGAGTCATCTCTTTTAAAAATCTCTTGTGAGAACTTTAGACTTGCTTCTTGGAAAAATGCCCATGTATTCATGTTTGACATACAAATTAGGGGGAAAAGCATGCCATCGTAAGTCACCAAGGCGCTAAAAATCCCTGCTGTAAACATTTTCTGTTTAACCCTACAGAAAAAATAAAGTGACAGAACAGAACAGGGAAATAAATATAGGCAATGAAGAGCTAGACCCCGCAGGGTCCCAAAGCCTCCTCGAGATGTTTTAATTAAAAGGGAGTGTTTTGAAAATAATAAGCAGCTGTATGAACTCTTCTCTGCCTTTTGACTTGAGCAATTCAAACATCAGTGGTGACTCCTGAATCAGTGGTCACTGTCCTTCTAAACAGCCCTAGACGTCACTGGCTGGCAGAGGCTGGCAAAGAAGCTGGGAGCCACTGGAGAACAGATATGACCTGCCCTGGGACAGCCCTATAGCAGCAGGGACCGCCCTCCTCTCCTAAACCTCACCCCACAGCTGCCAAAAGACCTGTGCCTGGCTCCTGAGAAATGTAAAGCAAGCTACTTCCCTTTCTCAAAGCCAGCTTTCCTCAGGGCAGCAAAGCCTTAGGGCTTTTTTCTCATGAAAGGAGGCAAGAGCTCTCACCATACATCCACTTACTAGCTCCAGAGCATCTGTGGATGTGCCAGAGCCTAGGCTGACCCTTGAAAGACCCGGCTTGAGAGAAAGGGAGAAGGAGAAAGAAAAAGGCTACCCGGTCCACATCCATCTGAGCCCCCTGCACAGAGAATTTCTCTTGCTGACCTTTCCTTCCCCCCTAGTCAGACACTACAGTGACAATGACACGCATCACACTAGACAATCCAATGGGGAGATAAGGGAGGGAGAAGGAAGCAGGCAGGTTAGAACTGTGAGTAAAGCACACTTTGAAGAGACAAAGGGAAAGGGAAAATGGGCTTCGGTGTCCCCCTCCACTCCATCCCCATTTACTAACATCCGTCACTTTAGACACCAGACACTAACAAGAACCAATGTACTGGCCCTGCTTAGCCTCAGTCCCAGGTAAGCTAATCAGCCCAGGGACCCCCATCCCTCTTCCTCCTCCTTCAGATCACCCAATGAGGATGTGTCCTGCCCCAGGATGGGGAGAGGGTCCACACTGCAGGATAGCTAAGGTTGATCTGCAACACATGGCCTCACATTTGTGGTCGGGAGTGGGGACTGGAAGTTAAATGACTCCTTGGTGATTAGTGGCAAGGGGGGGAGGCCAGGACTGGAGGGAAACACACAGTTACACCACCGGAATGCTGACTTGGGTCTTCGGCTGGTCGGCCCCTTCTTGCATGTCCAGAGCACGGAGAGGGTTGAGGGGCTTGAGGGGCCGGCTCCCAACACTGTAATTTCTTGGACGCCTTATTGTATTCGAACTGGACAGAGGTGTAAAGCTGTTCCTTCTCATCCTTACAGGGGTTTGGTTCTTGGGAAAGTTGTTCTGATTAGAAATGGAGGGACACCACACAAATGAAAGCCAAGACAAAAGCTCACTCGTGAAGGTTAAATAATGCTTATAACCACAACAGCTCCCTCCATCCTGCTCCTGAGGCAGTCTCCTGAGCCCTGGGTGTGGTCTGGTTCCCTAACCCCAGGAAGCTAAAGGGTTGTTTGTAGAGGGAGACACTCCTTAAGCATCAAACTCCAAAGCAGGAAAGAGGGACACAGAAAGGAAGGGGCTTACTTAAGAGCAAACAGACTATCAGGACAGACCTAGGAACAAAACTGCACCTCTTCACCCCACCTTACAGGTTCTGCTGGATCCTGCTTTCTAAAGAGGGGGATAGGGGAAGGGAGGAGGGCATTGCACTTCACTTCAGCAAACGCTTTGCATTTTTAACTGGATTTCCAGGAGGTTCCAAGGTCAAGACTCATGAAAGAGGTACTAATCTCTAAAATAGTAATGCCAATATCTCTGCCTCTTGGAAGTGAGCAGACTACCTAGGACGTGAGCTCTGGATCTGTTTTCCTTTCAAACATAAAAGCAACCCCAGTGTCTTGATGCCAAAGGTTCAAAGACTCAAGGTGGCAGGGCACCTGCATGCTCATCTATGGGAAATACTTACAGTTGGCTTGTCACGGTGAGTGTTGACAGCCTCCACATTGACCTTAATCATTTCCACTTTGCACCCTGGGAACACAGAGGAAAGAAAAGAGGCCTTTGGGGGGCAAAGCTCCCAGAAAGATTCCTGTTTCCATATGGGAAAGCACATCAGAAAATATCTATGTTCCCAAATATCTACATACATTTAAAAATAGAGCTTTCCTGGCATACAGGGATGACGAAGTTGAACTTCTACACAAACTTCAAAGAAATCCTGACCTTTCTTAATCCCCACCTTCTGCCCAGCTCCTAAATGCATAGTTACCGTAGGCCACAGGTGTAAGTCTGAAGATGGTATGGAGAGGGCACCTCAAGTATGGTAGCTCATCTGAAAGCAGAAAGACCAAACAAGGGAGACTCTTAGTATGGAGTAAGGCTAAGCTAGCGGCAGAAAGAGACTAAGAAGCTCATGAGTTCTCTTTACCTTGACCTGGAGCTATACAACTCTTCCCTTAACCTTGACCTAGAGTTATACAGCTCCTTCTCTAAACCCCAGTTAGTTATCAAGACAGTCACCAAAGAAGCCAGCCAGGCAAATACATGGCTTAGATGCCTCCATGCAGACAAAACAGGAGTAAGTGCTGCAGCCAGGACCCCGTGGAAGGAAAGAGTGTGGCCCACCTGCAGGCTTCCCAGCCGGTCAGGGAGGTCGGGAAGGGAAGTGTCAGAGAAGGCAGCAGCACTTCCTTCCAGCTACACCCAGCAACTGTCACACATCTAAGGATGAAGATGCTTCTAGGATACCACCCTCCTAGTAGCCAAAGTAACAAGCTGGCAATGTTCAACCGCTTTTCTGATGCTGCCAGAGGGTTAGCTCGAGGTTGCCCTCTAGCCAAGCAGGACTGAGCAGACCCAGCAGCAGCCCCTCCACTGGGGGCTTTTGGACCAGCAATCAATTCAGCAAATAGCTGGCTCGGTGGCTGCTGGGCACCCCACACTGGTGCCTGAAGAATGTACTCCAATTTGAGTGAAAGAGGGGGAGGTCCAGTTGCCAGGGATCCTGGTGCCACCCTCGAGTCCAGTCCCCTCCCAGCCCTTCCCTCAATGGCACCTGCGCCCTTATCCAAGAAGTAGGCCAGGAGGCAGCGCATGACAGCCTGATGGGAGATGACGAGGACATTGCCCTGGCGCTCCAGCTCCATGATGACAGGCTCCAGCCGCTGCACCAAGTCCTGGTACGACTGTGGGGGGAAGTGGGCAGGCTGCTAGGAGGCCGGGCGCAAGCTGGCAGCCGAGGCAGCGGCTGTGTCCAGAGTAAAGAGGCCACCGCTCCTTCCTCCCCAGCTGGCTTTCCTCCTAGAGCTTCAGCGACTGCATGTCGCCTGCTAACTCCCCAGCCTTGGAAGCTCCTAAGAATATTCAGACCTTTCGAGGGCAACAGTCAGCCTGAGGAAACTATGTCAAAAAGAGAAAATCTGCATTCGACATGTGGGTTTTTTCTTCCCCGGATTAAAGGGCAGAGCATAAGGCCACAAGGGGCTCCTGGAGGCCTCCTGAGCCTCAGTCATTCGTTTGACTTACCTTCATCTCACACATCCCTAGACTGTGAAGCCACTTAGACCAGGAAACAGCCCAAAACACTGAAGATGATAGAGATTTCATTCACAGCCCATCTATCTACTTGGTGCCCATATCTGGGCGTGGGATGTAGTGAGTGGAATGAAAAAAAATAAAGTGAAAAAGATCGTGTTGATTCTACAACATACTCCACAGTTTATCTTGCTACTCTTTCCCCTACAGATACTAACAAATGAATGAAGTAATTGACTGCCTAAGCAGAACTAAAGACATTAAGACCCAAAGACAGGAGGATAAACTAAGTACTGCCTTAAGTACCCTTTCTAGATCCTCCCCCCAAATCACATTCAATCCTTCCCTCAAATTAACACTTAATTCCCAGCACAGGGCGGTGCAGAGGCGCAACATGAGGGAATCTCACCTCCCCACTCGGATAGCGATACAGATATTTCTCCTGATCTCGAAGGGCGAACTCCTCTGGGTACTGCTTCTCAATCTCGGCATATGTCATCTCCTCGCATACACCCTGGAAGGAGCCACACTGGCTTACAGAGGTAGACTGCCCATACAGCCCCACCCAACGAAGGCAGATGACACTGAGGAACACTAGTTTCTTACTACGTGCCAGGCATTGTGCCGGGTCCTTGCATGTCCTGCAACTGCCTGGCCAGGGTGTCTGGGACTGGCAGGGTGAGGGCCACTGCAGAGAGGAGGCGGCTTCTCTAGCGTAAGCTGCCACTTTCTCCTACTACTGTGGGGAATTTAAAGGTCAAGAAAAGTCAGTGGGATAAAAGGCAAAGGAAGCAGGGAAGGAGAGGAAGTGGAAGAGGAATTCTTACAGAAGGCATAAAAGGGTGCAGAGGAAGAAAAGAAAAAGAAATGCCTACTTTTGTGTTCAAGGACAGAGAAAGCCAAAGAAACAATTAGATAGGCCTTTTTAAAAAAAAAAAGAGCTGGCCAAATGGTCTAAGTAGAAATTAAAGAAAAGAGCTGTTAGCTATGTCTTTTTCCCAGGAAAAAAATATACCGAGGTACCAAATGGAACTCCCAGGTGCCCCAAAATTGGGTGGCGTGCCATTGTTGGCACAGGTGTTCTCACTTCCTCCCCACACCAACCAGTTTTAGCTTCTTCAGTGTCTCTATCTGGTGGTTCTAGATGTTAGGTAAAACTGCCCAAATGGTGACATCTGAGAGTTCCTGCCTGAATAAGAGACTGTCCGGGCCATAAGAGCTTCCAACTCACAGCATCAATCTCATTCAGAATCTTCCACTGCTCATAGGTCACCCCCAGTGATTCCGCAGTCTGGATAGTCCTCTTCAACTGGCTCGTCCACACCTTGAGATCTTCTATCTTCTGTTCCTCCAGAAACTTCTTGAGAGCTTGGGCAAACTGGGGTTTGAAGTAAAAGTTTCAAGAGAAGAAACACGGACACACACATACACCTGCTCACTCAGCCTAGGAGGGCATTGTGCATGACCACAGTCAACATCTGAAAGCTGCGCCATGCAATAAACTCAAGAGGAAAACAGCTTCAGCTGCAGCTCCCTGTGCTCTATTAAGCACACAAGGTGTGCCCAATAACCGATGGCTGAACGATCACAGCAGAAATTGTTCCAAGTCATCCACACTTCAATATGGAGCTAGAATACAGTGAACAAGAAAAGTAGCCCTTGCTTGACCATCTGAGACCTAAGCCTCAATGGGGTTTAGGCAGAAGTAAGGGGATAAAAGAGATGACCTCCACCACACCCTCTAATTCTAATCCTAGGGAATCCAGCCTGCTGGCCAACTTACTCACCTGTTTGCCCCGCACCGAGAGGCCAGAGTCACCGCCAATCTTCCCCAGGAGATTGAACTCGCTCTCTCCATGCCGGCAAAGGTAAATGGTGCGGGGACAGACATGGATATTCATGAGGTAGTAGACTATCTTGCTCTGGATGTAGTCCTGGACTCTGTTCACTAGAAACCGCTGGCCCACATTGATCACCTTGATGAAAGAAAGATCCCTGGGACAGAAGAGGGCAGAAAATCCCCTGAGTATAAAAATCTGAGGATAGCCAAAACCAGTCTGGCTCAGTGAATAGAGCCTGCGGACTGAAAGGTCCTGGGTTTGATTCCAGTCAAGGGCATGTACCTTGGTTTCCCCCTACTGGGGGTGTGCCGGAGGCAGCTGATCGATGTCTCTCTCTCATTGATGTTTCTAACTCTCTATCTCTCTCCCTTCCTCTCTGTAAAAAAAATCAATAAAATATATTTTTTTAAAAATCTGAGGATATGGTAGCAGGGGAAAGGATGTCAGAGTTCCTCACAGACTCACAGCTCTCCTCCTCCCCTGTCATAGCCCCACCCAGCTGAGTGGTAAGAGCTGGATTACTCCCCAGAACCGAGACGAAGCAAAATCTCCCGAACTCCTGGCCAGTCCCTCAGTACCTACACTATGCCATGAAATAAGAGTGATCAACAGAACTCAGGCTCCCGTCAGGAGCTACACTAGATGACCTATAAGTTTTGCTAACCTTGAATTTAGGTGAGAAGCATAAACCTCCATCTGAAGGGTCGAGACCTGGCCAGAGTACAGCATCACCAGAGGTGAGGAGGGAGGCAGGAAAAGCAGAACCAGAGAAACCTCTGTGCATTCCCAGCATCTATCTACATCAATCCTCTCTCACAGGCACTTCCATGGACAGTTTGCTTTGTGGCTATCATGGAATTACCTCATTATAAAAATAATAATGCTTATCCACCCCCCCAAAAAAACTTTTTTAAAGGTACATTGATGCAAATAAAAATCACCCATAAGTCTACCACCAGAGATAACATCTATAAACACACATACACACACACATACACACACACACACTCACACTTCCAGAATGTTGTTTTATGTATAGGACTTTGGAGTAACTAAAGAATATACTATTAAGCCATGTTTAGGGTGGTAGTTAGCAACCTCTTATAAAGAACACCTGCTAATACTAACATTCTGGGCAACCCCTTGAAGGAATTGAAAGACTCAAAAGCAGACCACTGAAGTGATTCAACAGTGGCTTTTCACACTTGTATCATTTGCTGGGCTGCAGGGCTGTATTCTTATTGGGATAGAATTGGAAACTGTGGACTGCATGCCTTTTCAAAGGCCACATTCTCACAGGTTTCTCTCTCTCTTTTTTAATTTATTAGGGTGACAATGGCTAATAAAATTATATAGATTTCAGGTTTACAATTCTACTATACATCATTTGTATATCCTATTGTGTGTTTAGCACTCCAAGTCCTCACGAGTTTCCATGCACACACATCTTTCTTCAACATGTTGTTTTATGTATAGGACTTTGGAGTAACTAACCTTTTGCTTTGGCTCCTATAACTCACACACATCAAGTTAACGTGTATTGTACACCACTTTGCTGATAGATGCTGCCATAGTAGCGACAGCTAGCAGTGATCAGACATTTCATTAAGCCAGGCATGTTCCTGAGAACTTCATGATTTATTTATATACATAATATGTTACCTGTTATATATAACAAGATACATATTACATATACAGTACATGCATATAACATAAACATTGGTTTATACTGTATGTGTTGCATATGTATGTATATGTATTAATATATATTATTTTACATATATATACATACATATATACTATATACTTTTAAAATTGATCAAAAGCTGATGACACATCATTAAGAGGTACCCTACATTACTTCAGTTCAAAACTACTGATCTAAAGCAGTGGTTCTCAACCAAGGGTGACTTTATTCTCCAGGTAATGTCAGAAAACATTTTAGGTTGTCATAGGTTGGAAGTTATTACTGGTATTGTGTGAGCAGAGGATGCTGCTGATATCCTACAATGCACAAGACAACTACACAGAATTATCTAATTAAAAATGTCAATCATGTGGAGGTTGAGAAATCTTGCTCTAGAGCAGGGGTGGGGAATATCCAGCCCACAGGCTGTATAAGGCCCACAAAATCATTTGGTCTGGCCCTGCCAAGCCAGGGCATTAGGGGCGAGTTAAATAAATGTTTGACCAAATATAGCAGACTAATTTTTAAGTTGATAATTTTGGATGGCCACGAATTATGTTATAAATACCCAAATGGCCCTTGGCAGAAAAAAGGTTCCCCACCGCTCTAGAGGAGAGAGAGGAAGAATTGTTGATCATAAAAACAAAACAAAACACGTCAGTGTTCCAGGGTAAGTTGCAACCCACATAGAAACCACAAATCTATACCTTGTTTCTCTGAAGAGATACAAGAGTCTGGAATGGCAGGAAGTTTGGGAACAGGGAGAGAAAGGCTCTTTCCTCAAGTGAAATCGTATTTATGCCCTTTAAACCATGGCCTCAAACCTTACTTGTCATAGTTGTCTGGGTCCAGGGGTTGATAGGTGACTTTGTAGCACTCAATTCTTTTTAGGAAGTCCTCCATCACATTCTCCCTGTTCCTTTCAGGGTAATCAGGGCTTGACACCTTTACTTCCTGGAATCATAGAAAAGCAGGACTAGTCAGAGGTCTGCCCGCACTAGCCCTGCTGCAAACAGCCACTGCCAAATAAAGAAAAGGAAGTCCACAGCAGTGGCCTTTCACTGCAGCTCTGGCAATCCCCATTCATTGAGCACCACCCCCACTCTGTCCTATGATCCTGGCAACCCAGAAGGGCAAGACAACTGGGGAGTCATGTGCTTGCCCTTGGCTAAAGGACAGCTAGCAGTCATGCAGCGGAAGCTGCTCCTGAGCCCTGAGCCCTTTATGTACCTCCTTGGGAAAACAGAATGTGTTTCCATTTCTCCCCATGACCATTTAGAATAAAATGTGTGAGTTGACGCATGCCTGACTTAGACCAGATGCCTCTTCCTCAGATGATTCCAAGTTCCCATGTTGCTGGGAGAACACCATCTTGATACCATGCATGGATGTCTACTTGGCACAGTACAACCCATCAAATAGGCACTGGTTTAGATTCTGACCATTAGACAAATGCTGGGAAGATGACCTTCCTAGAAAGTGGCCCTGACAGATCATAGGCCACTAATATCCAGAACATGGGGCCAGGAATCCTACAGTCTAAGTCTTGGTCTCCATTCAACAGCTAATTCTTATTTTATTCCTCAAAGCCTGTTTCCTCTTCCAAGAGTGTGGAAATATAAAATGGTGCTCTGGTAGATCGAATAGATCAGTCAGTGATGTTAAACATGTCTGTTTCTTTCTCTCATTACCCAGTTGACTTTCCCCTTCTGGCCCCCCCTCCACATGCACACCATGCACAAAGGATAAAGAGGTAGTGGTATACAGGGATGCCACCCACCAGGATGTTGGCAGCGATGACATCAGGATCATCACAGACAGATTCCACAAAGAACACCTAGCCAGAAAGAGAGGGCAGTGATAAATGAGTCAAAATTGGCCAGGCTGTTCATTAAGAGCACATGCTCATACCTACCTCACCCAGCCACCACATCTCCCAGGATTTTCTTTGATGAAAGTGCCTTCAAGGCCTTTTCATTTAAAAATAACTTTTAGCACATCCCTAGGGCCTCAGACATACAGGTTAAGGGTCTGAGAAAGTACCTGCAAGAAAACACTCAAGGATTGTGGGCCTGCCCCAGAAGGCTAGAATCAGATATCCAGTCTTGGCCTCACTCACCAGAACCAAACAGATCTCCATGTTCTTTCCAACTGCCCACTTCCACTTATCCCCTTTCCTCCAATGTGGAGTCAGATCCTACCTTGAAGGAATTCTCCTTGGCAAAGTTCAAAATCATGTCCCTCCTCTCCCTAGTTGTATTGGTGGCATCAAACACCTGGGAAGAGCGCCCACAAGGTAAAATGAGTAGGGAACAAAAATGGAATTCCACCAAGGTGGATCCAAGCTGGGGGGAGGGGGTAGAGGAAGGGGTGGGACTATACAGCTTTCAAAGGGTAGACACCAAGATGGGGAAGAGATAGGCAAGACTTACCGCAATCTGCCCGCTCTCCTCGGTGAGATACACCTTAACATCTTGTAGTGCCACCACAGCACACTGTCTGCCATGAGAGCAGAGGAAATTAGCAGGAGGAATGCAGGAGAATGAGCTCAGGCATAACCAGAGACCAGAGCAATTGGGTTGCTATAGGAGTCCGTTGCTAAGTCACGTCCCTTCCTGCTTAGTTTTCTCACTGGTCAAAACTTCCCTAACTAAACCTTTCAACTCCCCACTGAGATGTTTCTATCAGCCTGCATCTTTCCCTTTCCCCCACCCCATGCATCTATCTTATCCCTCTGTAGGCTTAATCTCCAAGCATACATACATCTCCCTAAGCCCTGTTCTTCTACCACACAAGCCCAAAGGGACCTATCTCGAAGATAATTCCCACTTCAAATCCCCACAAAATATTTACTGAAAGGAAAACTAAGCCCCATCACATCCTCTCTTAGGATGGCCAAGAAAGAGCTGGCCCAGAGGTCAGACCTCAGAAGACTCACTTGCGAATCTTCATGGCCTCCTCATTGTCGTGCCGGAAGAAGTCATAAGACTTATAGGACTTGACTGCTTCACGCCGATATACCCCAAGATTAAACACTGCAGAAGACACCAACACCCTTAAGCACTGAGACCATACAATGGCCCCACCAAAGGGGACATCCTGATCTAATATCATGGTGGCCAAGGAGATTAAAAAAAAAGAAAAAAAAGGCACCAAGGTATGTAGGGAACAATATCAGATTAAGAATCAAATTATGCTGGAGTTCAGACTTATTAGACCTTGGAAAGTCTTAAACTGTCAGTTTCAATTTCCTCAACCACTTCTGCTATTTTACTGGTGTATTGCTAGGACTAAACAAGATGACATATAGGTAAGGGCTTTAAAAATGTAAAGTGTGTGCCGTCAAAGGCATTGAAGATAGAATCATATATTCAGGAGGAAATAAGTCTGTGAACAAGAATAAATTCAGCAAATCCAGAAGCAACAACTACTTCTGCTAGAAGAACCCTATAACCTTGATGCCAGGAAGACAAAATCCTGCAGAGGCCTGTGAAATGGAGGAATTGATCATTTCCCTTCCCAAAAAATGAACAATCGCAATGCACCTACCTTTGGTGGGCACTCCAATCCAGTTGAGGTAACGTGTGAGTTTCTTGGACACATAGGTCTTGCCCCGGGCTGGCAAGCCAATCATAACAATGAGAGTCGGAGAGTTGGTCATGTAGGATGCCCATGCTAAAGAGAAATGAGACAGAATAGAGCTAAATGACTAGGGGCCAAGTAAGGTTCGTGCACAGGGCTAGCCACTTCAGAGCTAGAATCTTGTTTAATCCTCAAACACCTCAGTGAGACAAGGGTCCAGGAAGACTGGAAAAGCAAACTGAAGATTTATCAAGCAAACCCTTCTGAAAGAGTTGAAGAGTTACGTATATAGATTTTCAGAAAGTCCCCAGAACATGAAGACATGTTTTCCCCACATGTCCAAGGTCTCACAGAGGTAACCAAGGTGGAGATAGAAAGACAGTAAGGATGGTACCCTGCCTAACCCAAGAATGATCTAGCTTTGAAGGAGGGTCTTATGTCTGGAGATCCTACCTGTTTAGAACTGAACAGGCCCCTATAATAAGTCCAACAGAGTGTCTAAGCTGAATATCTCATCTATCCCTTCAGTGCCATGGGCAAGAATTAGCTTACCCACCACAAAAAGAACCTGGCTTCAAATTGTTTTGGCCTTGCTCTCGGGACATGAGCTTAAACCAGAATTTTTAAGTGAGATTATACTGTGGTAAAGCCTACTTCACACCGGTTTTGACTAGACCTCAGGACACTTCAGTAAAGCTTAGCCTACAAGGGCATCACCGCCAGCCTGCCTCAAGGGCCCACAAGAAAGCAAGGGAATTTAGAAGCAAGATCAGTCATTGGTTCAGGCTTCCTTAGGAAACTTATTTCATGAATACTCATTTACATACTCACTGGACATAGGGGGTGGAGGGGCAAACTAGATATTCAGAGTCAGCCAGGTCACTTGCCTATGGACACACAATAAGACAGGGAAGAGCTGGTACTAGAGTCCAGATTTCGTGTTTCCTCGGTGACTTTTCTCCTTAAAAAGAGCCTGTGATTTCTAGTCAGCTTGCCCATAGGATCTAGCTCCTCTTTGCCCATCCTGCTGTTAGAGGGGTGATGGGTAAGGGCCCCACACAGCTGCCAACCACTTTCATAGGGCCAAGACCTGCAAGAGGTCATCTGGGAGGCTCGGGCTCTGTGGGCTTCTCTAAGGGCACAGGGAAAGCACCAACTGCTTTCACTTCCCAGCAATGCTTTCCAGAGGGTGCCCTGCAAGTCAATGCCACTGCTCTACCCTAGGACAAGGGGGCCCCATAAGGCTAAGAAACAATTCTGGAAAATTGGGTAACGTGGGTGGAAAACTCATCTTTTTTCTTTGGGGAAAGGAATGTCAAAAGAGCTCAATGAAGAAGTGGGCAGAAGGGCCGAGTAGAGAATAGACCTCGGAAGGAAGAGTTTCCTAGGGGTATTTGGCAAGAAGTACACGGAAGCCAAAGAGTGGCCCAAGTGTTGAGGAAGGGATAGGATCAGAATCAGAGGACTTGGCACATAGACAATTTCTGGCCCGGAGCACCAAAGTGATTTTCATCTCTCATCATATCTGCAGCACAAAAGCAAGAGAACTCACCCTGCATTCTCAGCTAATGTTCATCCCTGACCTCTCAGCTAATAACAGATCTATCTACCTGGGATCAGTATTTAAATCCTCCTGAGTCTTTACTTTCTCCAGCTCAGTGCCTGGCTCTTCTCCATCCTCCATGATCTGGCTCATTACCTGCACTTCTAGGCCTGCTTTGTCCACACCTTCCAGCCCATTAGGCACTTCCCGAAAGGTCTTGTTACCCCCCCTAATGTGGAAAATAAACTGATACTTGGGAGCTGCTCTGAAGCCAATGAAGGAACCAGATGCTCTATGTAAACCAAACTGGACAGAGGGCTCGGAACAAAAGAAAATACAGGTCACTAATGTCTCCCCACAGCGGCCCCCAGACCCACACCACCTGCCTCTGCCCACAACCCACCCACAAACATCTGTCGCAACCAGGGCTTCTCATTTTCCACACTTCCTGTCTCAAACTGCCACATTAGCAGAACCAGGAACAGCTTGTCCTGCCTGTTAAAAAGCTCCACCACCACCTTAATTTCAGTAATAGACACTTCGTGCTGATTAATTTCAGAGACAATGTAACATGCCCATTGGCATATCATAGAGAGCTGTTTCAATCTTGACTCTTCTATCTTCTTTACACAAGGTTTAACTCACTTTCTCGATCTTAAACTTATTTTCTTTTCATGAACACACTCATGGAAATGAGGGCTTGGTGACTCCCTCCTGTAGACAGAAAAACTCAAGCTCAGCATGGCCCACAGTAGAGAGTCAAGGTCAGGGCTCTGACCAGACTCCTAGTTTCATGACCACCCATTCAGTCCCAGCCTCTAGCTCTGGTCATCACCTGACCAAGGAGCCATGTGGAAAGCACAACTAAGCTTTCCAATCCAATCCTGAAGGGTGGCCCGGAAGGCCAACTGTTCCCAGCCTTTTTATGATCAAGGTCTTGTTCACTATTTGCCAAAGTAGATCCAATGTTTTTGAAATATGCTGCCCATTTAAGTGGGTTTCATTAGTAATATCTTCTTTTTACTCATCAGAAATCATAAAACTGACCATTATCTCCTTCTACCATTTGTCTGATCGGCATGAAATACCCAAACTGCTAAGAAAGTTGTTTTATTAATCAGTGCAACTATTCTATTTAATAAGAGTAATATGCAAATTGACTGTACCTCCGCTATACCCACCAGCCACACCTACCAGCCCATCAGAGCAAGTATGCAAATTAACCCAACCAAGATGGCTAAGGCCACAGAGAGAGCAGGAGGGAGGCTTAGGTTGCCCCTGGCAATGGAGGAAGCCAAGATTTCTGCAAATCCTGGCTGGTTTAGGTCTCCGCTTAGGCAACAAAGTTTCAGTGACTGTGTGAGCAGAAGGCTTGGCTCTGCTCCAGGCTACAAAGTTTTAATTGTAGAAGATAAATAAATCCCAGATACCAGGCCTTTGCTTGGGTCGCCAGGGGGCACAGCTGGCCTGCAAACCACCACAGGCCCCTCGCCCAGGCTACCCCATGCTCCAAGGGAACACCCACCCTTATCCAGAACATCCTTCATGGCAAATCAGTTGGCCCCCACCTGTGCACCAGGCCTCTATCCTATCTAATAAAAGTGTAATATGCAGATTGGCCATCACTCCAACACACAAGATGACTGCCCCCATGTGCTCAAAAGACCTTGCCCCCATGTAGATATAAGATGACCACCACAAGATGGCCAGCAGGGGAGGGCAGTTAGCAGGGACCAGGCCTGCAAGGGAGGGCAATTGGGGGTGATCAGGCCTGCAAGGGAGAGCAGTTGGGGGTAATCAAGCCTAGAGGGGAGAGAAGTTAGAGGTGACCAGGCTGGCAGAGAAGGGAAGTTGGGGGTGACTGGGCCTGCAGGGAAGGGCAGTTGGGAGGGACCCAGGCTTGCAGGGGAGGGCAGTTAGGGGTGACCAGGTCCATAGGGGTGGGCAGCTACGGGCAAACAGGATGGCAGGGGAGCAGTTAGGAGCCAGTAGTCCTGAATTTTGAGAGGGATGTCCGACTGCCATTTAGGTCCTAAACAGGCAGTCTGACATCCCTCAAGGGATCCCAGATTGGAGAAGGAGCAGGCTGAGCTGAAGGACACCTCTCCTCCCCATGCACAAATTTCATGCATTGGGCCTCTAGTAGTTAATAATGTCCAATTACCATCAATTACTTTAAAATATTAAAAAAGTTTACAGTACAGAACTTTGTAGGACAGTCACAATGATCAACAGTTTAAATGTATCTATCTTTTGTTCTATTTTTTCTGTAGAAAAGTTGCTAGCACAAATATGCAAATGTCTGTGTGTGTCTGTGTGTGTGCAAGCATGCTCACTGCAGTATTGTTTGTAATAGCAGAAAATTGGAAATGGAAATGTCCATCAGGGGAAGACCGACATATCCACACAATGCAATCCTGTGTAGAATGAGGTAAATCTGGATTTACGACATGGAAGGAAATGTCCAAGATATGCAAGCTTAAAAGGGAGTGTGGGAGGAAAATGGCAGCAGAACCAAACGTGTACAGCTTGACCCTTTTTTTCTTTAATAGCATGTTAATAACAAACCAGAATGATTTGTTAGAAAGAAGCAAACTTAATAGGGACAGGAGAAATTGTGCAAGATTTTTTACTTTTCACTTTCTTCCTGTACTATTTGAATATTTCATGAACATGTGCTGCTTTTGTCATTAGGGAGAGGTATACATGGGAATTTCTCTGATCCAGACCTACTCAAAATAGTAAAGAACAGATGAAACAAAGAAACAAAAGCATGTAGACCTCTCCCCCACACACTACTGCTTTCAGAGCCCTGACAGGGGTCCTCTGAGCACCTTAAGGGCACCCCAGCCATCAGCACTCTCCTTCATCACACCCCTGGGGCTTTGGTTCCCTAGAGTAATCCTTCAATCCCCAGCTCAGTCACTTCATAGAGTCCAAGTCAGCCAACACAGGTGTAATTAGCACCAAGGGGATAATGGTTGAGCTATTAATAAAAGAACTGTTGGGTATGACACTGAGCAGCCAGGGGAGCCTATTCCAAGATACAGACAAATAAGAGAAAAAGGAAATGAATTAATACATACTCTCATGACTGTATTTCTCCTTTGACCCTAACAGTTTCATAGTCCAAACAGAAGGGAGAAAAGATAAGGCAAATGAAGGACAGTGGCTTTAGTACAACCCAAATACTTCAGTGGGGCAGAGTGTGGAGCTGGGAGGATCAGAGCCCAAACCAGGAATTAAGAGCCCAGAAGGCTAGAAACCTGAGAAGTACTGTTTCTTGGCTAATCAGCAGCCTTCAGGGCAGAAAACGGCAAGGAGTCAGGAAGGCAGGTAGGAGATTCCTTTGGAGAATAAAGCAGAGCTGGGACTGACACTGGGCATTGTGCAGAGTCAGAGGCTCCCACAATTATCAACTCCTCCCACACATGTATGGGCTCTCTGTTCCCTTGTGAATCAAGTGCACCTCTCTTTGAAATGTGCATCCAAACCCCAAAATCTGGGTTACAATATTGTCGAATAAGAGGAGAAAATATTCTTTACTGAAAATATAATTCTTCACCGGGTTCTTTTAAAGAGAAAGCTCCCATCACAGCATTTAAACCACAATTCAATTTATATGTTTCAAGAATAAACACAACATGCAAACAGAACTGCCAGTGAAAATAATACACCTAGCTACATGTCTGATACTCTTCTAAGTGCTTTCCTATATTTACTCATTTAATTCTTGCATCACTCTGGGGGGACATGCTATTAGTATCCTAATTTTACAAAGGGGATAAGCAACTTGTTCAAGTGCACACAGCCAAGAAGTATTAAATCCCAGATTCAAACACAGAGATTCTTATTCTAGAGGCTGCCCTAAAACACATCACACTTAGGCTGGTTGTCTCCCATGGGGTATCTAAGTTTCTTCCCTGGCAGAGAAAGGCGACCCTAATCGTAGAAGTATGCCAACCCCAATATCACATCCAAATCACCCGCCCCTGCTACAACCCCAAACCCAGCAAGCCTCATCGGCACTGGGTGAAGAGATTATCATCATTAATCATGAGACTGAAAAGGGCATGACATCAAGGTTGAGACTCTGGGAAAAGCTTTGAACAGGAGATGATCCCAGATCTCATGCTGCTCGGCTGTTTCCACCTGCCAATATATGTAACCACTGAAATGAGAAGACTGACTGATGGGAAAATGCAATCTGGACGCAGGGGGAGGAAGGATTGTCATTTTTTTAGGTTCCCCAAGACATCCGAGGCCCAGTGGCCCAGGACCTTCTGAACCCACTGACCCTCTGCACTGTTGAGGTCTGTAATAACGCTTAGGACCACAACTGTTTCATCTCTCTGCAATCCCACCTGCCATCTCTGTCTGAATAACTAGCATTAAAAAACTCCTGTGAAACCTGTTCCCAAAGGAATGAATCTGTCGGGAACATAATCTGCAAAGTTCAAAGGCTAACCCCGTGAGAAAGTAAGGTGCCCAAGATACAGTGAAAAGTCTAATGCCAGGGCTGATTCCACGGAGGGCTATAGAAATTGGTTCCTACTTGCAAAGCCTCCAATGAGCCGCCCTCTCACAAAATGTTGCCAGAGAGAAAGGGAAACTGATAACAAGGTCAGCCCCAAATAATTCCTGCACATGGTCCCTCTGCCTTCCTCCCAATGCTTGCCCTAACTTTTAGCAACCAGCGCGCAGATCCGTACAGGAGACAGAGATTCAGGTAAAGAAAGCCGTAAGAAAGGCTGGGCTCCACCCGCAGGCTGTCCCCAAGGACAGACATTTCTACTTTTTCACACAGGAACTCCCCTTGTAGTCTTTGTTGTCAATCCCCACGTCAAAGAATTACTTCTCACTCCCACCAAGCAGCAAAGTCTAGGGTTACAAGTATATTCCCAAGATAAAATTCTGGGAGAGTGCAACCCTCCCTTTGGCCAGAACTTACAACATTTCTTGTCGGACATTCGAAGATTTGAGACTTTGGTTTGATAGCTGCTATTGTTCTGTTCTGAGGAAGATGCAGGATCCTCAGACATGGTGGCTCTTCAGGAGTCTGGAAGGGACAACAGGGAACGTAAGGGAGGGAAGGAAGAAGACATCATTCAAAACATTCAGTGAAGAGGATTCCGGTGGTGTAAGGGAAAAAATCCAGCCTTCTTTCTCCAAGTTCTAACTACATGCATGAACCCTGAGATCCTGGTTTCCTCATCTACATATAAATAAAGCACTAGAATCTTGCATTTATAATGCTGATTTAGGAGTAACACTCAACATAAATTAGCTCCTTCCCTCTTTCCAATATTTCTGTAATAAGGTAGATTTTACTACCATTATTACTCCCTCCCATTTTACAGATTGAAAAACTGAGGTCAATCAAATTATGTGGCTTATCCAAGTCCTTCCTGACCTCAAATTCTAGTTTTAAGAATCTGGGGAGTAGTGGCAGCAGTTAGGGCTGGAGTGGTTGTGAACAAATAAAGTTCATTATCACAAACTAATGGCAGTCCAATGGTATGATTCAGTCCTGAAAACAAATGAGAAAGTGGGAAAATATCAAACATGTTTCCTTAAGGAAAAACTGTAACTGGACAGACACCCCATTTTCAGCACGTCACCATTTCTCCGGTGGTGTTCTTATTTTCAAGCCCTGGCTCTGCACCGTCTTCCCATCTATCCCCAGGCAAAGTCTATCGCAGAAACATTGGGGCACAAAAGAGGTGGTAAATGACTTCCTCAAGGTCATCTACAGAATAAGGGTACTCAAACACTCTAAGATGTCATCAGATCAGTTCAAACTGGGGTGGAGAGCCCCCGAGCTCACTCCCCAGGCCCAGACAAGGAATTCGGGAGGAAGGAAGGTCCCGTGGCTTTCGGGATCTGGCACTGGCTGTGCTCCCACTGACCACGCAAATCCTCCAACCCAAACACCTGCTGCGATCCAAGTCCCTGGAGGTCCGCACGCCGGGCTACGTCCTGGGGCCGGCACTTCCCCGAAACAGCAGGGCACCTTCGTCTCGCACCTCATCCGGGGGTACGCAGCCCCCCTCCTCCCGCCCTCCCAGACTCTTCCAGGCGCAGTGCAGCTGTCGCTCACCCTGTGATCCCCAAGATCCCTCCCGGCGGAGACCCCGGCAGCTCCCCGGTAACGAAGCAGACACTAGCCTACACACCGTGGCCTGGGGCCCGGCACACCAGTCATTCGCAATTCAAGTGCCCCCGCCTGGCTCCACCCACCCCCACGTTGGTCCTCACCTGGAGAGAATCCTCAACCAATCGGCGCCCGCAGGCTCCAGGGGGCGGGGCTCCGGGAGGACTCGCTGACGCAGGCTCCCCGAGGAGGACGGCTCCGTGAAGGGGAAAGACAAGTTCCCAAGTTTCCCTGCAATGTGGAGGTTGGTTGCATCGTTGCTCGGCAACTAATAAGGCTGGGGGCGGGGTTTGTTAAAAGCAGTACGCTTTTGCATACTCTCGCGAGAGTGGGCGAAGCCGTCTTGAGAGGGTGTGACTTTAAAGACAAAACTTGGGGGACGTTAACCCGTTCCTCCTTGAGTGTCCGTGCTGGAGCTGGTGACGGCTCAGGGTGTTTGCCTATCTTCTTCCTAGGTCAGACTTTATAAATTAAGAACACCAACCAATTGCTGAACTGCGAGCTTCTCTGGACCCATCCCCACATTCCATGGACGCCTACCACCTTCATTATCCCCTCCTACCGCCCACACTACACCTTGTTACGATCATCTTGAAGCACCAAAGAGGAAAACGGCTCCAGCAGGAAAAGGGGTCATGAAAGGCGTGAAAAGATTCAGAGGTTACATATAACTTACTCAGAGGTAGAGGAGGTTTTTACAGTGAAGGTGAGTTTGCACATCTCTAGTAACCTTTTCACGCGCGCTTGATTCTGTTGTTAAACCCTCCTCTACGCAGATTGGGCTTACTGCTCTATGGGGATGGAAGAACAGTGAGTGTGGATTTCTTGCAAGAGAGGTAAATTCAGAGATGTCTTTATTTCTCCTTCGGCTGGGGGTTAAAATCTTCCTTCCAACAGCTCTAATGGCATTTCCCTTTGAAGCCCTATTACAACTCCCAGTCTATTGTAGTTGCCCTCGGTTATTTGTCTATCCATTCGGCAAGTATGGACCGAGCACTGAGTTGCTAGACACAGCCGTTGGTTCTAGGGATACAGTTGAAAGGGGTCACATAATTTAGCATTATCACGTTGCTGTGAAATTCAGTGGTTATGAGTCCTTTACACCCCACCCTCTCTTCCGGTTACAGCACTCCTCGTTATACTGAAGGCAGGGATGGAATGTGGGTGACACACATAAGGCCTCTTCGTTCCTTCTCCACATGCCGCCACCCCCTCCTTGGATGTAGCAATTGCCCTGGGGCCGAGGGCAATAGCACGGTATGAGTCTGACCTCATACTGAGCTTTCTGATGTGGCAAATAGACGTTTTCAAGTTACAGTCCCCTGCAGGTGGAAAGGCCATTCACCCCTTAACCTCCATGAGTCAATGTTTGCTGCAGCCATGAGTCTCTTCCTGGGTATCTGGTTATTTTGGGCAGGTCCTTTGACTCACTGACCATTCTTGGCATTCATTTGCGTTCCGAACCATGATTCTCGTCCTCCCGGTGTAGTTTGGAAGCCCCAATTTAATAATTTCCGACCTCAGTAAGTGCAAGATTACATTCCAATGTACTGGATTCAGGAACTCCTTCCCCGCCCTCTCGCCTTGAGCATATATGCGGCCGATTTGGATGGCACCTCACTTGATCTACAGGTAGCAAGACCTTTTGTTCTTTAGAAATACTGATAAATCTTCACCCTGCGGCTGCTGAACGGGGCGTGGGGGAATTCGTTGTCACTTTAAGAGAACTCGCTCTTCTTAAAGTGCTGGAAACGCCGCTGCGCCGAAATATCGCGAAAACTGTCGCCACCCGCGAGTTCTCGCGATGTTTGGCCCGGCGAAGGGTAGCCATTTTGGAGTCCGCTCGGAGGCAGATTGCCCCGGCGGCGCCTGCCTTCCTGCTGCTGGGACCAAGGCTGGCCCCACGACTGCCAGGCCCATGGGTGGCCGGACCGACACGATGTGGCGGCTCCGCTGCAAAGCCAAGGAGGGCACCTATGTTTTGCAGGAGTTGTCCAGCCGGACCCGGGTGCGGGAACTCCAGGGCCAAATTGCTGCCATCACGGGGATCGCCCCCGACTGTCAGCGGATCCTCGTTGGATACCCCCCCGAGTGCCTGGACCTCAGCAATGGGGATACCATGCTGGGCGATTTGCCCATCCAGTCAGGTAAGGGAGTCGAGGCTGCGGCCCGGGGAAGCCCTGGGAAGGTGGCAAGGCGCGAGAGGGAGAACCGCCAGTGAAGGCGATGTGGCTGGGGTCGCCAGGGGTTTTGAGGACCAGTCTGAGGGTAGACGGGAGCCCAGGGAACTCGGGCGGAAGCCGGGACACGTTGAAGGGGTCTGGGAGGTGCCAGCCCCTGCGAGAAGCGCAGAGCCTTTGAGTCCCCCCTTCCTCGGTCTGCTTCCTAGTCTGTCTTGAAAACGTCTCATTCATTTTGCTTTCCCTCAGCATCTACAGAAGCATACATTAAGTAGAACCTATTTTCTCTGACCTGATGGTTCTTCCGCCCTGTATCACTAAAAGAAGATATCAGGTCTGAAGGATGCAGATGCTTTTCTTTCTTGCTTCCCTGGTTTGTTTTTGCAGTCACCTTCCTATGTACTGTCTTTGGCAGGTGTCCTCCCTGTAGAGTTTGCCTTTACACATCCACTGAAGGCCTTATCAAGTGCTAAACAGCAGCAGCTCTTCCTGCCAGCATTAAACCTGGAGTAGCAATGTTTATCATGAAAAGCTTTCCGCTGTTATAGCTGGGATCTTGTAAACAGCTAGCAGACTGGGTAACTTTCAGAAGGAGAACCCCCTAGTGGTCTAGACTGTGATAAACAGCTTGTGGAAGATGTGTGCTTTTTAAATACAGAGAGCGAGCATAAGGACATTTTGTTCTTGAAATGTACCTTTTCAAGAAACGTGAATGTGCTTAACCCCTTCACAGTATTGGGATGCACCCTAAGATGTTTGGTCTTTGTCTCGAACTTTATGAAGATTCAGTGAACAAACAGTATGAGCTGGTGGTCACTTGTTTGCAAAACTGTATTCTCCCTAGTAACCCCAGCTTATACTTTAACTTTTTCTGTTTGTAATGAACAGACTTGGCTTCATCTATAATTTCTTGGAAATGCTGGATTTGTTTTCCTTTTAACAGGTGACATGCTGATCGTTGAAGAAGACCAAACCAGGCCCCACGCCTCGCCCGCATTTACCAGACATGGTGCTCCTTATTATGGCAGGGAAACTGTGCCTGTGCTTACCAGAACCATGGTCCCAGCAGACAACTCTTGCCTCTTTACCAGTGTGTACTATGTTGTTGAAGGAGGGGTCTTGAATCCAGCTTGTGCCCCTGAGATGAGACGCCTCATAGCACGAATTGTAGCAAGTGATCCAGATTTCTATAGCGAAGCGATACTGGGAAAAACAAATCAAGATTACTGTGAATGGATCAAAAGGGATGATACTTGGGGAGGAGCTATTGAAATATCAATTTTGTCTAAGTTTTATCAATGCGAAATATGTGTGGTGGATACACAGACAGTAAGAATTGACCGTTTTGGGGAAGACGCAGGATATTCCAAAAGGGTCCTGCTTATTTATGATGGTGTCCACTATGATCCGCTTCAGCGTAACTTTCCTGACCCAGACACCCCTCCTCTGACCATTTTCTCCTCTAATGATGATATTGTTCTTGTACAAGCACTGGAATTAGCAGATGAAGCTAAAAGAAAGAGACAGTTTACTGATGTAAACCGATTCACCCTGCGATGCATGATATGTCAAAAGGGATTAACTGGACAAGCAGAAGCAAGAGAACATGCCAAGGAGACAGGCCATACCAACTTCGGAGAAGTGTGATCTATGCATGATGGGGATTGAAGCCTACTACCTCACAGATCCAGAAGGTTCTGGATTTTCCAATAAGCTATTTGTAACCTTAAAGAACAAAGGACACAATGCTTGAATCATCCTTTTAACTTAAAACCACGAAGGCACTGAAATTCCTTGTTAAGATTAAAATTAGTGTGCAAGTTTACAGATGTGTCTACAGCGGTGATACATGCCCTCTTCCTGCTGGGGTGACAGAATAGGTGGTCCTTTCTACCTATTGTCACTAACCTGAAGATTGAGTTTTCATGTTATAATTAGCACCCAGCAGCGTTAACTTGTAGAAGAAAACAGCTGCCTGCTTTGGGTAAAGCGGAAGGCTTTATGTGAGGCCTCTGGACATAAACCACAGTGTCTCCAGTAATGCGTCTTTTTAAAAACTCTTGAGTTAATAGTGTCTAAATCATGAATTGATTCCTCAAAAGAAGACACACAGATTTGTCAAAACTGATTTTATATTGCAATTTGGTAGACTGGATAAAATGTGTACTTAACCAGTAACAAGTACATTAGAAGCAATTTTTACAGGGATGAGTCTTGTCCCTGAGAATGTTACCTAAAAAACAAACTGCTGGTGTCCAATTTAGGATTTTTAGTGTAGAGAAATAGAATGTATGAGGGAAAAGGTGCCTGAGCAGCTTACTGAAGCTTTAAAAGACCATTGGCCTCGTGTTTTAATGCAACTCATTTATTAATCTTTGTCACATTGGATACATTTTAGTTAAGCAGGATATTTTTTTAACTGAAGTACCATGAAATTTGAATGCTTGAATTTTGCCTTTTTACATAAAGATTTGAAGGGATTTAATTTCCTCAGCTTTTTCTTAAGAGCACTTCCTCCAACTCCTAAAAAACATCTTTATCTAAAGTGCTGATGATTATGCTTTGGTTTGGTTTTTGGGAGATTTTTGCTGATCTAAACATTATGTTTTTATCTTAGCCTTATCCTGCCACAAATGCTCTTTTAATAATTACACCTTTCTGCAAAATATAACTTTGCTTATCTATGATCTTGATCTTTTACTTGGACTTTTGAAGAGTTTTAAAGCAATTGGGATAATAATGTGAATGAGTTAGTTTCATTTCCAAAATATGACAGTTTTAAAACTATTGCCTTACCTGAATAAGCTTCTTCCTAATATTAGATGTATAGCCATTTGCTTGGTGGGCTAATCCTTAAAGCAAACCCTCTAAAACTTAGCTTCACTATGAGATCTTCCACATAAAAATTTTCTACCTCTTTTCGTGAATCTTCTGACGATCAGGGATGCTAAATTTTAATTTGTTGTGTATTAATTAACTCACATAATGTGAAGAGGCTTAATGTTGTGAAGTTTTGTTGGTTTGGTCTCATTTTTATTAAGTATTTTACTTAGAAAACTAATGGTATACTTTCAAGCACTAAAATCTTTTTCACCATATCTTGTTGACAAATATTACACAATTGAGATTTACTTTTAGCACTTTCACTTGGTGGAGGTAGCCATATTAAATTAGGGAATATATAAACAATGTAGGGAAAAAGTACCTTTAAGGAACAAGTCACAAATTATACAGGAAATCATTAGATAACCTTTTTTTTTTTTTTTTTAGTACTTTTTATGTGAATAGTCTCTTTAGGCAAAAGTTGCTATGGTCAGTATAACTTAAAAGTGTTTAATTTTCTATTTTACTGAGCCTTAAAAATAACACTTGTAAGTTTGTGATAACTAATATTTGGCAATCCTAATGTGTATAAATGAATATGATTGAAAATCTCTTGGTACTTGTCTGTCCTCCGGTATAAAAGGTTTTCGTATCTCTTATTTTTCCCAGAAAATACTAAATTTAAAATTCTAAGTGAAGAGCATACTATGGGGTAACATCTATCAAATTGTTTTCCTTCCTTTCTTAGGTACTTCAGGAGCCAAACTTGACATTTGCTAACTGGAATTGTAGAGAAGTATATTCATGCAACAGATATTTATTGAGTAACTTATAATGTACCAGGCATCTATTGATGTGTTTCCCAACATAAACTTCTGTCACTTTAAAACTGAGTATACTCTTTCTACATTGGGTTACATTAACAAATAGAAAAAGAACCTGACATTTTATAAAATTAAACCCTTCATTTTAAATTTTTTTTTTATATATTTTAGCTTATGCTTTGATAGCAAGTGTCAAGTGTTCAGGGGATCTTATTTTATGCTAGTTTACTTTTGTCTAAGTTGTCCATTCACCAATTAGAAACTGACATTGCCCTCAGTAATGGCTTTTTCAGATTGATCAGCTGCTGAAATTCAGTACTAGCACTTGAATGTTCTGATCATGGAAAATTCAAGATGGCAGATCATTTGACTTAATTGTTGAGGATTAAAAACCTAAGCTTGTACTCATTCTAAACTCAAGTTTATGAGCTCACATAATATGTAGTTTGCCACTGCACTTATTAAACTCTTGAAATTATTAATGTGTAAATTCTAATCTTTAGAATTTAAAAACCTATGGATTTTTAGTACTTGCAGTGGGATTAAAAGAACTTTTTTTTAAATTTGTGCTTCAGCAGAATGAAAACATTCCTAGTCATTGTTTTTGACTGTCATACAAGAATATTTTTTTAAATTAAAATGAAAATAGTCTACATTAGTAGCTAAATGAAGATTGTGCTTTACCATCCTCCACGCCTTTCCATTCTTCTTCTTTAAAAAGTAGGTGTAGGACTATAAAGATGCACTTCTAGAGAAAGTGATTTCAAAAGTTAAAATTATGTCTTTGATAACTTTTTGATGTGATAGCCACATTAAGACACAATCTTCTGTGGTTGATTTTTTAAATTATATCCCATGCATGAAAAAGGTACAGTCAAGTGGTACCCTTGATAGTTTGGCTGCTGGTCAGCTTGACCCTATTGGAAAAAAACTAATATAGTCATGTCACTTGAATATTATATGATATTCACGTGCCCACAAAACGATAATCAGGAATGAATTATTTATATATGCCCCTAAGTGCCCGTGCCTAATCTACTTATTAAGCCTATTCTTTTAATCCTATGTAGGCTTTAAAACATAGATGTTTCAGGCTACCCTAGCTAAACATAGTTTTCTCTGACTTTTTTTGAAAAGAATTAGAATGAGGAATGTGCAAGATTAGCAGCAGAGTAATTTTTTCTTTACAAATTAGATGGCCTTCCTAAACTGCCATTTATTAAAATTTATGTTCTATCATGTGTTGAAATAGGCATTTGTTATTTGCAGCACTTTAAAAAAATATGAAATAAAAGTTTACATGTTAGCCCTCTCCAAGGATCTTAAAGACAATTCTTGAGCTGCTCACAATCAGCTATTCACAATTAACAATTACCATCTGTGTATAGTGTATCCAGTGGTACAACATTCGAGCCTTTTGATAATATTAGCACACAATTTCAGTAACTATTAAGAGCATGCTCTGTGCCCTAGCATTCAAAATGTTAATTCTATAATGTGATTGTTCTTCATCATTTATTGTACAGTGCAGTATTCAAATTTGTTCTTATAGCACAAAGATGACTGTAACAACTTTGAAAAGATTAGATTCTTAAAACTCATCTTTTGTTTCTAGGCAAACATTTTAAGGGAGCTGATTTTTGAGTCAGAGGCCTTAAAAGTATCATACGTAATAAGCAACATTTTTAAGACTACAGTGAAACACTTGATTTGAATAAGCTAGTTTACTAACTAAAGATGTTTTCTTAACTAAAAGTTATAATATTTCAGCACATTTCATCCAATTTAGAATGTAAAACTTCCCTGATTGTAGGAAAGCGTTTTATATTTTTTTCTTCTGCAAAAATTGGCTGGTATTGTATTTATAGTGCTTAGCATATTTGACTTTGAAAAAATTATTACATTGATAATTGGACTGTGGGGTGCTTATTTCAGTCTTGATTCAAATAAAGGGATTGATAGCCCTCCCATGTTGTATTAGAGTGAAGGGGTAAAGGAATGGGAAGAAAAAGTAACACTTAAACAAAAGAGATCCTCAAATGGCTGCTTTCCTAGTCATGAATTACGCTTTTTAGAAAACTTTTCAAGCAATGCCTTTGTGTGACCTTAAGCCTTCTCCCCTGGCATAGAATGTAGCAGGGTCATAACTGAAAAGCTATTCATTAAAGTATAAAACCATGAATATAAGCATTTTGGTATGATGCCTTTTTTTTACTTGTTTTTAAAAATACAAACCTGCAACTAGAGTTTAGGGATGATTTGGTGAAGTTGTGGGTTAAAAAAAGATTAACCTAAAAAAGCTTTAGAATGTCTACTAAGATAACATAAGCTTGACTTTATAACTGATATGGGATATGTAGTTGTTTGTAGCCCATAAATTTCTTAAAAGGACCAGGGCACCCAGTTATCAGTTTTCCAGTTCACCTTGGTGCCATTCAGGACTCAAATTGTTTACAGGAAATACAATTTCCTTACCAAAATAATTCTTCCTTTTAAAAAGTATTGAATTCCACAAAGACTGTCAGACCAAGAGCTTTAGACCATGGCTTGAAAAAGTAGTAGGGAAGAGCAAACCAGAACAAAGTTCTGTTTTTCTTGTTAAAAATCTTTTTCTCAATGAAAATGGACAGTGCTTTTTGGTTTTAAAAATGTTCTTTGGTCTGTTTGTCAGTATTTTTTTTTTTCCAGTTAGTGCACTGCTGCTACCTGGGAGATGTCCAGTTTTATTTTGTACAATTCTTATGTGATATTGCCATTGTCCTTAAGATGCATTGATTTTATTTATGAAGTGTATGATTTTAAATATGCACATGCTGTATGAAATGACTTGTCTTAAAGGAATAAATGAAGTGAAAATATTGTTGTCTGAGCATATTTTGGGGTGAGGTAAGGGCCAGTGAATAGCTGTTATACTCAAGTTGCATAGTATTCATTATCAAAAGCTAATAGACCACTGCTTTGTCTTGTGTACTAGAATCTGTCAAATCTCACTCAGTAGGTGGAGTCTTATTGACTTCAGCAGGAAAAACTACATTTCTTCTTTGTAACACCAGAGGGCATTTGAAATTTCCCTTCCTAACTCCATATTTTCTGTTGTGCAGTCACCTCCAGAGAGTTATAATTCAACATCTGCTGCTGCTGACAAATTGTCCATTTGTGAAGACTGAATATCCCCTTAGTTTATAAAGGAGAGCTGTGTGAACTTAGATCTATTTGGAACCTGCAACATCTCTCCTGGAGAATTTATGTAATCTTTGACAATATGGACATTTAAACATTTATTTGAAACAATACTGGAGTTACTAGACTTGGCCAGTATAGGCTCTAACTAAATTGAACCATTTATCCTTCTCATTAAAATCTTTAAAATTATGAAAATGGAACCATAATGTAATTAATTTGCACACCAGGACGAAATATATCTTTGGAGTCAGTATAACTCCAGCATAAGAATAAGTCAGGCCAAACCTCATATGAAAAGGTCTGTAAGAAATTTCATGATGTGTGCAATAGTAGCTGGTTGAACAATAACGGTACCCAAAATGTATTCGTCACATTATCCGGGAACTTGTTAGAAATTCAGGTTCTCCGAAAGAAATGAGGTCAGCACCGTGTTTTAACAATCCCTCCAGGTGATTCTGGTTCATGATAAAGTTGAACCACAAGTATAACCATGGTTGTTTAAATCTATCAACTTGGAGAGAACTGATGGCTTCTATCAGTCCTGTGTTCTTGGCCTCATGCAATTTACTTTCTTGCACTAGTTAAATACAGTTAAAACATTTATGAAGATGGATAGTCAATGAATGATAATTCAAAAATCACAGCAGGCTGAAAACCCTAAGATTGTATATTCATAAATGTGAAATCCTGCCCTTCAGTTCTAAAACAATCTATTATATGAGTCCAGTATGTGGAGAACCTGGATTTACAATAGATTTGACAAAGAAATAACAATATTAACTGATTCTGATCCCCAACAGGGTGATATGAATTGGGCTGCAGAAATAATTGCATTTTAATAGTTACAAGATCTAGAAAAATTGAAGCAATAGTATTGACAAACCCTGCTTTAGTCACTTTGCATTAGAAGTTTGAATAAGGTTTTTACATATAAGACATAATGAAAACTATAAAGTTTAACAACTATTATGTGATAGTTGAAGAAACTGGGAACATGTACCTGGACAAGAGAAAATGGATTTCAAATCGACATGATAGCTAACTTCAAATTTGGAGAAGTATGTGAAAGATGAATTAGATCTATTCTCTGACGTTCTAGAAGACAGAACACGGACCAATAAGGGGTGGATATTGAAAATAAAATTTACCTAAAACAAATGAAAAGAAAAGCTTTAATATTAAAGCTCAAGTATTATGATATAGCCCCCTACAATATAAGAAACAAATCTAGCCCTGACCAGTTTGGTTCAGTGGATAGAGATCGGTCTGTGGACTCAAGGGTCCCAGGTTTGATTCTGGTCAAGAGCATGCACCTTGGTTGCTGGCACATCCCCAATAGGCAGTGTGCAGGAGGCAGCTGATGGATGTTTCTCTCTCATCAATGTTTCTAGCTTTCCCTCCCTCTTCCTCTCTGTGAAAAAATCAATAAAATTTAAAAAAATCTAGAAATCATTAAGACCCTGACATCCTGAAAATTTTGTATCAAATGTTAGTTATGAAATGAATAGATATTACAAAAAGAACTTCTCTGGGAGAAGGGGAAGCTCTTTTTTCCCCCTTTTCTCCTCTTTACCATCCCATTAGTGTTTGGAAAGAAGTACAGTAGAGATTGCACATCAGGACTCCTATATTTGGTAGTAGTATATACTATGGTTATTTATATCTAAGCCTATAATGAGAGATTCAAGAATAGAAAAGCAAGCATCTCAAATACTTTTTTCTACTTTAAAAAAATTTGTTTTGACTTGAATTGTCTTTGTCTCTTGTTTATAGATTTTTAGGGTCGTTATCAGATGAAAAAGTGCCAGCTTATTATGAGCATATTTTCCTAAACTTCCTAAAACTTTCCTAATTTCCCTGTGTGTGAGGTTTTTTTGAATCAAGAATTCCCTCTTTGCTTTAGTAACCGCCTCTCAACTGCTTCTCTACCTCTCTGTACTTCTGAAATTCCTTGTGTACATCAAGAAGAGTTTTCTGTTCTTACTCCCATGGCATTTCTTGTATTCAAATGAAGAGCTTCATTACTGAATCTTAAGATAGTAGAGCAGATGTCATTGTGACTTGGCCATGTTCTAAACCCTAAAGATGACCTTCTTAAATAATTGCAGTAGGCTGAGAATTGTTCATTTGAAGTTAAAGCTCACCCAGGGTGTTAAATTCAAAACAAATGCTGATGTTAAATACAAAATATAGACAAAATTATTCCTGATAACCCCTTAACTGGCTCATAGAAGAGAGTAGATAGGCATTACCATAACTTATGCAGCTAGTCCCCTCCCCAATTTTGGAAGAGTTGATGATGCTCACTTCTGGGGTGCAACTCTTTAAGGTATCAACTTAAAGGGAGTGCAGTTATCTAGGTGCCATGCATTGGTGGAACTGGGAATTCAACCCCTGATCCCCTGCTTCTGTGAAGCTGCCAGAAGCACCCTTCAGTATGTTAGCCACCGATTCTGGAATAGAAGAATGTCCACAGGGGAAAAGTGGCCCCAAATGTTCTCCAACCTCTGTCCTCATTCTGATCCAAGTCTAGCAAGTCTTCAAACTCTTCACTGTATTTCTGGCTCTCCATTGCTTCAGGAGATGAGTGTATCACAAGTCCCAGTCCAGAATGACTGGAAATGGAAGTCTTTGTTTCTTATGATAATCAAGAAACAAATACTGTAACATTTGTTTAAAAAGATATCATCTTAGACATGGAAACAATAGGTATGAAGCAAATTCTTTAATAACACTTTTTCTATCAACGGTGGGGGAAGGAGGGATAGTAAGAATTACTATTTTGTTTTCTTTTAAACTGTCCAGAAGGAAGAAGCACTTTATCAAATAACCATGAAAATTTATAGCACAATTTATTTCAATCCTGTTGGATATTTATATCAAATTAAATAGAAAATGTGTCATTTATCATGGAATAAGAGTAATTTTTTTATTAATTTTTATTAATTTTTTATACATATCTCCCCATTGCCCCCCTCCCTCCCAGGCGTACCCCGACCCCCCAGTATCTGTGATCATTGGTTATGTTTATAAGCATGCATACAAGTCCTTTGATTGATCACTTATTTACCTCACCTAACTTTAATCTTTCTGCTATAATTTCACAGTCTGTTTGATGCTTTATGATTTTTGTCCTCCTGAGAATTATCAGTCTACTCCCTTTCTGTGCTCCTGATTCTATTATATTCACCAGTTTATTCTGTTGATCAGATTTTTAATTCACTTAATTTTTAGATTCACTTGTTGATAGATATGTATTTGTTGTTCATAATTTTTTGTCTTTTACCTTTTTCTTCTTCCTCTTCTAAAAG